>VXAK01005040.1:0-24627 GCA_013399435.1 Arenaria interpres
AAACAAAACAAAAAAACCCCTACCCACATATTTGCACCAACAGTCTAGCCAAACCAAGTTGCTTAGACCCAAATAACTTTGCCTTTTGGCCTGAAAGCATCCATTTGCCTCATTTGGTTAGGTATTTAAATTCAAGCCCATTAACATGCTCTTCAGTCCCTAAATGCCATTACTGTGTCACTTCACTGTGGACTTGTAAAACTCTGAATTCTCCTTAATTAAGTCTAACTTGGAAGAATGTAATTTATTCTAGCTGCCTTGTACTCAGACATTTTCTTAGCAATTTCAATGACTGGATTAAAACAATTTTAAACAAGACACAAGGTAAAATTTTAGTGGGTATGGGATTGGTGAAATTTTCTAAACATGTCCATGGCATGGAGGGAACATGAATAAGCAAAGCTCACTTGTCACTAATGTAATGATTATGAGTCCTCTGGCTGTACTTGAGATACTTTTCTGTGTCTGGCATGATCCTAAACGTTTCAAATTTTTACTTGGTCACACATCTTCAATGATCCATCACACGATACATGAATTTATATTTAATTACCACAAAGTCTTCTGTATTACATTCAAGGTCAAGTCCATGTCTTTTTCTGTAACTTAATTTTTTAGCATCCTTTTAAAAGTAACAGTAGCATTTCTGCCATGTATTATAAGCAGGACACCTTGAGTTAGCCATATAATCTCTACCATGACCTTTTCCTTCATGTTTATCTCCACCTGCTGCAAGATGTGCTCAGGACTATGTAGGAAGGCTACAGCTTTACACATTCCAAGTCAGCTTAGGTCCACCTAAATTAATACACCCAACAAGAAGCGAGTATTTGACAATTAGGTTGTGGCTATGACTTCATCCTTACACATCCAGAGGCAATGGCTGAAAATGCTTGAGGTTTTCCACCAACTGTTCAAAGGCACAAGCAGATCTTCACCTCTGGGGAGATGAGGGGGGAAGGAAAACACTAGGAAATTAGGAAATTTTGCCTAAATTCTACTGAAGGAAGACCATTTTAGAACACGAGAATTTGCAAAGGAAACAATGTATTAGAATTCTACTGAGACAGGGTCAAGCACATAACCTGAAGTATTGCTTACTTGTTTCCAGAACATTTTCTTACTTCCTTTTGTTTTATTTGGGAGAAATTATCTGCAAATATCTATAAAGCTGTATCATTACTGCACTTCAGATCATCCTCTGAGAGTGAGGGCTAGAACTGTGACTACAAGGTGGTATATCTATATCTACATCAATTTTATCACCTACTTTCCAGGCTTCAATCCATACACCAGCCTTCTATCTAAACCAGTCTACCTATATTTCTCAGCTGTAAATTCAAGAGAACTTAAAAAACAGATCTTAAAGTTTATCATAATGACAACAAAAAACAATAGCAAACCCTATTTGTAAACTTTACAAAATAACCCTGTTTAAAAAAGTGGTAATCCTTTTTTTTTAATCCCTCCTAAACTACTTGTCTTCTGCAAGTACAAGTGACTTCTCAAACAACATGGAAGGGAAAGCAGAGAGAAGCATCGATCAGTTGCCTACCACTCCATTTGAAAGCTAGCTTCTGAGTTGTACCATACACAGAAAACCCAACTTTTCTTTAGGGAAGGGAAAAAAGTCATCAGTATACACTTCTATTTAGTTACCCCTTCATTTGCATGCAATTACTTATTTTGTAACTTTTTCTGTATATGGAAGTCACATAGACTGTGGAAACTTGAAAGCCTTTTAGACCACTTCCAGGCAAAGATTTGCTGTTAAAAGACCGCCAAATAATTTCACTTCTGAAATGTAGTTTTGCAGCTATTTTTCTTGCCTGCCACTTCTCTAAGTGTGATAAACTGAACCTATTAAAATATAATCCTTATTAAGAACAACTAATCATTGCCTTGAAAACTACTTTGCTTTCAGAGCATTCACTGCTGTACATTAGAACATTCTTTGCCATTTGACCAGAAAACGCCACTCAGATATATTTTGCAACTGTTACTTTTGTTTTTTTTAAATATCAATCTAGTTGTAACAGATTCATCATAAGATTTAGTTACCTTCTGGAAGAATCCAAAAGAACCATCTTGACATTTGCTGGTGGAAGGGAGATGATGAGAGGAAAGAAAGGGCAAGAAACAGATCCTGACAGATAGCCTTCTCCACCTACGCTGTTTCCATTTCAGCTGAGGCTAGCGATAAAGCCAGAAGGTTAAACTACCTTAGAGTTCTCTGATGGCCTCCTATTAAAAGCAGCAATTAAAAATTGCAGCAGTTTTCTATTCTACGCAGAACAGAAGATACAATAACCAAAGTTTCTTCAAGACACATATCCTCAATTCCTCTTTACCCATGCTCTGCTTTATTCAAAGTTTTCTACAGGAACTAGAAAAGGAGGAAAGAGGAGCAATGCAGGTAAACTTTACATTAGTATCCTCATGCCCCAAGAGACCTGTCTGTGAGAACTAAAGCAGCAGTGGGTCACCTGCAACCAAGTTCTATTAAGCACAAATCCAAGCAAATCACAGAACAGCTATAACAAACACTGATTAGCAAACAATATGCTAACAGAGAAGAAAATACACAATTCATGAAGTAATTCTGTAGCTCTTCCCAAGTAAAAGCAGGACCAAGTCCAATCCCCATCCACGAACAGATTGGTGTTAATACTAGTGTTACAAATTCAGCCTTGAAAACTATTCCCTCTTAGAGTTAAGAATGAAATTGTTCCAATTACACAGGAAGGCAAATGAGGAGTTGTGACTGCTTTTTAAGCAAATGTGTTTTTTTCCACTGCTGTTTGGGGTTAAGTGTAGACTGGAACTCTGAAATCAGAAAAGGTTAAGTTAAGTCTCTTTTGATTGTTAGTTGAAAAATAATTAGAAGCTTCAAATACTGAAACTCTTCACTTACATTAGGAAAAAATATCTATATAACAAAGAAAATCCCAACCTCAAACAAGAGCAAGTGCTCATTCATTAACAAGCTTGGAGGGATACTTATAAGTAATTTGTATTCCATTTTCAGCCAAAATTACCATTAACTATTCTGAACTTCCAGATTGAAAAAAACAAGTTATTTCCATTGGGTCTTAATTCACCAAGAACTACAGTTTGAAGAAAGTGACTGCACTTCTAAATAGAGCAGAAGTGTTTTTTAAACTGTCAACACATGACCACTGTTTACAACTATCGGCATGGTATCTGCACCCTGGAACACAGCTAGCCATTTTACATAGCTTTTCTTCCTGCTCCAACAGTTATGCCCATTTCCAAGCAAAAGCTGGGTAAATTTGAGGAGTGAAATGATTGAAGATTTTTTTACCCATCTACTCCCTCAAACCCAAGTGATGCATACTGTACTGGAAATAAAGACCCAAAATGTTTCTTAAATGTACACTGAGCACAAGATTTCTCAGCCCAGCAGGCATTTGCTATAAGCTAAACTGCACCTGGACAATATTACTGAGCTTTCTGAATGAGATCCAAACCCTAATGTGCCAGTGCATCCCATGGGTAGTAAAAAGGCAGCTACTGCAGGCTCAGATCCATAGTCTGCTGTCTTGGTCAGAACTTATTTGTGTGAAGTCTCTCTCCAAGAATAAATCAAGTTCTGATGCATTACCTGCTACGCAAGCCTCTGGTCACTGATGTCCAGCTTTACAGTAACGCAAGCTGTATCTGTACTGCTGCACAGAAAATGGAACACTGTCTTCCATAAACAGCCTAAAAGAGAAATTTTGTTTATGTGGCCAGGTATTATTATTGTGCTGTGGGCCAACCAACTGGAAAACAGCTTTGAGAAAAGAACCTGGGGGTCTTCATGGACACCAAGAGCAACCAGGAGCCTTTGCAGCAAAGGCAGCTAGCAGCATCCTGGGCTGCAGGAGGAGAAGTGTTGCCAGCAGCTCAGGGCAGGTGATCCTCCCCCTCTGCTCAGGGCTGCTCAGGCCATACCTGAGTGCTGTGTCCAGCATTGGGCTCCCTCTCTCCTGGAGAGAGTCCAGCAAAGGGACATAAAGAGGGTGCAGGGACTGGAGCACCTCACATAGAAGAAAAGATTGAGAGATCTGGGACTCCAGCCTAGAGAAGAAAAGGTTCAGGAGATTTCATCAATTTTGTACAAATATCTGAAGAGAGTGTAAACAAGGCTGAGCGAGGCCCTTACCAGTGGTGCCCCGTGACAGAACAAAGTAAAACACAGAAGTTCCTCCCAGACGTAAGGAAACACTTTTTTACTGTCAGAGTGACTTCCTTACCAGCCTTCCAGCCATGGCTTTAAACTAGACAGAAATCTTGGGAAGGAATTGGATAAAATAGTTGATTCCTAAAGAATCCATTTTTAAAGAATTCCATTTATTACCCTATCAGTTTGGTAAGCATGCCTCTCAATATTTTTAAATCTTGACTGAGAGGTCAAAATCCCAGGAAAAAGAACTAGTTTTCCTCCCTGGATTAACTGCCAAAACACCACACAACCCAAGGAGACAATTGGCCTAAGCTATATTGATAACTGTCCAAAAATTCTAAAGCTTAAATTCAGCTGCCAGCAAACACACAATCAAAAGTACTTAATGCCTGCCGAAAGATTTGAAAAGCTCAAAAGAAAAGGGGCAGTGTTGTTTTTGTTTAAGAATCTCTTGTTAAAGCTCATTCTTCATGGAGCAGTTATTTCTTGAAAGAAACCAGTAAGGACCTGTTTTTGTTGTTTGGGTTTTTTTAAAACACATTTTACTGCCAACAAATACAAACATGCACCAAGTGATTAGCTGCATAAATGCTGTTGAGCTATACACTTGTCCACAGGCTTATGTAGGAAGTACTCTACAAATTTGACTCTGTTTCTGGGTTTGGTGAAAATTAGGTTCAAGTTCTGCAATCACTTAATCAGCTTTCAGTAGGTTCCACATTAGCAGTATACGCCTCAGCACGTGTAATTCATGTGAACTCAATTTAAGGCCCATCAACACTGCAGGAGTACATATTCCTCAACTGCAGATATAACCTATGTTAGCACCAGCAATGTCCAGTGACACACTGTGCAGGCACATGTCATAGCATAACACAGCCCCATCTTTCTACAGAGGCAATCAAGTTCTGAACCAGCAAAGGAAAAGTAAACTATAACTTTGAATTGGCCCTGGTGCATAGAGCTTTTTCCTGACTGAATCACATTTCACGAACTGCAGATGCCCCTTGATAAACGTTTTACTTTTTATACAAAGTTTCAAAAATACAACCCATAATAAATACAGCTAGAAAAAGAACAGACCTAAGTATCAAACTACAAAAGCACCCAACCATGAGATAAGAAAAAACTACAGCAATGAGGGTCATGGACAAGAGACTTCATCCCACTATTTATTTGCAACAGATGAAGAACACAGCATGACACAAAAATTTCAAGAGGGGGCCTGAAGAGTAGGAAACATGTTGATACGAGTATCTAGCCTGCGGGAACCCAAAATTACTAGCTGGAGCTCCAGAAATACTGCTCTACATAATCCAAAAGGTGCCTTCAGTGCTGACAAAGAGTTTGGCACAATTGAGATTAAAGGGAAAAAAAAAAAAGTGTCAAGTCTACAATGGAGATAGGTCATTTTGGCTTGGTAGGGCAGAGTGACTGCCATCCATGAACGTTCCATGTCAGTCAGCTCAGCTTTATCTCTAATACAGAAGAACATTTTGAATAGTATAATTGACTGTTTCATTTACAGTTGAGCATGCTGTGTTTTGATAACCCTATACATAATAGTCAGTGAACTGTTCTAAACAGTTTTCAAATATGCACTCTGCCCTTTAAGAAAAGAATCCTAAAATCTGAAAACCTCTTGCTCTTTACAGACAATGTAGCTGAATAATTGCAGAGCAGTCTGATTTAAAGAGTGTAAAGAGCCTAGAAAAAAAAAAGTGTCTGTAACCAATCGTAAATTGTTTTCTATTGTTCAATGAACACATTGCATCTTATCTTCTGTAAAAGCAGCCTAAATCTGCTGGAACTAAACTCAATGCTTGCTACATGCACAACATGGAACTTAGACCCGTAGTATTTAAGATTTTATGACTGGCACCAAACTGAACAAGATATTAGTTGAAGTATACTTCTTATAGTATACTAACTTATTCTAATTAGTGAATTTAAATGTTTTCATTTTCAATATTCAGTATTAGTTAAAGCTCCCAATGAAACGTTAAGCACATAAATGTTATTTTGTTTGAGATCACACAACTCAGCTAGGTTTAAACCTAGTTATTTCAGGAAGCTTCCCAAAGCATTCAACTTAGAAGACGTAGCATATCGTATTAGAAATTCTCTTCAGATTAAAGAAGAACGAAGCTTATGTTGTTTCTTTTAGACTGGTAGATTCATAACAGTTTATAAGCCAAAGCACAAAAACATCTGTTTGCCAATTATGAAGGCTGTAATAAAACTTTTCTTTGTTTTGCTCTTCAAGGCAAAGCAATTTATTCTCAGCAAATGAACAAGTTGAATTGTGCAACACGGCCTCACTCCATTTGTGCAGAAGCTGACTTTCTATATGTCATTTAGCCTGTACAGTACAGTAGGGCTGCTTTCTTGTTATCATGTTGTTGCACTCAAGTTCCTCTTCTTTGCGCCTGGAGAACTTGATTTGATTTCTGCCAGCACAGCCCTCCCCCAACCCAGTCACGCACTTTAGCAGCAGTACCCTTCAAAGCAGAACATTTCGAAGACAGCTCTCTCTGAGCATTGCTGCCGAGTTGTACGGTTAAACGGCAGAATACACACACAACTCAAGAGTTAAAGCAGTCACAAAGCTAGATCAGGGGTTTGTGGTAATGGTTCAGATACAAAAGAAAACTAAGGGGAAGATGAGTAGCATTCCTTTAAGGTTATCTAAGTAATAACACATGCAAAATAAGAAGTATTACAGCTGTGAAAGGAGCATTACAACAGCAAGCACATTGAGATACTGGTTTACAAACATCAGGGGTTACTTATTTTGAATGAGTATTTCCGTAACACTCCACATAATGCTGAATTAAGGAAAACCCAAGATCTGCAAGACCTACAGGGTTTATTTATTTAATCTAGTTTAACCCCATCAATGCCCCAGTTTCTCACAACAAATCACACCACTTGTGCAAGAACTTCCTTCCTTTCATTTTAACAGTTATTCTCTATGCATCGCAGCATACTTCACAATCCAAAAAGCAGAATACTAAAGCATTCAGTTTCATTTGCTAAATATTAACATTCTTAAAGACTGTAAGATAAAAATAAGTCCCTGAACTCCAGTAACACCACATCAGGGGAATTAAGCTTCCAGATATGTTTCTGATTTGCACTCATGCTGCCAGCTGCCTTTACACTTGTGCTTCTGGAGAAAAAAGCCTTCCTCCCCTACTAAAGGTCTTTGTTCTATCCAGAGGCCAGCTCACCTTACCCTTGAAAGCCCAAGCTTTTGTCAGCTGTTCACACAATAAACAGCTGTGGATGTACGGAAAACCTATTACCACTGGCAAAAAAATGAAAGCTGCCAAGTAGTTGCTGTATTTACAGGGGAAGAAAGTCTCCAAAACACAAACACTTCAATATCTTCTGAGATTTCTTTTTGTCCTCCCTCTCACACCTATTTTGCATGAGACTTCAAAATTAGTATGTGTAAACAGCATGATAAACATAATTAACCTCAGAACGCCAAAAATAGGCTATCCCCCTGCTAACTCCTAATGGGAAATGTCAGAGCATTAGCAACAGAAACAGCAGCAGAGTCATCATCGGCACATAGGGTTAATGAAGGTTTTCATACATGTCCTGTTTCTGCTTTAAGTGAAAGCAGATATAAATCTTAGTGGGCCGATATAAATCTAACAAGGAAGATGTATACAAACTCTGAACACTGTCAACAAGAGTAATAAGTTATTCTACCTTTCCGGGAACGGTTAAGAATTTCAAAATTTTCAGTGAACTTGTTAAAAGCCACAGATTCCCTCACCCACTATGTTTTTTCCTCTCTAAAATAACCTGCCAATTACAGCACAGTTCCTGATTTTATTTCAGGTATATTATTATTTCAGGTTTTGAGGTATACATGTCAAACAATGACCAAGATACAGCACATGCATACTTTATACTGTCTTCTGAGGAAACAGACTTTTTCCTAAGTGATCAGGCTGTGTGAAGCTATTCCAACTTTCAGCTGAGGTTTCTCCTTTGTGTTCTGTTCACTCTCTCTGTATGCATCAAATTAAAGCAGGTTTCATCAAGACATGCCAAATTGTATTCAGAATAACCAGAATGCAGAAAGATATTAAAAAGTTTGCAATCATCAGGAATGTACTTCAAGTTTTTAGCAATTAGGAGTTGAAGGATTTCAAAAGGTTCACAATCACTGCACCTAATGAGGTCCCTGTCACATTCTGCTTACAAATATGTGGTTTAAATCTCAACTGTCTCTTCATAATAAACAGCATTGGGTTCAGGTTTGCCTTTGTCTTTCCTTCTCATCACTACTATATGAGAGGGGGCAGGAAGAGAAGGAAATGAACTGAAACAATCACAAAGCTCAATGAAAAAATCACAGTGTAGACCTGTATATTCACCATAATTCACCATTAGGTATAGATTTCTCCTTCTTTTAAGTATGCCGGTATTCCCGGCTTACACATAGCTTTCAACTTCTCTATTTACTAAGTGTCCATAATGACCTAAGTCAAGAATAGCCACTCCTATCTAAAAGCAAGTTTCATACACGTGATTTGAGTGAACAATGTTCTGAGGCCTTCCAATAGTCAAGGTTTCAATCATTATGTTCAAAACATCCTCTGTTTGCTTTATTACCTGATGCATAGATATCCTTGGGAAGATACTATTAAAGGGCACCTCTTAAAGACTCAATCCAGCCCATTTTGTGCCTGCTTCTGCCCCAGTACTGTGCGCTAAAACGGACCCGGTACTTGCATCACGAATCTGTAACAGATTCAACTTGATCGTAGTCTATCATATCACCGTACACACTCTTCTGGGATGCATTTAGAAGAAATTTTGTGGTAAAAGTAATTTTATGAGTCCCAGCTCCTAGTCTGCACACAATTTCTTCTTTAAAGATGAATACATTTAAAGAGACTACTATATGAACTTGGCCTGCCATCTGCACAGCACAACTGACAGAAACTCTAGCCTAAATTCACATAGCACCACAGTGGATAAAACTACCAAACAATTTTAGTAGTAGTAGTTATCTGAACTCAGTATGACCTCTTCCTTATATCACGAAAATTTAAAATCCAAGAGTTGTCTTAGACTTTTCTACTAGGTCAAACAACCTTGTATAACTTCATACCTACTGCAGCAGCAAAAACTATGCAAAGACACAGCTGGTGGCACGTCCAGTGTTCCACAGAAATCGCCCTGTGGACAGCCTCCCAACAGTGACTGTAAAGTAATCCACAGGACTTTACCCCTTGGTGGAAAGCAGTCAGCTGTCTTTAGGGAAGTTGCAAGATAAAGGTCTGAAGAGAGGAAATTACACCGAGCAGCTGACGCGCAGCAGCTTCTGGCCATGCACCCACAGGCAGCATTCTCACCTCCAGCTGGTGTGAAGGTATTTACGTAATGCTTCTGGAGGGCTTTGGCAAGGATGGCAAGTGCAAGTCAGGATTCCTGAACCAGTTCTGCAAAATTCTGAACTTGTGAGCAAATCTGTATGCAAAGAGGCAGGTACGTTCTTTTGGGTTTTGGTCGTAGGCTGTTTTTCTCTCAACTCCAGAGTTGTGATGAGAACATCCACTCTGAACTGTCTGTTTCATTAGGAAACATCAATCCTGATAAGTTTTAAGTTTGGCAGGTTAGAGGAGGCTCACTCAACTGTAGTGCACAAAAATCCCAGGTTTATAACCCTCTTTTAAGTGCCTTTCCAATAAAATAATGCTTTTTCACTGAGACAAAACCAAAAACTTTTCCCCAGATTAAAGACAAAANATATCACGAAAATTTAAAATCCAAGAGTTGTCTTAGACTTTTCTACTAGGTCAAACAACCTTGTATAACTTCATACCTACTGCAGCAGCAAAAACTATGCAAAGACACAGCTGGTGGCACGTCCAGTGTTCCACAGAAATCGCCCTGTGGACAGCCTCCCAACAGTGACTGTAAAGTAATCCACAGGACTTTACCCCTTGGTGGAAAGCAGTCAGCTGTCTTTAGGGAAGTTGCAAGATAAAGGTCTGAAGAGAGGAAATTACACCGAGCAGCTGACGCGCAGCAGCCTCTGGCCATGCACCCACAGGCAGCATTCTCACCTCCAGCTGGTGTGAAGGTATTTACGTAATGCTTCTGGAGGGCTTTGGCAAGGATGGCAAGTGCAAGTCAGGATTCCTGAACCAGTTCTGCAAAATTCTGAACTTGTGAGCAAATCTGTATGCAAAGAGGCAGGTACGTTCTTTTGGGTTTTGGTCGTAGGCTGTTTTTCTCTCAACTCCAGAGTTGTGATGAGAACATCCACTCTGAACTGTCTGTTTCATTAGGAAACATCAATCCTGATAAGTTTTAAGTTTGGCAGGTTAGAGGAGGCTCACTCAACTGTAGTGCACAAAAATCCCAGGTTTATAACCCTCTTTTAAGTGCCTTTCCAATAAAATAATGCTTTTTCACTGAGACAAAACCAAAAACTTTTCCCCAGATTAAAGACAAAACATACTCAATTATGAATAAAACATGACTTAAAATACTTTTTCTAGACTAACTCGAGCCTGTGTCGCAATCTTGGATTTGTGCAAATATAGTGATTAAAGTACACATCCACCCATAGCAGATGAAATAACTTAAAAATTCCATTAACGTTAAGGAAGCCTACCAGCACTGCTCTCCTCTTCCCCTACTTGGGTCCCGTAAGCCTCCACCCTTCCTGGGATAATACTTCTTATGCTGAATATAGCTCAGCCAAGCTTCAAAACCGAACACTTTTGTTTGTTGAATGTGCTTAAAGAACCTCTTGGATTACTCATGGGGGTTGTTCTTTTCCGATTACTTAGCTTCATGTGAGCAACAGCACTGTGTATAGCTCAATGCCCTGTTCTGAACAGCAACTTTCCCCTGACTCTGTCTGTCTTCATAATAGCAAAGAGGAAGGGTAGAGGTAGGGGGATTAAAAGAAAGACAGTCGTTAAACCACAATAATTGGTACAAAAACTGAAGGACTGATATACCTGACTGCTCTACATTCTTCTAAGTGGACAAGAGTTAAAGCTAGTACTTCATCAACAAACCTGACCTGCAGAAATCATGGTCAGTTTACAGAACTATCACATGAAACACCTGTGATCAGCCTAAAACATGATTTGACAGAAAGGAGCCATCTAATTTGCTAAGACTGTTAGCAGTGCAGCAATGGAGCAGGAAAGATACCAGACTAAGTAACTTCACCTTCATCACATAAGAAATATTTAGTTTAGAAGCCTGGATAAACATGTACAATAAACACCACCTGCAGAAATTAGGAAGGAACTAGACTCTTCAATTAGGGTTGGAGGTCATGCAGGCTCCCTTCCAGCAGGAGACAACCAAGAGAGGTATGGTACCCTGCTTAAGCTCTGTAGGACCAGGTCTCTCACTCATGCATGCCTTAAAGAGTCTGACAGCCACCATTATCTAGGCAGACCTGTAGAAGGGCTCTAGGAAGTGAGCAACCCAGATCAATCCTTCCACATCCAAGTGGGATACTGTTGAAAGCAAGCCAGTAATAAACTTTAATCTCCCCCAGTGCAAGCAGTTAAGAAAGCCAAAGCATCCTCTCCCAGGCAGGCCCGCATAAAACTCTGTCAAATCTCTCTTTATGGTAAAGGGAAGCCATTTCTGCCCTGAAAATGGACTCATTTGCACTGTGAAGCGTGCAAAAGGGCTTCTAATGCATTTCTCCTTTCCACCAGTTATGGGCAAGCTTAGTTCTGCATTAGTTAGGTCCATCTGGAATAGATCACACATCAGCTTCGAGTCCTGAAAACAGATCATTTCAGTAAATACGCCTCACTTACCGTAGCAGCTGTCTGTCATTTAGCTTCCACTCTAAGCAAGTTATACAAAAGCAGCAACATTCTGCTCAATTACTGTTCTACTCAGGGAAGCAGTAATGATACTGGAACCCCACAAAGCTATTTCAGGCTCTCAGTGAAGTCCACATCAAAAGTACACAGTTTGCAAGCAGTAAGAGTTTTCCCCGCACCCCGCTACATGCCAGCTCTACAAACTCAGCTTGAGATCTCCAAGTCCCACTCCATCATATCCTTCTCAGGCACTATTACCAATAATAAAGACCATGCAAGTCAAATGAAGTCTCTGCTAGACCACTACAGCCCTGCAGCCTCCAGTGCTGAGTGGCAACAGAACAAAGTCCAAGCAGCAAAGAGGAGACTCCAGCTCATTCTTAGCTATGCTGGCTCAGCAGGCAAAAAGCCGTGAACACTTACTTCAGCAACTTAAGTCAAAAGCTATGAATAACGATAAAACACATTATTTGGGCAAAACAACTGCATAATAAGCAGAAAAGGTGCCTTGAAAGTCCATGTTATACATAAGTACACTGAAGCTCAGCACCATCTCAAAGAAGAGGAAAGATATGAACTTTAAAGGCAAAAAGCACCTTTTGCAATAGTACGCAGATATGTACATGTACAACTGGAGTAAATAGTAAGGTATTTCCTTCCCCTTTCCTGTACTCCTAATGTAAACATTTCTCTGGCTTTCTTTTAACCACTGGTGGAGTGTGGGAGGGGTATTCATCAATTGGCCAAGGTTTTATAACACGGAAAAACACTGTGGATGAAGAGACATGGAAGATGGCTCACTCATACAGGCCCAACACACAACCTGGCCTCAGGAAAGGCCTGTGCTCCAGTCTCTGGAACAAACAGGTGTTCTTTTGCCACAGGTGAATTCCCAAACAGAGCAGCCATCTCCTTCCTCCAGGCAGCAGCTTCATAATCACTTTAAGCCAGTCTAAGGGTGACTGACACGAGAAGGAGACCTGCCCTTTTCAGTGCCCCCCTCCTGCAATCTCTTCTGCCTTGAATCAACAGTAGTGTTTTCTTGGCCAATAAACCAGGTGAAACTCACCCAGCAAGATCTGAATTCATAAGCAGGCCAGTTCTCTGTCTCACCACGCAGCTCCACAAGTCCTGGCACAAGCAGCAAGCTTGAGAACTGCAGTGTCCCTTTGATGGCAGCCTGCATTTAAGTCAGCCTAAAGCAACCATGTAACTCTGGACTGAATAACACACAGTGGGTGAAGTTTGCAAATGACAACCACAAAAAACCTTCCCAAAATACAAGTTTATAATACAGCAATGTGCACTTTCTGTTCTAAGAGTTACACAATGAGGCACTGAGCAGTAAATGAGTCACGGCACAGCAAATGAGTCAGTAATTTCATTTACCATATTCACGACTAGAGTATTTCACAATGGAAGACACTTATTTTGATAGGTCTGTTTCATAGTCCATCTTTGGAGGAGTTCACCCAGTGACAAGAGGGAGCAAGCCTGCTGGAATGGGCTCTTGGAAGACTCCGGTGCTCGCAGCCACGCTGCCCTGCTGGATCAGCAGCTCTCCTCAGGGCAGCAGGCTTGGTCAACCAGGAATGTGCCCACTCCCTAGAAAAAGGGAGGGGCAAGAGTGATAACGCTGCTAAATTGTAACTGGAAATAATAGTTTCAACTTCTCTCAGAGTAAAGGTTTATGGCCTTTGTCATTTATAATATTTGTCAGGCAACCTAAGGTTACCAGCCTTAGAAGGTAGACAGACATCAGGCTTGTATTTGAGCTTTAAACCTGTATTTACAAAGATCGTAGACTACCAGTCTTGGCCTTGATCAGCGCACTGCCTCTATAACACAGCCGGCTTCTGCAGGCCAGTACAAAAAGCCTCTGAAGAGCCTACACGCATAGCTCAAGCTAATGGAGGCCCTGTGTCACTGCACCAGTGCACCCATGTCAGGGGTGAGGAGCCATGACCACCACACTGGACACTGCTGTTAGACACCTACAGCACGTATCACTAACAAACTTCACAACAGCCCCCTGCTCACAAATACATTCATCCCTGCAGGAAAGCAGGCTGACCAAAGGCTCAGCAGTACTTTTGCCTGTGGAGGAGGAGCTGCTTGGCCCCAAGGGCAGGGTGCGGGGGCGCTGGGCTCTACAGGAACAAGCCCATCCCAGGTCCCTCCAGCCTGTGCTGAAAGTGCGTCTGGCAACTGCTACTTCTACACAGCTACCGACAGAAGATTAGATTGCGGGCTACCTCCACAGCACAGCCCCCTCCAGCCCACCCTGCAAACATACCCATCCCGCTGTACTTCTAGCGCTTCAGCATCAACTGCAATACAGGCGTATCTGCTCTGACTTTTTTCAAAGTTTTATTCGCTCAGACTACACTCCCTCCATCCCCAGGCTCAGGATATTCACTTCCTCACCAAGGCTGAATGCAATGTTATCCCTCCCAGGCTGCCTGGCCCAAAACCCAGCTACAGATAAAACCCATTCCTACCAATCATGCATGCTAGGCTAACATACAGGCTTCTTTTTGCACGCTTATGCTGCTGACTCACCCACCTCATTCACCCATTAACTGTTGCCTGAGGTGCTTGTATTATATCGCAACATCACCTGTCCCACCTCACCATCTTCTCGCTCCCACGGCCAAGTCATTGAGCACGCCAAAGCCCTTGCCTGGAATGTGGTTCTGCCATTGGGCCTTTGCTGGTTCCAATGTAGTGCATCACACTGGGATGGCTCTCACCAAGGTCCCCAATGGAGATCTTTTCTGGATGTGCTTCAGGATTTGGATTCCTTTATCTTTCAGCACTTACGGAAGTCGGCGATTCCTCTCCCAGAACTTTTGACCTCTACTGGCTTTTGTGGTTGTCCTTTTACTTCCTAAAATCACAGCTTAGTGTCTCATTGCACAGTCATCCTCCTCTGCTTCCTCCTTTCTCAACGCTGTATCTCTACTTCTTAATTTCCTTTTGTTATTCAAGGAGGGAGGGGAAGACGGACCTCATAACAGGCAGGCATCACTGAAGTGCATGCCCATGATTCACACCTTTTTCCATTCATCCAGTCTAACATTTCACTAACCATCATTTCACACTTTGAGTAATCAGGAAGTAGCAGCTTTGATCTTACTGCCATCTTGCTTCTTTCAAGCTTATTCTACGCACTGTGAGTATTCACCTTTCTGACGACATCAGCACCCTTCCTTGTCCCACCATGCATATACAAGTCCTTCCTTTTAAATGCAACAAAACTTTGGATCTCTTAGCTTCTGAGATCACAATGCTTGTATTTGTTCTACATTTCCAATCTCTACCATTTATCTTCTAGACCCACCAGCATCAGGTTTGTCTCCCCCAAGGCCTCTTATCCACAGGAAAAACTTCTCCAGTCCTTCTGATAACCACTGTAGCAACTCAAACAGTCCTCTTCCTCTTTCCCCTTCCTACTTCCTACCTTTATCTAAAGGAATGCCTAATAAAGCCGTACATTACTCTTCAGATTCCTATCTTTCCTCACTGCACCTCCCATCCTTAATCCCAGCATATACAGCCCTGGACAAAAATATTATCTCTTCTATTCACAAGTCTGGGTACCACAAATATTCACTACTGTGGGAAAAAAAAAAATGTAAGAAAACATGTCTCCTCTTTTTGCACTATATACCACTTTAAGCCATTTATTGCCTCTTGAGGGTAATTAAACCAGAATTTGACTGTGTTTTATAATAACAGAAATTCAGTTACATTCTATGAATTTATCAATGCATACTTAACCCTATTAATAAATCTGTTTCAAACATTTGTACAAAATTAAGGCAATGGTTTTATTTTACCACTGTAATGGTGAAGCCTCCGCCATAACTCAACAGTAATAGCCTCTAGTAAAGTATAATCCAATAAAAACCCTTCAAATAATTAGAAATTCAGCACTTTCTGAAAAACAGAGCATTTCTGTTGTGAGACACATACATCTTATTTGTAAAACTGAAATTGGGATGTAAGGTTGAAAAAAAAGAGTGAGAGAACACCCACTTCTCAACTTTAAACATATTTTACCATTTCAAAAGCTACAGGACAGCTAAGTTACAGTTTGCCAACCTGCTTTCCATTTTGAAAGCTTTGTTTTAATTTGTAGGAAAGAATCTATTACCTTATAAGCCTTCACTCATACCCATTGAAAGTAGACCACACAGAGGGAGCATTCAGCCTACACCCTCCTTAAATACACCTCTTCGGGGATCTATTGAGGCCTTTGACCTTTACCTTCTCTCAGGCATCAACACTTCCCCACTTCTCTTCCTAGCCTCTCATCTATAAAGGTCAACTCTGCATTTTACTGCCTCTCTTTTCCTCAAGTACATCTTAGTCAATGAGCAAACTCTTGTTTACACCTAAACACGTCTTTACTCCTGCCACCAAACTTACATTTATCATCTACTTAACTACCTGGAAAACAACCCTGTAAATTATTGCCAGGATACATGGCAATGTAAAGTTTGATCACTAAAAACTGTCAGTAAAGCCAAGTGGTATGCTGCTTCTAAAATTTTTAAGTAGGACTAATCAAGTTATTCTCAATTTCCTTATCCCATCAGACTGCCACGGCACCTGCTACATCAAGTCCCATCCCTAGTCACCGTCTACCATTCATGCATGAGTAGCACATTTAGCTGAAGTCACCTTTATTAATTCATGCATTTAGATTCGACCAGGAAAGTTGCACGATGACTCTCACATATCACGGCTTGCAATAACAAAGCTAGAAAACAGCTACATATTTTATGTCATCTTCATCTCTCTGCTCTAGAAAAAAACAAAATTGAAGTTTCATGCTTCTGTGCAATATAGCTACACTAAATCCAGACACAGATACAGAATATAATGGATTTGATATTTTATCCCCAAGACACTAATTGTAGTCAGTTTGCAAGGTTTCAGTTTACAACCTAAATCAATGGAGGAACTGAGACTCGTTTTGCATGTACAACAGCAGCAGCACAGCCAGTTGTCCCAGCTGCCATTGGTCATAACACACTATTTTGGAATAAAAGCATTCCAGGTTTCCATCCTTTAGCTAATATATTGAACAATTCATTTAGACTATCGATTTTTCCCTGTTCTTGAACTTTTAAAATAAGCAGACTCAGCACAATTGTCTTGAAGAAGCATAAGCCATGCTTAGCGTGGTCACAGAGGCCAGTTCTGTAAATATGCATACGAGTGTTTTACTAAGACTACTTTTCACCCTCCCAAAGCAGTGCATTGTACTCCACAAACAGGGAGAAGCAAAGCATGTGCTTCATTGAGGCAACTGCTGTGCAAGTAATCAATAGCTTACTGTAAGGTTCTCTGCTCAGCTTTGCTGATTCGCTCACTTTTTCCAGAAGATTCCAGGAAGATTATCTGTAGACGTATTTGTTAATGATTTCTTAACACAAATATTTTATCTGTCATCCTTCCATAGCCAAAGTTGCAGGTAAGTGGCAAAAATGACAAACCACCAAGCATATGAAACCCTGAAGACCACATTACCCACATTTATTTATACTTTACACAAACGTACTACCAATCCCATCATTAATTGCTGAATGTGGATTGGTGCTCTATGAACTTTAGGCCAGTCAAAATATCAAAGCCGGATGTAGAAATTAAATACCAATAATAAAGCTCACCAGCTGCTCTTGACAAGGGTAAAAGCTAGAAGACGATGTGCTGAAGAGAGTTTTTGCTGCCTTGCACACGCAGCTGAACACTGCTATGCAGGGAGAGGACAGCCCACTAGTATAAAATAAGAGTCAAACTTACAGCATAAAGAAACAAATTCAAGAGAGCCAATGCTGGTAGAAGTCTTTAACCCTGAACCTCGCTTTTAACACAAGTTTAAAAATATGAAAATAATTAGAACACATGCAAATTTGATCCTCTATTACAGACTGTAAATTTGTCTTACACTTTATAAAACAGCTTATCCAATTTATAGTTTCCCAGTGGTGGAATGTTCTTTATGTCATTAGTCAGTCTATGTTAAACATTGTAGTCAGCTGCACAATTCCTGCACAGTTCCTGCACTGTATTTGCGTTACCACCGGCTGTCAGTAACCAGTTAGCAATTAAATTTGGCACGCATACAAAGTGTCTAATTTCTTAGAAGTCATACAGATACATAACATTTGATTTTTCCAGCCTTTAAAATGATTGTTTGAATGTAATTAACTTTTACCCAAACAAAAAAAAAGACACAATAAAGATGTATCAATGCTCACTTTGTGAAATTTGTTCGTATTATGCCATTTTCTCCCACTTTTTTTTCTAACAATCCCATAAGGTATTAAAGGTCTGACACCAATTAACGGTGAAAGATGACTTATATAAACAGGCAGTTTGTTAAATAAAGCAGGACAAAAGGTAAGTCACCTGAATTTTTAGCACATTAATTCAGTAAATGAGCTTCTGATTTATCTGATCAGTTAGCTCTACTAGTGTGAACTTAAATTTACTGACAGATTTTACTGCATCCTTCCAATTAATGTCTGAGCTTCCCAGCCATTGCCCATGCACTTCCCAAAGCAAAAATTTTCAGATATTTCAAGACTGTCATGTGCACTTACTTGCATCAAGTAGAGGGCTAGAGTAAAAAATATTTTTAAAAAAATAAAAAATATTAAACTCTCCTTTTTAAAGCATGTAATGGTATGCATCACAATTACCTTAACATATACTTTAAACAGTGTTAAAGATTCTCATCTTTCACCATTTGTTTTCCGTTTTTCAGAAGGGTTTAATAAAGTGTTGATAAAAAGCCCACATTAGGAGACACTTCAGTCTATAATGAACTGTGTCAAACCAGAAAAAGTCTTTTGTACGACTGCTCAGCTCCTACAGCACGCCTTTTATCAGTTCTGACTTAACCACAAAGGAATTCTCTACACTGTAGTTACTATTAGAAGGCTACACTCCTCCGGTCTGTTTGCACGTTTGCAGAATTAAGTCAGAAAAAACTATTTTAAGATAGCGACTTACATCACAAGTTTTCTAGATGTCCTGGTCTTCAACAGCGGGGCCAAGGCAACAAAGACTGGATGCACACTGCTGCTTCATCAGAGGACAGCAGGGTAATGCACAAGGGCATCCCATAAATCATGGTAATTGGCATGTAGCTAGAAGGAGAATGCAAACCAGCCTACTGTACCAGCCAACATCTCCCATGATCCACATCACAGAAGGTTATGAAGCCATGTCAAGGGCTGCATATGTACCCATGCAGAGAGAAGCGCTTTACATAGGTAGTCTTGGATAGTAAACCAAGAGGAAAAACTGGAAGTTCAAGGAGACAGATCTCCTAGAACAACAAGTGCAGTTGTTGGACAGTACTCAAGTATTCACATGCTGTCAGGCTGACTGCATTCCAGGCAATCAGAATTCGCATTAAATCTGTACCCTTGTTGCACATGAAAGCTTTTTAAAATTTCAAATTAGTTCCTGTCACAGACAGCATATTCATAAATTAGGAAAGCTTTTGTCAGTTAAAACAGTGTGGTCATTTCTTCTTTCTTTTTTGTTTGGTTTTTGCTGGTTTGATGTTTTGGGGTAGTTGGTTGTTTTTTTAACGATGAAGTAAATTCTACCACCTAATCCCCAAAGAAAACCAGCTAAAGAAAGTTAAGGGACGTCAGCTGCGTTCCTATTCTACCAGAACTTTGCACTCGTATTTTGTTACACTACTACAAAACTTCACAATTTGTCTTGACATAACAACTAGATTACCTAGACAGCTGGTGACATTAAAATTGAACCCATGCAGACATCTCTTACAGCATGCCGTCTAATATACTTTATCCTTCACCAGTAAGAACTGTTGTACGTGACATATACTTATTTTCACTCTACGTAGGTTGGTTTTCTTAAATTAGAACTTTACTGGAGTCTTAGGTAAGGGTTTGATTTTAACAGGTTCATAAAAAAAAAAGCAAGTGACATGGCAAAATGCAGAAACGAGCTACTCATTTTAAAGGAAATCAGTTTGCTGACTTCTAAATGGTTCCAGCCTATCCTCACACACACGGATTTTGCTATTAATTAATTGTTCATCTCTGAAAGCTAGAGTACCGGGAGAGAGCGAGCATGCGCAGGCATCAGTTGCTGGCATGACAACTGGCTCAAATTCAAGAATTGCTACATACCAAAACATCTGATCATATACAGAGATGGAATCACTTTCTAAAACAGAAGGCAAGCTTTGAAAATTGTTTTCTTGGAAGTGAGGAAAGCCTTGAAGTGAGGGGGAAAATGAAACATGAAAACTGACCTGAAACAAACAATTAAGATTTTTTTTTAGGTCAACCCCATATAAACCTTTGCTATAAAAGATGCCTTGTTTTAAGAATTGTGATGGGAAGCGATTTACAATTCATTTTCTCCTTAAAAACAAAACAAATTCTGGAGTAGTATTGACACTGTCCTATTACATTTATCCTACTATTCATAATTACATAGAAAGACATTATTAAGTTTTATTTTAATACCTTGAAATCACTCGAAAATGCCTACTTTCCCTTGAAATCTAGATTATATATTTTTAGAAAGACTGAAAAAAATGCAGGAGCCGATTTACAAAGTTTTCCATCTTTAGGGATCTAGTCTTGAAAGAAAGCTTTTTCCCTTCATTTTCTTCCCTTTTTTTTAAAGTGTTTCCAAAGAAATTATTCAAGGTCAAGGATAGTACATTAGAGCACACATGCACACACACTGAAAATAGCTTGCGCGTTCCCTAATTAATGCACTGCATTCCAAATCTAACAAGGAAACTGGAATGCATTCAGATATCTCCCTTTCAGGGAGAAATATTTAAAACTGAGTTTACTTGTTTCTGTTCCGAAACTTGGAAATACTAGTAGTTATTTCTTAAAGCAAACCGAAACTGGAATCAATGAAGATACTTTCTCAAGACTCTAGTAGTCTTGGAACCAGGTCAAAAAAGTCCAGTAAAAAGTCAAGCATCATTTGTTTACTCCCCTACCACAATATTGTATTAACAAATTCTGGATTACTTGTTTTAATCAGACATTCCTAAGCAAACCCCAACATCAGGCTGACTGCACAAGAAGTCAGGCTTGTTCCTTCGGCGTGTTAGCAGATAAACTCTGCCTGTTTGAGGAGAAGGTTAACACAAGCTTCTCCCCTTGGTAAAAGGTCACATACACATACCAGGACAATATGGTATCACAGGACACCAACAATGTGCAACACACAGTGCTTGCATCTGCACAAATGCTAGCCTTCCTTTTGTCACATAACTTGGTATTACTTGCATTAAATACAATATTTTTACTAAACCCATGTGTCCTACAGATTTCATCAACAACTGGACATATATTGCACGCATCAGTGAAGATCATCATGGCTGCTAAAAGGCACCTTTCAATTCACAGCACAAAAACATTTGTGCTAGCTTTGCTAATAAATCACTTGTGATTTTATCAACAGAAAGGTGTTTCACATTATACTGTTGACGTTCAAACAACTAAACCTTGGAAGAAGAGAAATTACATTTGTTTTATTTGCTTCACAAATTCACTTTCATTTTAGTAAAGATGGTTAGAAAGAACAAAAAATTATTAACTGGAATGATCACCCATTAAAAGGATCTAAGGTTTGCTGACTACAATACACATTCCATCAGAATTTCATCTGGCAATTACCAACACGGTCTTGTAAAGCTTTCTCTTCCTCCTGGTGAAAAAACGGTTTCTCCTGGGTTTGAAAACAATCACCAACTTCCAGTTCATACTCAAAATGGGGGAAGAAAAAAAAAACCAACAAGGGGCGAATAATCAGCTATAACAATAGATAAAAGCACCTCTGAGTCAGAAGATAAATACTTCTCATTAAAAGAAAATTGGAAGCAAAAAATCGCAAGTCTTTAATTTCATTTAAGAATCAACAAAAGAAACACCCAGGGAGCTCCAACCATTATTTTATACTTGAGAAATTTTGTTTTCCTCTCAAAAGTATTTTGGTTACGTCCCTCTGATCACGTATCACCAAGGGGCTTCAGAAAAACAAGTCTGCAGCTCCACACTGATGACGCTGTTTAGCTGAACCCTCTTTCACAGACAAGGAGTTTTCTAGCTGACAGTATTAAAATTAAATTCTAGAGCTGTGCTAAGTGCCAGTCAACTAATTCTTCACATTATTTTTCTTCCTTAGGAGCCTCTTCCCACCAACTCACTCCCTTGTCATTCATACCTAAGAGGCATGACTACCGTGATTACAAATCCTCATGCTGCTGTGGAAAGTACTGCAACACCTTAAAGGAAGACCTGTATGAGGAAGCAGGGTCTATGCAACAAAGACAAAACGACCTCAAATTACAGACAAGAAAAGGATAATCTAGGAGCACTTACATGGCATATCAAAAAAAACCACTTCAAGTACTTCTAATGTGGATGCAGCTGCAGCAGTACAGCCAAGGTTTACAGCCGTACAGCGAAGGCAGTCTCAGTCTTTCCCCAAGCAAGAAGAGTCACCAGCAGAGACACAGGCTTGGGTTTTTTCTTTTTCCCCCTTCTCCTAGAATAGCTGCATTAAGGGCTCTCGCCAGGTCAGCTGTGCTATTGAGGGATCACACCTCTTCCCAACCTTGACAGCCACAGCTGTGACGACAATACAGTACTCTATACTAATTCAGGACTAACCTCAGAAACCAAATATACACTTCACCATCTAAAACGGTCTGCTCACGCCTGGCATCTTCACAAATTTGGCCAAATGAAACACAGTCAATTCCTAATTTTCTTTCCAGATTGTTTTATTTACTCACAAAGTGCTTTCATGTTTAGACTGTAATTTTTACTAAAAATACTTGGTTTGAAATAAGTGGAAACCATGCAGGGTAGAAAAACTGTTTTATGCAGTTGAAAAGGTCTGCTTTAGGGGCCCACATCCTGGATTTTTTTTTTTTTAATAAACAAAAAAAGAAAATCCTTCATGTGTAATTGAAACATATCAAAAAGCTATAAAACCATCAATAAGTTAAATGCAAATCTAATTTTGAAGCCAACTTTTGGGAGAAAAAAACCTTTCAGAATTAAGTGATGCTAATTATTATGCTAGGACAAGACCATTCAACTTCAAAATAGGCTACCGGACAACTTTAGTGGTTCATTATTAAGAACATTATTTGTGCATATCACTAATGTGTTATCTTCCTTTTATTTAGAATTTTCTTTTAACCATACATAAAATGGGGGGGAGGTGAGGGAGGGCACCAAACAGGATGACATGAAGATTTTTAGCAGAGTGTAGACACAAGGTTTTTGAAATTCTCCCTTTGAAATGAGTTGCCATGATAAAATTGTCTGCATGTTTATTCAGAGCCAGTCTGAAAGAAAAATATGTAAAATTCGGAAGCAAATGGTTCCATTTAACTGCCATGGAACTGAAATTTACATGTCTCCCTCAGAAATCAAATCCTGCATTCCCTGTTTATAGTAATACTTTGTGTTAGAAGTAAGGCTGTTAGAATTGATATGTAATAAAATGTACTTTGTCCAATAACTGCACTTTTCCATAGTACAATAGTAAACATTTACAGAGTTTCCATTACTCATACTGCAAAGAACCTAAGTTCACATTTATATGGTCACTAAATATGCACTTACATAAATGCAGTGTTAAGTTCTCCTCAATGCTACATATTCAGCCTTATTATATGGAACCAAATCCATTCTCTGCCCAATATAACTCACTCCAGTTGAATTGGCTTTCACAGTTGCACCTTTCTGCTTTACAAGAAATGTCTTGCCAGCAAGAGCCGGCCTTAATGACACAGCTACCTACCCAAATTACACAAGAACTTTCCTACAGCAGGACTCAGCCTACCCAAGTGCTCCACACCAGGCAAGCCAAAGGCCTCTGTCAGAACAACTGACATGTTTCATATCACCAGCTTCCACTACTATTTTTGCACAGCCTTCCAAAGGAAGCTCACACAAGGTTGGAAAAACAACAAAAAAACCAACCCAAAGAAAATGTATTTTCAGCAGCAGGTATAACATTGTTTGGAATGCGTTTAAGGGCTCCAGAAGCAGCAGTCAACACTTCAGTTGTATTTATGCATATTTTGTTTCTTCACATTGACCCTTGCCAACGTTACTCAATGCCCCCCCACTTTTGAAGCCATAGAAAAAGTTACTTTTTTTCTTTCACAACTACTCACTGAGGCCTATTCCAGTGCTGAAAGCAAGCGAAGCAAAGCCCACGCTGGGTGTCTGTCTCCTAGAGAAGATTGCATCTTTTATTTATCGCCCCTTGGCTTTATTTTCACAGTGAATTCCTGGCTTAAATGTAATCAGCCAAGAAACCCTCCCTATGTGCACTCCTGTCATTCCTCATCGCTTGCAAACAGAAACAAGTGCAAGCAAAAGAGAAAGAAAAAAAAATAATCTCAGCATTGCCAAACAAACTAAAAAAGCCCTACTTCTGTTTTTGCCACTCCCCAGGAGCCACAGATGTGCCTCAGACCTTTGGAAAGAGAAAGCCAAGAGATGAAACTTATAAGAAAGTTAATTAGATCAGAAAAAAAAAAAAAAATTG
>VXAK01005041.1:332-16377 GCA_013399435.1 Arenaria interpres
ATGGCAGCACTCAAAGGGTTGCAGTCAATGGCTCAATGTCCAAGTGGAAACCAGTGACGAGTGGTGTTCCTCAGGGGTCAGTACTGGAACCCGTGCTGTTCAACATCTTTGTTGGAGACATGGACAGTGGGATAAAGTGCACCCTCAGCAAGTTTACCAACAACACCAAGCTGCGTGGTGCAGTCAACATGCTGGACAGAAGAGATACCACCCAGAGAGAGCTGGACAGGCTTGAGAGGTGGGCCCGTGCAAACCTCATAAAGTTCAACCAAGCCAAGTGCAAGGTCCTGCACCTGGGTCATGGCAATCCCAGGCACAAATAGAGGTTGGGCAGCAAACGACTTAAGAGCAGCCCTGAGGAGGACTTAGGGGTGTTCATGAATGAGAAACTCGACAAGGTGTTTGCTTGCAGCCCATAAAATCCAGCTGCATTCTGGGATGCATCAAAAGAAGCATGGCCAGCAGGTCCAGGGAGGTGATTCTACTGACATAGTATTGTCATTGGAACTGGGCTTACAGTTTGTCCCCAGAGAGTTAGGAACTCCTTTTCCATTCCTTCTTAATCCTGCAGTTCCTTAGAAGCTCCCGTTTCTCTGCAAGTTGTGGGCTTCCATCTTGAATCATGGCTGCTTGGGCATGCCTCGTGGCAGCTTCCCTGACACTGGGCAGAAACAGTATTAAAAACCAATAGCATTTCACCTGATGCCACGTTGAGAACAGAATTTCACTGAATTTTTTCACTGAATTTTAGAGTTGGAAGGGACCATATAGATCATCTAGTCCAACTCCCCTGCTGAAGCAGGATTGCCTAGAGCATGTTAGAGCATGTTACTCAGGACTGCATCCAGGCGGGTCTTGAAAATCTCCAAAGAAGGGGACTCCACAACCTCCCTGGGCAGCCTGTTCTGGTTTTGCCCTTACCCTTCCCTGAGGACAGGCAGTTTTTCATGGCAGAAAAGAAAAACCACAGAAATGTAAAAGTAAAATTTATTCTTGATCTTGATACTTCTGAGTATGTATATCAAACGGACAGGGAATCTGAGACAAGCAGCATTTTGCCACACAGCTAGGGGGGCTCTGGAGGGAACCCACACAGAGCAAGGAAAAGCATGAGAGAGGATGGAGCAGCCCACAGAAACTGATAAGTAAGTGTTGTCCAAGCCCCATCCCCTGTGGCACTCAGGAGGGCCGGAGGCACCTGGGGGGAAGAGTGCGCCAGGCCTAGCAGACTGGGGAGGAAAGGTGCTGCTTTAATGTCTGCCATGGTTTCTCACCACCCAAATTGATTTCATTTGGTAGCAGATTAGATTAATTTTCCCACGTGGAGTCCGTCTTGCCCACAGCAGCAGTTGATGAGCAACATCCCTGAAGTTATTTCAACCCACGAGCTTTCTCATCCATCCTGCTGAGGAAGGCCTGCGTGAGAGTTTGGCCCTTTACCTTGATTAACCCTCCACAATCTTAACTTTTCTATCAGCCATTGATCAAATGGATTTTTTAGAGGGTGTTCCATGAGTTCTGCAGGACTACTGATTTAGAAGAACTAGAATTGATGGCCAAAATGAGTACCCTTCATTCCTGTCTTCCCTCTGGTTTGGGACATCTTGCAGCTGGAGATAGTCCCTTTTTTGGTATATTTATTGGTATTAGCTGTTTCCCTAGTTAACCTTGGCACCATAGTGACACTCCTCAGATTCAGGAGTAGGTGTATCAAACCAAGGTCAGAATTTAGCCCTAACTTCCCACCAGGAGAAGAGATGAAATAGCAGGCTGGAAACCCTACAGCTGAGATCTGCAGAGAGGGGCTAGCAGCAATAGTATCTGTGACAGAAGAGTTGTCACTGAAGTTCATTAGGCAGCTGGGTTTTTATATCAACCTATAAATGAAAACATTTACAGTAAGTGACAGTAGATACTTCCTAAATACATCACACATTGAGGAGTCCTGTTGATGCCCCTAAGCCCAGATATTATACTTCACAGCATTAAAATCCCCATTTATCACCTGGGCAATATATAAATGAAATCATCCCAATTCAGTTGATTGATGTAGTCATTAAATATAAAATCACTTTGGGAAGATGCTTGCTCTGAGTTCTTCAAAGACGTGTGCAGTCACAAGATGAAGAGCTTCCACAAAAACAACACGTGTTTCCTCACTCTTATTTATAGACAGTGTGCATAGGACAGGGTTTTATGTGCCGAGCTATATCACAGCCAAAACCAAGGAGGAATGGAATCACATTTTGATATTGTATGTATTTGTGTCAGAGTGCTTACAAAGAACAGATCTGGTTCACTGGAGTTGTCCTCAAGTGAAGAAAGGCTTTTCCTGCTAGGAGCAAAGGAGACACAAGGTAGTCTTGAGAACATCAGTCGTCACAATGAATTTAAGCAAAACCAGGTTGTAAGAGAATTACTTTGTACCATCCAGACACTTGCAGTTTGTACTTTACATCTTGAGAGTATTATTCTGAGAGTTATTTGCCTTTAGGTATGCTTCCAACTTGTCATTCAAAACTAGTAGAAGTTAGGCAACTGTAAATCTCTTTTACATTATGTTCCTTTTATGTATACTGCCTGGAATTGAGTGATGTTGAAGACTTCTCACAAAAATTAAATACCTTCTGTAGCAATACATCTCTGAATGCTATTTTTGCTTGTAATGCTTTGTATTCAGCAAATACAGGTAAAAAAATGCACTGTAGTTCCATAGTGTTTTATTGCAGTGGCTTCTGAATTTGTGTTACATTATCATACTGCAGAACTGGAGAAAAGAAGGTTTCTTCAAGTACCACGCTTTGCATTGTGCTTTATTCAAAAAAAAGCAGCCTGTGGTTTGGGGAGCTTCAGTGTCAAAGAATACAAGGGGGGTGGTCTTCCTTGCCATGCTAAATGTGTAAAAGAGGGAGCCTTCCTTGCTGTGTTAAATTTGTTGTCATGTGCAGCTCAAAATGAGTGCAGGAATTGTGCCTGCACATGGGGACTGCTACCAAATGCAGAGAGATGTGTGACACTGCTGCAGAGGAGTAGGCATTGATCAGTGTTATTATGTAGTCCTGGGGTTTTTCACAACTGACAAACATCTTGGTATTTATAACTAAAACTCACAGTGCTTTTATTCCCCCCCCACCCCCCGAAATATATCAACTGGGGTAGAATACACTAGACCTGGGCCCACCATATGGACAGAATGCCCTTTGAAGTCAACCAACTCTTTACTTAGGTGAAACACTGGTAACTTTGCCTCAGTGCTTGCAAATTACATTCCCTCAGCCTCTTCCCTGCTTTATTCTCCTGAGTGGCTCTTTAGTCCTTTACTAGTCCTAGTGTCGTACCCATGGTGAAACTGGCTAATAGCAGAACTGTTGAGAGCAAAAGAAAAGTGTGAATACATAACAAGTCTTGCCTTGGAGTCTGTAGTAACCTTTCAAAAATGTCACTGATTCTTCTGGCAAAGTTGTGGTGCATTCTTTTGATGCTTGCCTCCTGCAGCTGGTAAGAAGGCAGAATTGTCACGGAATTGTCAGAGTTGGAAGGGACCTCTAGAGATCATCTAGTCCAACGCCCCTGCTAACGCAGGATTGCCCAGAGCACATTAGTCAGGACTGCATCCAGGTAGGTCTTGAAAATCTTCAGAGAAGGGGACTCCACAACCTCCCCGGGCAGCCTATTACAGTGCTCTGTCACCTTCACCGTAAAGAAGTTTTTTCTCATATTTGAAGGCTGACATAAGCTCTCAGTTTTATTGTGTGACTAGACTAGAGGAAATTAGATTGTGTGCTCACACCTGGTCTGGAATGAATTTGTTTTGCTGTGTAACGTGGCAGCATGCTGGTATAGAACTTTGAAAAACAGGTGACATGACGTAAAAGTGTAACTAGGGAGAAGGTATTGGAGGGAATAATATAAAAGGACAGACAATTACAGAGTGCCTTGCTCTGCAAACTAGCGGTTCTCATGCTTTTGCTCCCACTGCTGTGCGTTTGAGTTTCGTCCTTCAGCTTTGTCATTGTGACTGCTCTTTAATACCTCTCGTTGGCAGGTCTTCATCTACATGTGGCCAAGGAGTGGAACATTGCGACAGTTGAGAAAAACAGAGCACCTAGAGCACCTGTCAAACTCACCTCTGCGGTCAGGAGAGGTCTCCTGCAAGGACATCAGCTTACAGTGATACGATAGTGTAATGCAAAAGGAAAAAAAGCTCTGCAAATCAGGATTTAACCTCCCTGTGGAATGTTTCCTTTCATTAAAAATTTGGCTCCAAATGCCTTAAAATGCCCTCTCTTAAAAATGGGAAAGGAAGCGTGTGAAACTTCACCTCTCTTCGGGACCAAAATCTGATCTATTCTTGGTCTGTTAATGTGAATCTGTTAATGTGCAGCCTTATTCATAATGGAGCGGAGAGAAAACACCCTGAAGTGTGGCACCTCACCTCCCTCACACACCATACTGTGATGTGCTGGAGGACCTTTGCAAGGAGTTTGCCTCATCTTCACATCATGTGCTCTTCTGATTCTTCTGACACCAAATTTGAGGAGAATAACAACTTAGTGTTTCCTTTCCCAAGTGTATCTTCTGCTTAAACAACTGTTGCCACTTCTCTGAGGCTCCATCCTCTTTTTAATGTTGCAATTTCTGCATTGTAGAATTGCATATACTATTTCCTGAGCCAGGCCTTTTTAAAGGCATTATTTGACTGAAGTCCCTCTGCAGTGACCTGAGTACCTAAGTTTGTGTTTGTTACCTACTGTATGGTGAATACAGCACAATAATTGTTGTGGCTAATGAGGAACAGCACCATTAGAGGATTTTTCCCTCCATATTTACTTTAGGAGCTGGATCTAAACTGCTGCTCTTCCATGGACTTAGTAGATTCACAGTTTTTTAGGACCAGAAGGAGACACTATGATAGGCACGTCTGGCTTTCCATGTAAATTCACTGATTGGCTCCTGTGTTAAGTCCAATAACACACACTGGAACTGAAGCTTATGTAACCAAAAAGAAAAAATAAAAATATGCTCTTCTTTTTTAAATTAGTGGATGGAATATTCTTCATGTTCATTCCACCTAGTTAGTTCTAGTGGCTAATGCACTTCTCTGTTAAAATATGTGTGTGATAGGCAATTTATATTTTTCACCAGATAAGTTAGTGCTGGCAAAGTGCATTGATGAAAGAATTGACTTCCTCTCATGGCAGAACATATAATGCTTAGGTCTTCTCACTATTCATTACTTTGAACCTCCTTAGCAGAAACATTGAATTATTATTTTTTTAAGCTTACCTGTAGTGCAGAATATACCTTCCTTTGTTTTTGCCTTTTATAGTAGCAGTCCGCATGTCAGTACTGAATTGACTGAGTTGGTTGATAGCAGAAGATACAACACATCCACTCTTTAATGCCCTCGTGCTTTGTATTTAGTTCTTGTTATGGGGAAGTTGCTTTTCCTTCTCCTTCAATTTTTCTATACTAAAATTCTCAAAAGACCTTGTAGGTCACAATGTGCTGAACAGCAGTTGTGAGAATTTAAAGATCCCAAGCACAGAGCAGAGCTTTACAAAGGGCATGCCGGAGTATTTCAAACCACCTCTTTAGTAATCCTCTGCTTTGTCATAATTACTCAGTGCACTGTGAAGTCTATTCCTGTTCAAAATTGGAGTGTGGGAGACATGGGGAAAAGGACAGGAATTAGCTGTGTGCTATGGGGCATTAAAGATGACATTTTTCAAGACAAATGCACTTTCTCTCTTACAGCTAAAATTGTCATATTTCAAAAAAACCACAGCATTTTCTATTGCACATGAAATTCGGATCTTTCATGAGAAAAAAAATAACATACAACCAATTGATTAAAGTCCATGTGGTTGTGCACAGGCAGCAACAGGTACAAATTAAAGATGCCAAAGAGAGTTTCATTTTAATACTACCTAGCATGTGATTGTCTGAATTCGAAATCTTTGGAAAGTTACCATTAGAGTTCCTCATTCCTGGTATTCCTCCTCCTTTTCTGAAAGAATGAGCCCTTTTTAAAGGACAGTGTGGATCTCAAGAGATAGAAGGATCTTGGAGTAAGTGCTGTATAAAGCAGGTTTAAAGGGAAGGTGTTGGTGAGGTTCACTCCAAATCTGTTGTTATCACAGGATGGTTTGTAAAGGGCTTAGCAGAGAAGACATTTCATAGGGGAACACATAGAGTGAGTTATCAAAAGAAGGGATTTTCACTTGCTGAGATGAGTGTTATTAATTAACCAAACAAATGAAGAAAGAGCCACTTGAATTATAAGAGGTATTCACTTTGTGAATAAAGTGGAACCATCTCAGTTGAGAGGAACAGTCCATTCATTCCATGAATGGGAAGAAATGACCAAGCTTTGGGAAGAAGAATTTAGTCTGCTTCAACTTGCCACACTCCTTAAAAGTCTTCAAAAGGCAAGACTCGGTAAAAGCCAAAATGCTCCATAAGAAGAAGATTCTTCTTAATGAGTCAAACTGACATTCCCCAACAACTTATGTGTCAGGAAAAATTAAAAGTTAGTCTGCTGGCAGGAGAGGGTGACCATTTCTGATTTAATTCAACTGCAAGGAGATTAGAAGTGCTTTTTCCTTTGTCTCTTCACTTAAGTGTCTGTAACTACATTTGTTATTCTGGATATTGTGAATAATTTTATTTGCAATTTTACATTAATTTGGCTTGAGTTAAGAATGATTTCACAGTAAACCAGCTAGTGAAACATTCTTCACACAGCAGCACAGCGAACCTATAAACCTGGGCAGTGGGACACTATCTGCCTCCTAAAGGCATACTCCTCAGAGTATCCCACAGGTACTAAAATATATCTTGCTAGGAGTGAACTAGGCAGTTAGAAAAGTGGTATCACAAATATAAAGAGAATAATAAACGTCTTTGACTGAGTAAGGGTATCCAGAAATGTTCTCTGGCTCTTACCAAACCGCTGGGGAGCGTTCTTCTCTACAAAGATTTTCCACTTTGTCATTAAAATACTGATTAACAAGACCTAGAGATGGTAAATTTTATATTGAGTATTCTGGATTCTGCTGATATTCTTACAGGGACTCAAAATACTGAAGAACATAGTCCTGCCCCAAGGAGACACAAAGGTGGTGATGAAAAGAGAAGAGGCTGGTAGATCTGGCACAGTTCTCTAATAAGGTCTAAGGGTTAATGTATTTCTGGTCTTGGGGTGAGGGAGAAGGGGGTTGAGCTTTGTTTGAACCTTGGGAACAAAATACTGAGAGGAATGGAATAAACCATGTTTATCTTTATAACTTTTCTGATAATAAGCGTAGTTTACAGTCTGATAAATAGTTGGTGAATTTCTGTCTCACTTATTAGAGAGAATCTTCTCCTAAAACCAAACACACACAAACCATTTTTAAACAGGAATCAGTGCATGCAAACACGATGAAAGAAGCTGCAAATTTGGATCTTTTCTGCATTGATGGTGTTCAGATACATGACTTGCATTCCTAGAAGAATTCCCAAGTTCTAATGGTTAGTAGCTGGGGTTGAAGAGTTCTGGGCCAGTGCTAATCCCTATTCATAGAGTGTAAAACCTAACAGTAATAAAAGGGAAACTGAAAATATCCCATCTCTGAACTCTTACTCAATTGCTGGTTCAATTAGTGCCTCAGCTTTGGAAAAACCGGCTTTGAATTCCTCTGCTACTTAAAGAGTTCTGCAGGAAGGATTCATACCATTCTGTCTTTGTCATAGACTGCAGATGGCTTTTGGCACACAGGAAAGTCAGTAATCAGCAACATACAGCTTCTGAACAGAATATTGTATTTCTATCAAGAAAGCTAAAACATTTTGAGTTTTGTTCAGGTTGAATAAAATTTTTATTTTGCCTCTGCAATGAATAACAAAATTCTTGATCCTTGTCACGTTGGAGATGACTGTGATGAAACTATAATTAAAGCCTGTTTTCATATACTTCCCTTGCTTGTATACTTTTAAGTTTGCTTAAAGGTGCTACAACTGGCTTGGTTTTCTTGAGATTTCTACCCAAATAGTTTTCAGGTTTCATATTATTAATATAAATTTAGAGATCCTTGTTCTACCTAAACGACAGAGAATTTCAACTTTATATTCCTTCAACACTATTGAAATGGGGGACTTCATCATAAATAATTGACTTGTCTTCCAGTCAAACAGCCATCTTACTAATAAGAGAAAAAATTGGTATAAAATTGTCCTGATGAACTACATAGGGTAAACAATAGTGGCGTTAGTTATAAAATGACCTAATGTTCTCAACAAACAATCATGTTTTCAGTTAAAAAAAGGGTTTCGTCATTTCCAATCTGTTCTAGTGCTATGCCTTAGGCTTATAGCGCTGTTAAGTAATCCCATTAATATCAAACAAAAGTAGAACTGAACCTCAGTCAAGTCCTAAAGGCTAAATAAAGGAATGATGGTTTTTAAGCCTGTGGTCCGCAGACTCAGGGCAGTGACTCTTCTATTTGTCTGGTCAAAGAAAATGAACAAATACCTCAGATAACTTCAGCAGTAGAAAAGGAAAGGAAGTGCATCATGTGGTTTAATCACGTGGCTCCGTTTTCTGGTTGAGCAGCAAACATGCTCAGAATAAGACCGTCAGGCAAAGAGACAGGCTCTTGTATGAAGGACTTCAAGGTCACACGCCCTTTGACTTCCATAGTCTATCACCACGCCTATATGCACAAGGCCCTAACTATGATTGTTCCTGATCTACTGATATTTTCCTTAGGAAAGGAAAGTTGTTGTGAATGGACTATTGAAATGTACCGTTTTATTTTTTACGTGTTTTGTATAGCCTCCTCAGAAATTTGGTGATAGTCATTAAATGTATGCTCTTTCTGCATGACTTTCTCTTGTGCTAGGTAAGGTATGTACAACAGTCTGGGTTTACCCAGCAGACAGTTTAATCACCACTACTGTAAAATCAGTAACAGCACTTGTGGGTGTGTAGTCTGATGTAGTACAGTCTTGTTAGGGTAGATTATGAAAATGTATGACCAGGCTGTATGGTTTCAGGCTGCTGTAGAAACTGGGAGATCTTCTGCTCATGGCTTCTGGATGAGAACACTCTTTGGTGGTTTTATGTTTTTGCCAAAGATGACAGTTTGAGGCAAAGGGGAGGCCGCCTGATCCTGCAGTGGTCTATATAGGGACCCGTGAGCAGTTACTGCAACCACGGACAAAAAAAATGCAGGGTTCTTGGGCAGAGCAGGGGGAACAGGCCACTTACCTGCCCCTATCCCATCACCAATGCTCAGAGAAGAAATAATAAAGAAAGGGAGTGGAGAATGGTGATTTAAAGATGCAGAAAACTAAACAGGCCCCTACCCCCCTGTTCTGGCTGCCCAGACCCTGCCTTTCCCATCCAGCCTGCAGAGGGAATGCTGCATCTCTTGACACCGCTGAGGCTGTGACAGCTGCAGTCGTGGATGCTGCCCTTGCAGCAGCCTCTGTGTCTCCCAACCAACACTTCCCAGGCACCACTAAACACTGCACCTGGACTGTTGTTCCGATTTCCTTTTTCCCTTAGAGGGCTACTGGCTGCTCCTGTGCAGGCAAGCAAGTCATCCTTGCCGTCTTTTGGGGAAGGAAGGGCAAGGTGAGGGCTGTAGAAGTCAAGACGGGCTAGGTAGTTTTGGAGTCTGATTTTTATGAAAAAGAATGAACATGTTTTACTTCTGCCTGTATGTTTTATTGCACCAGGACAAAAGAAAGGCTTTTCCAGAAGACTGTAGGTATGTTGGCCAAAATATTTACCAACAACGTATTTACCACTCTTTCATCGACCTGCTCTTTAGCTAATTCCTAACTTAGCAGATGAGGCATGAAGTTTGCAGGATCAGCAAGCCATGTAGCCTACCCTGTCTGGGTAGGAAAAAGGAAAAGGAATAACTTTAATCCAGGTTTTGTCAGCACTCACTGCTCTCACTTAGAAGCCCTGTTATTGCTAATTTTTAGTTCCTTGCTAGCACAGAAACTAGAACTCTGGTATGTTGTAAGTTTTTTTTAGTATTGTTTTACTCCTAGGCAGATTTTTGGCAACCTGTGAAGGAGAAGGTGAATAGGGTGAGGTACATCTGTCATCTTGCGGATGTTCCTGAAAGAGTAGCACAAAATGGTGGAGGGAGGGTGCATGGGAGACACCAGCCTGGGGCTGCGACTACACAGACAGTAGATTAATCTGAACTACTAGCAAGAGTCCTGTTTCCTCTTTGAATTGGGGACTCCTTTTTGTTGCTGCCATTTTCCTTGCGTCAGACGTTCATGATACCATGTGTTGAGCTAGATCAGATAAATAAACAAGTAGAAAATAAACTTCATTTGTAAAAAAAGAAAAAAAAAGCAGCTAAAATATAAATTATTAACCTAGTAGACCAGCAGGATCAACTACACAAATGAAGGCAGATAAGCTAACCCTTTTCAGTAGCAGTGTACATCTAGGTTAGTTTAAATTCATAAAATCATAGAACACCAGGTTGAAAGTGACCAAATTGTGTAAGTTTGACATAATTTGGGCTATTGCACATCGTGTCCAGGCTTACCTGAGATTTCTGTGCTCAGATTTTATACTTCTGGGAGGGATTCAGTAGATGTTTGTGCCCGGGGTTCAGACTGAACAAAGAGGACAGAATAGCTTTAGGCCCAAGAGCTAGTACTAGGATTCTGCTGTACGCAATGTAAAAATTCCCCTTATCGTTACCCTCAGCAAATGTTTCGCTTTTGATTTTGCTGAAACTTTAGCTTAGGCATTTTACTGAGGAAAACTTAATTTTTAAGGCTGTTATTGCACACCAGAAAACCTGCATTTATATGCTGAGAGGGCAACGTAATTGCACGTAGTTGGAACTTTATCATAGAATCATAAAATACTTTAGGCTTTAGGTCATATACCCCTTCCAGCTCCCTGACCAGAGGAGGGCCAACCCCAAAAGATGGGTACATTAGTCACAACATTTTGCCTTGAGTTCCTTGCTGTTCGTTTGTTATAAATTCGATTATTTTCTTACAAGTCTATCCCTACTTTAAAGAAGTGAAATCAAAGCTGAGTTTCCAGTCCCCATACTGCTCTAATAATATAGTACTCTTCTATTCCAAAAACCATACGCAACAGGCAAAGCACAACATTCACTATGGAAGTATCCCGTCAGCTGAGTGGCAGATGTGTTGTGAAAAAAATGACCAGAGAACACCTGAGAACTTACCCCTCCTGTACAAATGAATGGTCTCTGTAAAGCATTAAGTTGGAGGGCTCTTTTTGCAGCATTTCTTTAGCAGCTGTGCTTTCCTTCCTGTTGCAGTGCTGCAATCTTGATGGCTGCATATTGCGGGACAATGCAGTTCACAAACCTGACTATTAAAGCTAAATAGAGTTTTAAATGTTTCTTAGAAACATTTTGGTGATAATTATTGATTCACAAAGAACAACTCCTTTTACAAGCACATAGTAGAATCAACAAAATTTTCTTTGGAAGAGATTTCTTCTCAGGCTCTGGCTGAGAAGCTGAGAAATTGTGGTAACACCAGCCACCACAAACTCATACAATGTCAGTCCACCCCATCTCCAGATCCTGCGGTCCAATTCTGAGAGAGGAAGGGCTGAAAACAGACCTGATGGGACATTTTCTTTGATAGGAAGAGCTAAATACAAGTTCAAGAGCCTTTGACATGATATGCCTTGCTTAAGAGGCATATGCATAAATGCTTTGTTTAATGCATTTGTTTAAATGCCAGGAGTAATGTGAAAATACGTTTCTGAGGACTAGAGGTATGACACCAGGATCAAAGTTACCACAGCATTTTCTCAGGGCTTACAGAGGATTTGGATATAACCCAGGTAATCTAGTTACTTCAGAAATTTAAAACAGGAACTTCCAGGCTAGAGCAACATGTTATGGTTGGTTTGGTACTGATTGAGATTGGTTTTAGATAGAAAATATTTATTTCCATTTCTCAAGTCAAAATTGTTACCGAAACAAAATTTTGCAGAAATACTGATTTGAGAATTTGGCGGTGTCACAGTTTCAGGTAGGATAGAATTTACTTCCTGACTAGCAGCTGGTGCAGTGCTATGTTTTGTATCTGGCATGAGAATAGCGTCAGTAAAAACACTGATGATTTTGATGGTTGCTAAGCAGTCAAGGGTGTTTCTGCTTCTCACACTGCCCAGCAAGCCAGTAGGCCAAGACTGCACAAGAAGTTGGGAGGAGACACAGCCAGGACAGCGGAACCCAACTGACCCAAGGAATATTCCATGCCATATAACATCCTCAGCATATAAAGCAGGGGAAGAAGAAAGAAGCAAGGGATGTTCGACGTTAAAGCTTTTGTCTTCCCAAGTCACCGCTACATGTGATGGAGCCCTGCTTTCCTGGAGATGGCTGAACACCTGCCTGCTGATGGGATGAATTATTTATTTTGCTTTGCTTGTACATACGGCTTTTCCTGTTCCTATTAAATGATCTTTATCTCAACTCACAAGTTTTCTCGCCTTTATTCTTCCAATTTTCTTCCACATGCCAGCCAGAGGATGTGAGCAAGTGGCCGCTTGGTCCTAATTTCTGGCTGGGGCTGAACCACAACAGGCAGTTGACTTAGAACTGGTGAAAAGACTGTACTGATCTCAGTAGATACTTTATTATGCCTCAAACATACTGTTATTATACGCCGTGTTATTTCTTATCAGACTAATATACTTCAAATCATAAAATTACCAGCTCAGTCATGAGGATAAGCAGAAAAGAACTTCCCTTGATCAGTACCCCTGGTTAGAACAAGAGAACAAAGTCAGCATTTGATTAGCTAATTCCAGCAATTATTTACTGAATTGCAACTTCTCTGCAAGATCTAGATTTATGACATATAACTCCGATGCTAGGACTAGCAACCTTTGTAAATCACGAAGTTGCAAAAATTTCTTTGTCCGTGATGTTCTTGAGGACTGTAACTCCCACAGCATGAATGAAAGTAGTAAAAGGCTGATTCCTTGTATTTTCACCAGGACAGGGGCGGAATGGAGACATCATTTATGGATATAAACCTGGTGGTTTAGATTTTGATTAATACAAAGAGTATTCCTGCAAGAAAGCTCACTTTTGTGTTCCATTTCTTAAAACTGAAAAATGAGATTTTTGAGATTTCCTGGATTGGTTGCTGGGATTTGTCTTATTCATTATATGAAACCACTTGACTGGAACCTACTTTGAATTCTTGATCTGTCTGTGATCAGTATAAAGAAACACTTTTGATGGTCTTGCTCATCATGGTGAGAAAGTCCAGTATTCCTGCAGTGCATATTTCCAGGTAGACCCTGAAGGTATAAGAACAAACAGAAATGAAAACGTCTCCGTTCCTACAAATATTTCACCATACCTCCTAAGAGGTATCGGCTAGTGACTTATCACCTCTTAAAACTTTATCTGCATTGGTCAGTATAACTTGGAATGTGCCTGCTGATTAAAATAAAAACACAAATTCTTAAAAAGGTTTCAGTTAGTCATCTAAAAAATGTCATGTGCCAAAAGGCTCCACTATTTAACCGTGAACAAAGGAAAACACTTTCTATTGCAAAGTTTAGTTTTTATACCTGCAAATACTAATTCATGTTTTGTCTGTTTATGCAAAATGCAAATATGGTTATATCTATATATAGACATTGGGATTTCCCCCACCCCTGCCCTGCCCTAAATGCTGGAACAAATGATGCGGGGGTGTAGAGGGTCCATGCTTGGAGACATGTAAGACTCACCTGGATAACACTCTGAGCAACCTTTTCTAAGTTGATCTTGATTTGTGTGGGCAATTGGACCTCCAAATACCCCTTCTGATCTATATTCCTGCACAATTCTCTAAANATAACGACTTCACTGTCCTAATATAGGGTTGGCTGGGATTGGCGGACCTAGGCAGATACTCTGGATGCACTGCAACTCATTTTTGAGGGAGACGCTTGTTAGCAGGCACTATTCTGAGCACCAAGTGAGGTGCAAGATGCACCGCAAAATGATGCTTTTGGAGATGTTTCTCTTAGGTTTGGAGGAAGTGTCTTCACCAGTGTTCTACTGAGTCGAGACTATTTTTATGTATACCATAATGGCTCAGGCTTCTTTACAAAAGGTGCACAGCCAAAGTAAAGTGGGCCCCATCCTGAAAGCACAGGAATCTGCCTCCCTGTGATCCTGTCCCTGGATCCAATGCTGTTCTTCCACATCAACCCCACCCCTCCCCCGTTTACCTGATGTTAATCTCTGCCTTGTTCCCCAACTGCTGCACTAGACATGCTGTGGTTGGGCAGAGTCAATTATGTGCCAATTAACTAGTCAGCAAATAACATGCCACGACATCGTCTTCCTTAGGGGAAGGCACTGATTTCCTTTGGACTTTTCCCTTGCTTTCCACTTCAATGGAAATTAGTTCAGAGTTTCAATAGCTTAATAGCTAAATAGTACCAAATGTGAAGTTGTGCCCTACTTACAGCAGCAGACCAGGAGATTTTAGCAAAACATATTTTGCTAAAAAATGTCAATTCATTGCAGTCACTGCTTTTCAGGAAAGTGCACCACTTGTGAAAAAAAACTGTACCAGCAGTTCCAAAGACAGTAGGGAACCCTAGGTGAGCAGGCATTTGGTGGCATTAATGTATTTTTTTAAATCTTGATGTTCCAGCAGTATACATGTAATTTGTCAAACTCCTGAATCATAAATTTTTACAGGTTTCTATCTTGTTGACTGAGTTGAGGCTTTCTTCCAGAACTTGTAAGTTAATTTGGGAATGTATATCAGTGTTTGTACTTTGCAGTATTAACAATTCAATAACTAGAGTTTCAGGAAAATCAGAAACAACATTTTTAGCAGCCTTTGGGCAGAAGTTACATCTGGCTATGAATTCAGTTTCAGTGCATAATGAATTTTGCAGAGGATGTTCCTGCTGTCTGCCATCAGGCACTGTCAGGCAGTGACACTGTCAAGCAGTGATTACACTGTCACTGCCAGAGTCAAACTGGCAGTTCTAAGAAGGATTTTGAAATATCAGGGAGACTCTGAAAGACAGATTAGTCCTTTATTCCTTCCCTTACCACTCCCATATACTGACAGCAGTAAGCAAATCACAGTTGGGTAACAAGGCACAACATCAGAATGGTGGTTTTTGTGACTTTTTTTCTGCACAGTGGCTAAGGTTCATGAACTGTTTTCATTATCCTTGCATCAGACGTTGTGTTTGTGCAAGAAAAAGGGGAGGCCAACACTTCTTGTTGGGGAAAATGCACAAGGTGAGATTCTAGAGCCGCTGGGGTGGAATTTAAGTGTTTCTTCTTTCTTGCATTGTTCTTTTTTTTTTATTGTGGTGCCCCAGAATACTGAAGGGAAGGAGAACAAAACAGAGAGGAGATGTTACTTTCCATACTGAAAATACTGCTACTGCATGTTCAGTGTTTTTTCCTTTCTTTCTCCCATCTCCCCGTACTCTTTTTTTTTACTCTTGTAAAATAATTCTTGGTCCCTGGCAGAGTTAGGGACTTCCATATTTACAATACATACAGGTCTACCGAAAGTGTTTATCAAGTGAGAGAGAAAGAAGTATGTAGTCTCAGAACACTGAGAGACATGCCTTCCAATCACAAGATCACCCTGATCTTGCAGCAGTTCCCTTTGGCAACTAAACACCATTGCAATCAGCAAAAAGCACCTGGATTCACCTGACTTCATGGGAATGTTGGTGCTGGGGTATGCGGGGTCTTGAACAGGTAATGATTTCTCAACATAAGCAGGTGGCCAGTATTGGGAGTGAAATTTTTCTGTGATTCATCTCATCCTAAAGTGAACTCCTACACTGGCCAAGTCAACTCAGCCCAGGCTAATCCTGCACTGGCAGGGTTATCACCAAGGGTTCTCCCTTGACTATACAGGAAAGATAGCAAGGTGTGAACTTCCGCATGGTAAACAGCTGAAGTAAAGTGGAATGAATATCACCCATGTAAGGCTCCTCTTTTCCATTTGTCTTTGTGTCTATTATCTTTTTCCATTT
>VXAK01005042.1:8594-37656 GCA_013399435.1 Arenaria interpres
GAGGGACCATGTCAAAGGCCTTACAGAAGTCCAGATGGATCACATCCATAGGTTGTCCCTTATCTACTGACCTAGTCACTCTATCATAGAAGGCCACTAGGTCAGTCAGGCAGGACCTGCCCCTAGTAAAACCATGCTGGCTATCTTGAATCATCTCTGTGTCCTCCATGTGCCCAAGCATGGCATGTAGGACGATCTCTTCCATGATCTTCCCAGCACAGAGGTGAGGCTGACAGAGTGGTAGTTCCCAGGGTCCTCCTTTCTATCTTTTTAAAAAATGGGTGTGATGTTTCCTTTCTTCCAGTCTGCAGGGACTCACCTGACTGCCACGACTTTTCAAATATCATGGAAAGTGGCTTGGCAACTACATCAGCCAGTTCCTTCAGGACTTTGGGGTGCGTTTCATTTGAAAGCAAATTCCAACTCACAGAAATGCTTTTACAGAGAAAATACTCTTAGAGATATTTCTGTTATGCAACAAAAGCACTGTGGTACATGAATGACTTGTAAGTAATAACATAGATGAGGTTGTCTTCATGATGTGAAATGAGGCAATTGAATTTCACTGTAAGAAAGAGCAATGGGCAGACAATACCTGGGAACTAGACTTTGAAAGTACTTCAGATCAGCAAGAAATATAATTTGCTCTGGGATACCCTATGGCAAAGGTCCCTTAGTATTGGTTTATTAGACGTAATAGTATTGAAAGTGCAGCACTGAAAGTGCATTCAGTGAGCAAAAACCTTTCTTTGTAGCAATGCAATGGTCATTTATGTTACATAGCAGTTTGAGAATACATAATCTTGGAAGTAATTATAATGTTTCCAAGCAGCGCTATATCTAAACAGAAACTTAATCTGTGTTATTGATGCTTAAAACTCACAAACACATTAAAATTCTTCAAGACATAAGGAAATCTGTCAGATAAATTGCAGACTCACAGACATGGAATTACTACTGACATTAATTTCAATTACTTTTTAATTGAAAGTACCAATCAGTAGTTTCCAATAGAATTTTTTTTACATCAGGTTAAATCAATAGGCAGATGAAAACTTCCTTAAACTGTAGTGAAGTCCATAATAAGGTTGCTCTCTGTTACTGTTACCTGAGAAAACAGTCCTCAAAAAAAAAACCATCATAGTTTTCAGAAATTTTGAAAGTCTGGCAGTTCAAAGTCAAGATTTCTGATCAGAAAAAGAAACCTTTAAACTAATTCAAATACACAGTTATATTTACTTTACATCCCTGCCTTTCTCCTACCATCATACTTTGACAGGTGTAGTAATTTTGATCAACAAGACATGGAAAGCAAATACAGAAGTAAAAAACTAAGCAGCTGATAGTGAGGGATGTCTGTTTACACAGCATTCCTGAGGGCTGAGGTAAGGGATTCTATGTGTGTAAGCGCAGACTACATTGGTGTGATTCCCTGTCACGAGTTGCCTCTTCTGTGTCGTTTTTGCTCTTGCGGCTACTAAGTTTGTGGTAGCAGGTGGTTTGTCTATGTTATATCTCAGACTGCTATCTCAGCATTTATGTTGGAAACTTTTAGGTGAATTTTCTAGAACATGTGGAGCAACATCCTAGTGGTTGTCAATAAGTTTTTTATGATTGATGTCAGAGTAAGGCCAGTTTTGAGAGATGAAAAAAATCCTCCTCACTTAAAATTGTTGTGATTACTTTGATCAAGACATGAGTTAAATGAAGATGTAATTGTTTATTCCAACAAATCTGGAAACTCTTAGGGAGCCTACTGCTGGGGCAGAATGAGATTAATTTTTTTTGTTTAAATGCTCTGGCATCCTGCAATTTTTTTTGGCATGGTGAATCCCTGCAATCAAATAAGGCAGTGTTACAAGAGGGAGCTGAGGTGAGTTAAATGCAAAGTGTGGATAAGCATGATTCTATGGCTGCCTTTTGACACAAAATTACTGGCATGCTTCTGTTGCATGGTCAATTTACCAAGGTCATAATGCAACAGCTCAACTCATGCCTTCAAGGTAAAGACTATGGTGCTTTTTTACCTTGCTTTATTTTGTGGCCAGGAGCCTGATCATTAGTAAATTGTACCCAAACAGGTGTTCCTTTGGTGTATCCTTGAAACACCTCCTTGTTTAACAATGTTTCCTATATTTAAGGATACCCTTGAATGGACATTATTGCACTCCTTGTCTCTCCATCAAATATCTTGTGTTTGATATAAAAATGGCATATAAAGTTCTTACTAGCACATACTTTTATGTCTTCAGCCTTATCTTTCTATAGCAGTCTTCAGTGGTTCGAATATTCTGAATTTTGGCTAAATGCCTTCTTGATTCAGAAGTGTGCCCTAGAACATCTTTTCTGGTTGTAACAATCTCTCCACTTTACTTCTTTCCCTTTTTCAGCTGTGTTCACATGAAAAATCACAGAAAGCTAAAATCTTGCCAGCTGAAGGAGGCTTTGACATCTAATGGAACCTTCATCATGACCACAATTGCTGGTCTTAAGGAAAATTTTTCCCCAATGCAAGCATAGATCGATGGCTCACTTGTATATTCTGTTCCATACAGTAACTATATGCCCTGAAAAAAAAGGCTTTATAGAAATCTGAACCATTCAGAATGTTGGGAAGTGAAGCCAGAATCTTTCAGATACTTGAAAATAAACTTTCAGGACTTAAGACAGAGGAAATTGGGAAATTGGGACCCAAAAATTCTTTCATGCTCAGTCTTTTCACTATTAAAATTCAAAGGGCAAGACAAGGGAGAATTCCATGTCTTGTTATTTCTCTAGTAAATTAGGCACAAAAAATACTTCTCCAGACTAATCATGGAGCCATAATCCTTTAAAGTGTTTTTTCAGTTCTTCCCTTCATTAATACTGGAATTGTGAATTACACTTCGTAATGTATGGAACAACCTACAGTCCATGGAACAGGCTTCCTTGGAACAGCCCCAAATCTACTGGGCTTTTAGTAAAAAAAGACCAGAGGGAGAGGAACAAAGATTTCATAAAAAATCCCTTTTCTGTTATCCCCATTGTAGAAGAAGTTTTGAGACTGTTTTATTGGTTGGTTGGTTGGTCTTGTCTATTCCTCTGATGCTATTTTGTAGCTGGAGGTAGTAGTCTGAACTGCTTACTTTCTTTTCATTGTGTCAGAAAAAGAAGGACTGCTTTTCCTTCATCCTCCTAGAACCTATCCTGAAGTCAGCTGTTTACCTTGGATTGTTTGTACTCGCTCTCAGTTGCTGTCTCTGATAGTCACTGGTTCTCCATCTCCAGTGACTGGACCAGAAAGAGAGACAAAGTTTGGAAAGATTGCGACATTTGCCCTGAAACACTGGTTTAGATATGTTTACCCTTCCCATCTGTTTCAGCCCTACCTAAATAAGGACATACTGCGGTGAAGGAAAAACCTGTCTAGAGCACTTAAAAGCTCAGGAATATTTTCATAGTTTAAGAGAAGGCTTTGTATTAGGATAAAAATTAATTTTAGATTTAGATAGTGTTCACATCCATTTTCTTTTATTTGACCACATTTATATGTATGTTAGTTATAATTGTGACAGTATGTCACTCCACAGTGACTCCTTTTTTAACATTCTCCTTTAAGTGAAAAGCGCCCTGAAGTACCATACTTTCATTATTAACACTCTCTACAGCTTCTATTTTAAAGCTAAATACATTTAGATAAAAATGCTGGATGTATCTCATTTTGATATACCTCTGAAATATTTGAATATTTGTTCTGTTCACTTCATCCTACTTGGAGTCTAAAGACTCTTTATCACAGGTAATAGATTAAGCCCATTTTAATTTAAGCTGTAAGCATGGCCTTTAGGTTAGTGTTATTTCTGTCTGGTTAAAGTGAATAAACATCACCAGGAAAAAAGAATTTTTTTGTCCTTTGTAAGAAATTAGCAAACAGCCAATATTCCTAGACACCAGCATAATTTCAACCTATGTGACTCCAACTAAATTGTTTGTCCCTTCAAGACTTACAAGCAAATTTCCAAAATGTGGCTTTATTTAAATCCATTCATTTATAGACTACACACTTTCTGTGCCGTCAACTGGCTGAACGTGGTGGAAAATATTATTGAATGTGCAAGGGCAGTTATGCAGCGCTACAGTGTATTTAGGCACAGGGTTCTGCCTCTGCCTTTCAAAACACCACAGATCCTTTGGGGCTGCAAGACTTAGCAGAATTAAGATTTTCTATTCACCTTAGTGGCTAGCGTTTATTTAACCAGAGGATTCAGAGCTAAAGATGTTTGGAGCCTTACCTCTCACCCATACTAATCATCTCAAATCCAAGACTGATAATTTGAGACAGGTTGACACAGACAGATATGTGACACTCTGAACAGACTAATTTCTGATCCTAGAAAAGAGTAGGCCATCCAAGAAAGAGGTTCTGTTTACGATTTGCATGCCTGGCCTTTTACACTACCCAATCAATAAACAAGGCCTGCATTTTTCTGCTCATTTAACATTTCTCTACAAAATCTAAAACAAATCTCTACTCATTTAGCATTCACAAAGACAGGGATTTTGCTTGAGAACTGTATGAAGGTTTTCTCTGACTTAGTATTTATGTGTATAACTCTTAATTTGGCATCAAAAAGGTAGGAAACATTATCTACGTAAAAGGTGAACCTGTTAAGATGACATTAAGATCAGAGACAAACCATTTCCTAAATCATATACTTAGGCATATGTCTCTGCAATACAATGTTGTGCTGTGTGAGATACTTCTGCTAACTCTGAAGACATTGCCTTGTATACTGAAATTACTGTAGCCAACTACAGAATCCCATCAGTTTACTTAACACTGTTGAGAAGTAGGTCATCTGTTTTTTGATATGTGGTGGTTTTGGGGTTTTTTTTTCTTTTTTTTCTTCCTTTAAAAACAGCTTTTAAAGATAGCTTTTCAAAGTAGGTATGTAAACTAGAAACAAACATGAAGATCACCTAGTTAAGACCTCTTGAAATCTATGCACAGGCATGTGCACATATGTCTATGTGTACACACATATGCACTTTGTATATCACCTGTATCTGCCTATATCTCTATCAAGAGTTTGATATTGTGCTATATATATTAAAATGCTATGTATGATTGAAGATGCAGAAGTAAGAAAAGACCCAGTTATGGATCACACACAACATTATTTTGTCCAGTGATCAATATTTTCACCAAGTTACTAGAAATTTTTAAAGTTCATTTTCTCAAAAGTGTTCTTGGCTTCCTCGAAATTCAGCTTTATTTTTTTGTGTTGACAGGGGGAACCATACTGTGCTATTAGGATCTTTGAATTAGGTAAACAAAATCCACACCACTTTACACGTATTTTCTCACCATCTTTTTTAGGGAGATTCTAAAATTCCTCAGTAGGGAGATCTCCTTCAAAACTGATGCTGTAGGGACCCTGAGAATGGCATGCAACATATCTGAGTGCTTCTTGCTCTTCTTCAGCTGGCATCACAACAGAGCTGTGTCTTGTGAAAGAGCAATCTGCTGTGTTTGCCTAATGTTTTCAAATACTGGTGGCTGAAATCGTAATGATTCTTCTTAGTTTTGCCACCACAGCCTCTAATGGAATACCTTGCATTTAAGCTATGGTGTTTTAACTCCTGTTACAGTTTATGGCACCCTAGTCAATACTGCCAATAAGGTCTGGAGATCTATTCAGCTGATCAAATACAAACGGAGTGTTTCTCCAGGGTCTGTCAAATGCCATGGAAACTTAGAGATCTAATTCACTTACAGACATGCAAGCTTAAGTTTCCTTATTTGTCAGCTGAATCATGCTGTGAGTGTTGGTCAAAAACCCCGGAGCAAGCACAGCGTATTACTTCAGGATAAAAAGTTGCCAAGGGATTGCAAAAGTTGCAAGGTTTGGTGGCTGCCACTTTAAATTTTAGCTTGCAGACGTTTGATTGCGTAGTAATACCCTACATGTAGGGTCAGACGTTAAAATTTAATATTATTGTTAAGAATCACTTTACTGTGCATATGGGGCCGTTTCTTCTGATTTCTACTTTAAATGCAGTTTAGAACAATCTGCTTTTTATATTCTTCTAATTAAAATTAAGATCATATGAGCTTATTATTGATCTTGATTTCCTGGAGTACATTCTAGAGTAAAGCAAGGGATACTTCTAGCTTCTTTGCATGAAATACAAGCCTTTACTAACTTCTGTTCCTAACCCCAAGAGAACGTTTTGATATTTTCATATTTAGTGTTGTATTACTTTGGTTTTCCATATCATCTTAATTATTTTTCCTTTCTCTTTATTTTAATTGTTCGTGTCCTGTACTTGGGCTACAGATGTGTGAGAATAAGGATCAGAAAATCATGGGAGATGTGACAGTAGGTGGCTGTCTTGGCCACGGTGACGATGAAATGGTTGAGTTTAAAATTTTCACTGTAATGACAAAAAAGGGCAGCAGAGTTGCTAACCTGGACTTCAGAAGAGCAAACTTTAAGCTATTAAGGGAGCTATTTAGCAGAGTACCCCATGAATCTGCTTTTGAGGGCTTAGGAGTCTATGAGTGATGGTCAGTCTTTAAGAACAACCTTTTAGATGGACAGAAGCAGGCAATTCCCGTGTGTCATAACTCAAGCAAGTGGGGCAGAAGACCAGCTTGACTTAACAGGGAACTCCTTGTAGAGCTCAAAAGGAAAAGGAAACTGTATGGTCTCTGGAAGAAAGGTCAAGCTTCACAGGAAGAGTACTGAGCTGTGGTTTGTTTATGCAGGGAGAAGACATGAAAGGCAAAAGCCCAATTACAGTTAAAACTGGCCAGTGTTGTTTCAGATAACAAGGCTTTTTAAGTATGTGTCCTGGTTCCGGCGGGGATAGGGTTTATTCTCTCCAGGATTTAGCAGGGACACAGGTATTCCATCCCATTTTAAGTCATGCCCAGGGGGTAGCTGGGAGCTGGCTGGGGGAAGGGGCAGAAAGTTGCTGCTGGGGAGCAAGCTGGGTCTTCCTGATCCTGTGGTGGTATCCTAATAGTGGTTGTATATTCCTCTCTCAGTGTTATTGTTGTTGTTTTCTTGTTCCCTTTGCTGTTCTGTTAAACTGCCTTTGTCTCAATCCAAAAGTTTTGCCTTTTTCTTCTGATTCTCTCCTCACGGCTGTAGGGGGGGGGGCTGAGAGAGCAGCTGCCACGTGGTTCTTTGCTGCTGTCTGAGGCTAAACCACAAGTGTATGTTAATAGCAGGAAGAAGCCTAAGGAAAAGATTAGACAGATACTTGTTGAAGATAGTCATCTGACTAACAGGGATGAAGAAAAAGCTCAGGCATTCAATGCGCTTTATGCCTCAGTCTTTAATAATACTGATAGACTTTGGCCTGCCCGGTCCCTGCAGTTGGACGGCCACTAATGTGAAAACAGTGACTTTCTCTGTGTAGATGCTGCAATTGTAAGGGACCAGGTGTATCAGCTGAATGTTCACAAGTCCATGGGCCTGATTGGATTCATCCCAGAATTCTGAAGGAGCTAGCGGATGTTATGGCAGGACCCTTCTTGATTATTTACCAAATGTCTTGGGAACCTGGAGAGGTCCCTGCTGACTGGAAGCTAGCCAATGATACTCCGATACACAAAAAAGGTGTGAAGGAAGATCCAGGGAACTACAGATCTGTTAGTCTAACCTCTTTTCCTGGAGAAGATCATACTGGGTACTATTGAAAGGCATTTAAAAATAAGACAATCATCAGGCACAGTCAACATGGGTTCATGAAAGGAAAGTCGTATTTAACTAATCTGATACCCCTCTATGATAAGGTGACCCACCTAATGGATGAAGGGAAGGCAATGGACTTAGTTTTTCTGTATCTTAGCAAGCCTTTTGATACTGTTCCACACAGCATTCTTCTGGGCAAGTTGTTCAGCTGTGGGATGAGAGGGTTTATGGTGCACTGGGTGAATAACTGTTTGAATGGCAGAGCTCAAAGTGTCATCAAAAATGCCAGACTCCACACCTAGAACAGAGTAATGCTGGGCACAAGTATAAACTGGGAGAGGAGTGGCTGGAGAGCAGCCCTGCAGAAAGGGATCTGTGGATGCTGGTCCATAGCAGGTTCAATCTGAGTCACCATCCCTGGAGGCATGTAAAGATGTGCAGATGTGGCGTTTAGGGACATAGTTTAGTGGTGGACTTGTCAGTGTTAGATTTATGCTTTGACTTGATGATCTTTTTCAACCTAAATGACTCTATGATTCTATGGTAGTTTTCAATTACTATTTCATAGCAGGATCCTAGCAGTAACGATTGTATACCTGATTTCAGGTCCCGAGTACATTTATTATATATAACTGATAGTAAGCAAAAAGGCAGAAAAATTGGTTCATATCTCTCATGGATGAATGATTTGATCAGGATGAACTGCCATTTTTTACCAGGTGCATTCTTGCTGAACTTGGCTTGTTGACCTCAGCATCATTTGTGTTGTTATGAATAACACCACAGTCAACTCTTCTCTTTTGATCCTAAACAAAAGGTAAGGACTGATTAGGGCATGTGGCAGAAACCCTTCCTATCCAGGAACTGTCAAGCTGTATCTATGTATTTATGCTTTTCAGGTCAAGTGTAATCTGGTTTCACTGAAGACTACAGGAATTTAGCAGAGTCCAATGGCATCATAAATCGACTCTTGAGAATAGTGAACTTTTATGTTTGAGGGTTTTATTAACGCAAGGACATTTTGGTAGTGTAACACTGGTGAGCTCCGTTGTTTGTGTTATTTTGGTTAGCGAAAATCAACACAATGCAAATCAGATAGTAAAAATAGAAAGACTTTGAGACTCATCTTTTGGCATAGATTCTTCCTCCTTTACTTTGCCTTATGTGTGCTGGGAGAGACATTTCTAAAGCAGCAGAACTTCTTCCATTATAGTATCTTGAATACAGGAAATAGAAAATATTTCTCTTCAGTCTTTCAAACTATGCATATTTTAGAAACTATAATAGTGTTATGAAATAGAAAATTATAAGTATATAAAACAAGTAGTTCTTTTTAAAAATGTTAGGCAAGTACCAAATCAATACTTATTAAGTTCCATTTTGCCTAGTCTCCACTTGTTACAAGTATATGCCATTATCAGGAATAAAAGGATTAAGAATGTTTGAGAACTGTAGATATAATTACTTCGCCTTCTTTCTGATTTACATATCTTTTTCTTGTTGTTAGGATTACAACTGTAGTATGATAATTGGAAAATTGGATAATTGTATTAAAACCTAGCTAAATGTTCTCATTTCATTTTAAATGTTTACTACCTAACAGAGGCCAATGGGAAGGATTTATACTTGAAGCATGAGAACTACCATTATGAGTTCCCAGTTTCCCAAGACTACTGTGAACAAACTATCCAGCATGGAGTGCATAAATAAGCTTGTATAGCTTCAGAGAATCCTCCAGCTCAATCTGCAAGAATATTCTAAGATTAGTGTGCACTCATAAAGCATATTCTTTTGGCATGTACATACAAATATCAGTGTAATGAATCTGTCCCATCATCTGTTTGCTAGTGTTGTGGTTTGGACCAGGTTGGCCAATGACATGATGACAAATGTTCTCCCCCACATCTTGCTCCAAGGAGAGGAAGAAGGGAGATAAAGAGATTTGTGAGTTTAGGAAAAAATACAACTAAACTACCTTAATGAAATATTAATTATAAAATAAAAAAGGAAATAATAAAAAACATTCAATATATACAAAACCATATCAAGCTGCCAGGGAGGTGTCACTGGCGGGCACTGGGAAAGTTCCAGACTGGACTCAGTGACAGATGGGAACTGGATTCCAGAATACTCTGATTGGGATCAAAGGTTGACAAACTGACAGTGTCCTCCTCAGATGTCAGTCACTGAAGAAAGAGTGCCATTCAAGAAGCCAACCCATTGTGTAAGTCCCAAACTGATCCCTTTGATCCCTCAGCTTTTATACTGAGCACGGTAAATGGAATGGAATACCTTATTGGTCAGTTTGGGTCACCTGACCTGTCCACGCCTCCCCATAGGTACAACCCCTGCATGGGGTAAACAACCAGCTCAGCTGACCCTGGTTGCCCCAGCAACAAGTATGAGCAAGAGCATCTCTCATTGACCGGAAAGTTTGCTCTGCTCCACCCCAAACCAGGACAGCTAGATGTCCTTAGTTTTCTTTATTATTAGATACAAAAATGATATCCTCCTCTTAGTGGTGTTTGCTGTGAAAAGCGTAAAGTCTTTCAATATGCAAGTATTCAGTGTACACTTTAATGAACAACTAAATCAATAATTGTAGTGTCAGGCTCTTTGCGAAGCAAGTAAAGACAATTATTCAATCATTATTAAAAATTAATATAGAAAAGAAAAATAAAGTCTACTAATTCCCAGACCTTTGAATCTCTATATTTTTGTGGGACTTGTCTAAAAGATACTTGTAAATACACTGGGCAAGTGCACAAAATTCAACAGGCAATCAGAAAAAACAAATGGGCTTTCAGCCACCTTTATCATAGGAAAATAAATCCTTTCACCCACAAAATTGATTCTATAATCATGTACACATTGAAATGCAACCAACATGGTTCTGACACATATATGTGTGCACCATAAGAACAGTATGGTAGGTCTAGTTTGTGCAAAGCAGAGCACATTTCTTAGTGTAGAATCACATCCCAGTTATTCCGCATATTTAATTTTCAGCAAGAAAAGCCTATGATTGTAGTACAAATGAGACTTCATTTTGGTAGCATGTGTTGTCTGAGGAATTCTTTTACCGGGCCACAGAAATACACTCTGTAAATCAAACCATAATCAAACAAATTGAACAAATTCTACAGAAGTCACTACAGAAAGTCAGCTGGGGTATGAATTGAGAAGTAGAAGCTGAATTCTCTGTTCTTTGTGACATTGTTGAGGGGAAAAAAATGGGTAAACTGTCTGCAAAAATGCTGAGATGGTAGCAGGACAGTGGAATATTTTCCATAATTCTATTTTACATTCTGTGTATTTTTATCTGAGATTCTTCCTTGAAAAAAAGTCTGAGTTTATGAAATATTAACTGTAGATTTTATTTCACATAATGTTTTGATGTAAAGTTTAGGTAATCTATAATTGTAGGGTCCCACTATAGTTAGCAAAATGAAAGAAGTCCATAGATTTCTTAGGTGTTTTCCTTAGGTTTGGGTTGTGTTTGGGTTTTGGCTTCTTTTTTTTTTTTTTATTGTTTAATTTTTTCCAAAATTTTTTCCAAAACTAGCCTAGAATTAGATGTCAAACATTTAAGTACCTAAATTAAAACAAATTAAGTCTTCCCCTAAGTACTAACAAACATTTCCATTGCATGGGTCCCCCCATGATATGAAATGGCCTTGATTCAGTAGAAATAAAGCTGACTACTCACATTATCTTTAAGTACTGGGTTTTGTGTGTTTGGGTTTTTTTGTGTTTGTTTTTTTTTTTTCCACAGAAGATCTGATTTTGCTTTAAGAAAGAATCAGGTTTCTATATGAATTCTGGAATCTGCCACTTCAGTTTGGAATTAAACTTTCCTAATCAGAGAGAATTTTTACAAAACTTAGACAAAAAGGGAGTGTGGCTGGAAAGCTGCCTGACAGAAAAGGACCTGGGGGTTCTAATTGACAAATGGCTGAATATGAGCCAGCAGTGTGCCTGGGTGGCCAAGAAAGCCAATGGCATCCTGGCCTGTATTAGAAATAGTGTGACCAGCAGAAGTAGGGAGGTGATTGTCCCCCTGTACTCAGCACTGGTGAGGCCACACCTTGAGTATCGTGTCCAGTTTTGGGTACCTCAATACAAGAGAGATATTGAGGTGCTGGAGCAAGTGCAGAGGAGTGCAACAAAGCTGGCAAAGGGCCTGGAGAATAAATCTTATGAAGAGCGATTGAAGGGGCTGGGCCTGTTTAGTTTGAAGAAGAGGAGACTGAAGGGTGACCTCATCACTCTCTACAACTACTTGAAAGGACACTGTAGAGAGGTTGGTGCTGGTCTCTTCTCCCGGGTAATCAGCGATAAAACAAGAGGGAATGGCTTCAAGCGCAATAGAGTAGGTTCAGACTGGACATCAGGAAACAATTATTCACAGAAAGAGTGGTCAGACACTGGAATAGGCTGCCCAGGAAGGCGGGTGAGTCACCATCCCTGAATGGGTTCAAGAGCCGTTTAGATGCAGTGTTGGGGGATATGGTGTAGGGGAGAACTTTGTAGAGTCGGGGAGAACTTTGTAGAGTAAGGTAGATGGTTGGACTCAATGATCCCAAGGGTCTTTTCCAACCTGAATGATTCTATGATTTTGTAAGATAAATTGTTGTTTAAAATATTTTTTATTGTATCAAACTTTTTCAATATGTCCCATAGAAATCCTGAAAGAATTTTAGTTAGTAACTGAAATTTCAAATCCTAAAAAATCTAGTGTTCTAACTAGGTAGAAGTACTATTTATTTACCTGTTTTAACTGACCCCTTAATTTATGAAGTATCTGGATAGAACTAACTCAAAAACAAATCATACCTTTCCTTTGTCACTTTTTCACTCTGTTCCTCATAATAATTTTATTTTTCTTTTTAATTTGCCATTATTTATTCTTCTTCTCCCTTTTATTCTCTCTCCCTTATTTTATTCCTGAGTTTGAAACACAGAAGGAGTTAGGGACTGTCATACCAATGACATTGGCTGTCGTTACTTCCAGCTGATTTTAACCATTGTAACCAAACAGGAAGATACGCTGGAAAAAAAAAAACATTTTCTACACACTTACCATGGTAAGAAAGTAGTTAATAAGAGTTTTGAATAAGTTTCCCAACAATTTAAATGAACATGGCCTATTGCAAATGAATGGTGAATTAATGTTAGGAGTTAGTATCCTTGAAGGCTACATAGACCAAATGGGAAGGACAACGTATTTTTTAAAAAATAAAATATTGCTGTAGCATTTACGAGAATGGACATGAAGAGAATTAGTGCCAAATGCAGTTCCAGTAAAACTGTTGAATTCACAACAATGCAAGGTATGAGGTACCTTGGACAAACTTGTCCGAGGATACTTTTCAGTTGGAGGAAAGAGCAGGCAGACAGAATTATTAGAGCATGCAGGCAGACGTGCTGTTTCTTGATTAAAGAAGCTCATGTGTCCTGTGTGGAGCATGAATTGCCTGCTCTCTTTAAAAGGAAATCTCCACACTGTACCTGGAACACAGGTACCTTCCTCCTGTCTTGCTTTCCCATATCTTTTCAGCAACATCTTTGGTTGCACAAACTCCACCCAATATTTTCTGAATCTCTGAGAAAACATCTTTCTGTCTGTCACATTTGGGGCTTGCTTGCTTGTTTGCCTCCTGCTTCAGGTAGACTCTCAGTTTCTCCTAGGGATCTATGAGGATGAGCTGTTGCCACAGGCTCCCTCCTGTCATTTCTGCCAGTATGCATTTGTTAGTTACTACATCCAGTTTAGTTGTCCTTTGAAAAGACACCGTCTCCTCCTGCTTTCAGATGGTTCCCCTCACTCCACAGTTCTGAAGCAGCCTCTCTTGGTGGCAGCAGTTTTAAAACAAGTCTAGATGGTGTCCAGAGAGTACCTACAATCAAAAAACCTGAAAGCATTGTACCAAGCACCATATGCAGTAAGAACTGGAGAAGAAGCTGCTGAAGCTTCTTCATGCTGAAGCTGTTTCATGCTTGGTAGGGTCAGTATGTTTTTGTCCTGTATAAAACCACAATGTTTTATTTGCTTTATGCAGAGCTCTTATTATTGAGCTTTAACTGTCTCAAAATGGCACACTCAATTCTCATAAAAACAAAATTTCTTTTGGATTTTCTGTCTCATAATGCCTCTGGTGTAAGGACAGCAGAGGTTTAATGCAGGAACACCTCCTCTCCTCCCACTCTAGAGCAGAGAGCAGCCGAAGGAGGGGGTGTTCAGTTGATACCTGATAGGAAGACCTGGAGAAGATAAATAAGAGAGGGATTTTTATTACAGAGCTTTTAAAAATAATAAGTCTTGTAACAATGTATAGAAATCTTGGCTAATTAACTGTATGAATATTCCTAGGGTTACTGTTTGCTCTAAACATTGGCAATTCCTTCCAACATCAGGATGCAAAAGCTAGCATCCAGGAGAAGGGAAAGAAAAAACAAAACAAAACAAAAAAAACCAAAAACCCAGGACCGCATGAGACTTTATGTAAATGTCTTTCATGGTGTGAGAGATGCCAGAAACTGCTGAACGATTTCCTGTGAGCTGAGAGACTCTTCCCCGTTAACAAGGTTACGCACATTTCTTCTAGGAGCTGAAGCAGAAGTGTTAGCAAAGCTGTGGGTGTTAGATGGAGAGGTAGGGAGAGAGGAGCAGCACGAGGCAGAGCTGGTGGGATGAGATGCGGGGTGAAGCAGAGCCAGGGAGGGTGCAGAAGCCACGGCAGAGGCGGCTTGCAGCACGCTGAGAGCCAAGGTAGCAGCTACAGCAGTGAGGCAGCCAGCAGGAGCAACATGAACAACAGGTTGGATCAGCTTAAAGTAAACCTTGATGTCTAACGCAAGTTAAAAATGTTAATAAGTGAATTAAGATTTCTTCAGGGTCGGAAAACCATTAGTCTCACAGTATTCAGAGGAAAAAAACATGAGGTTTTATGCTTTGAGCACTGTTTTTACTGTACTTGTTGGAGATTTCCTTTGGAGTTTCTCCTTTGTTGGAGTTTTCTTCCTTTAATAGAAATATTGCTTTTAAACAATTCCAATCATGTTTATGAGTGGAACAAATTAGTCATTTGAGCACTGGAACTTTCACTGTATTTTTTGCCAGGTTTTTTGATATAGGCCTGACCTGGTGTTTTTGCTAATTTCCCTTTACAATTTATTTTCATTTTCATTATTTATTTCATGTGTTTTGTACTGGCTTAATAATCTTTTCATCATCGACAATTTATATTTAAATGGATTGTGTTTTCTTTTTTTTATATGGCAGGATGGTCCCTGAGAAGAGATCTCCCTTTGAAATAAGCTCAGTGATTCAATCCTTGTTCTCTCTTTTACTCTTTCTGACTTCTGAAATGACTTCTAACTCATTTGAAATCTGTCAGTAAAATTATTTAAGGTACATTTAGTTACATTTCATATGACTGAGTTTTAACTGAGGTTATTTAAAATTCATTATTTATCAGCACTCTGAAGTTGTGTAAATAGTCCATTGTAATGCATGACTGATTGATTTATTGATAAATATGGCTTCTTCAAGGAGGAACGGGGGTCAGTATATATCATCCAAAAGCTATTAGATTGAACTTCACTGCGTCCTTAGGGTGCAGTTTGACAAAATAGGTTCCAGTGAGTTGATAGGTTGTGTAGTGTACCTGTATCTAGAGGCAGGGAACATTAGCATCAGTGGAGTCTTTGAAAGCAACATTGGAATGAGTGTAATAAAAGCTGAAAATAACAGTCAGCCATGCAATGCTGGCAGATTACAAAATCTCCTACCATTTTAAATGTCTGTCCTGCAGTCCTCTGAAGAGAAAGAGTGCACCAAGTCATGACAAGAATTTATTCTTTTATGGGCTTGGATAGAGACAGTGTCCTGCATGCTAATCCAGGAAGGAAAGTGTTAAACACTTACTGTGTGTGTAACAGTGCTTAGCAGCGAACCTTTACATCCAATACAATTAATAGCCCTTTGTGTTTCTTTGATCCTAGTCCTTTTGATTTTAACTCCTCTGATATAGATGTCCAGACGAAACCAAATACATTTACAATAAATGTAATCTGCTTTGAAGGACATATGGTTCAGCTCTAAGAAGTACTAACAAGAACTGGTTTTTGTAATATAGTCTATCCATCACTTCTAAGTTGAAAAATGCAAAAAGTAACCAATGCTCTGAAAATTAAAGTCTCTAAGGATATTTTTTCTCTACATCTGTACATACATAAAGCAGGTAGATACAAAGCTACTGAGGGATGATTTATACTTTTAATCTAGAGTTCATACTGACATATGTTCACATGACATAAAACTACTCAGGCTTACAACAATGACACTTCTCAGGACCTTTAAACAGCTCTGGAGAACCTTGCTTGATCCTCAGGAGCTCGTGGGAGCCTAGAGATCACCTAGTTTGCACAAGCAGTAATCCTGTTTGAAGAAAATATATACTGCTTGACACATGATAGAGTCTTTGAAACAGAAAAAATCGATGTGGGAAAATTTTAAGAACAGAAAAGGAATGGCAGAAAGATATTATTTGGACCAAAATCCTGGGATTACACTGAAGGACTAAACTGTGCTGGGTTACTGGGAATCATAAAACCAAGCCAGGATGCCCCCCCGAAAAAAAAACCCGGGTGTGAACACATGCTGTTAGTAAATTGGAGTGGTTAAACAGCCAAAGTCACCCCATAAAAAGAAATCTCTAAGTATAGGTTTGGTTATCCTTATTTTTACAGTCATATTCTTGTTATGGGCAAAAAGTAAATACACTCCTATGCAAAGCCAAGAGATCAGTCTTACTGCAAATGAAATTTAAACAATGTAATCAAAGAAATACTGTTCAGAGCTATTCATTGCAGAAAAAGAAAGAAGAAAAAAAAGAAAAAAAGAAAGAAAAAAGAGAGAAGTTGGAAGAAGGAAGAAGGAAGAAAGGAGAGGAGGAAGGTGAATACCAGTTAAATTTACTGCGTCTCACCAGCATCTATCCCTTTCTGTCTGATGTTATGCTCACTCTTCCACTGTCATACACAGAGTAATTAATTGGTACTGTTCTCCCTATAAGAATTACGTTAAAACACGCAGTGCCCATAAAACTCAGTAGGCTGAAATGACCTCCTGGTCATTGGTAAAATTGCTGTTACACCTAAACAAAGCAAAAGAGAGCAGGCCAAAACAAACTTATACATAGGAAGCTGAATAGTCTTCAGTGTTTAGACCTTGCTCAATTGGTTCAAAGATTCTGGCCATTGACTAGCAACAGCAATAGTGTATACACTGAAGTACAGGTCTTCATTATCTTCTTCATTTTGGTGTCCTTTTACCCCGAAAACCCTCAGTCTTCCTTATTCTTCTAGTCTATCTCTACAAAGATGTCGTGCTAATTCTTAACAGCTTATTTACTCATAATTCTCTTTGTGCTATTTCTATATTCTCCTAGCCTCTACCTTGGCAGAAAGACAAGAATCTGTTTATTTTCCTGTTATTGGACATAGTAGGAAAAGTACTTGGTAATATTAATCTCTTCTTGAGATGGTTTAATTTAAAACTATATAGACATAAGACCTGTGGTGGACATCTTTTTGAGGTTAGCCAGTGATTTTGGTCTCATTACTGCAGTAGAAAACAATGACGATTTTGGGTGAGGACGAAATTTTTTTCTGCTGAAAAGATGAAATTGGAAATTACAGAGAAATCATGCAAAAAGCCACTGTCTTCAGCTGGAGAAAAAAGCTACATCAGACTTATCCTTGCCACATTTAGTACATTGCCTGTAGTTTATCACCCCTCTTTTCTAGAGGTTTTATCTCCAAACTCTCACCCTGCCTTTATCACCATTGCATCTAGCTAGAAAACGGGAACAGAACCCTGGTCCTGACTTTATAATCAGTCCTGACTAAAGCAAGTGCCTAAATACTTCCAACAATGATGCCTGCGTAATGGCTGAGAAGAACGTCAAGTATTAACGTGCTGCCTCTCATGTTGCAAGGTCATCCCAGGCTGTGATGCTTTTCTCAGCACTACTTCCAAGAATAACATTTGAACTTGATTGCAGCCTTGCTTTTCTGAAGTGTCGCCTGGCAACAAAATATGCACCCAGTGATTAGTTTTTTCAACTTAAGCATGTTTTGGTGCTGAATTTCCCCAAACTTCTCAGACTTGAACATTTTCTGCTTGATTAAAAGGACAGCAAAAGCTTAGTCACAGTAAGCTATTTTAAAAGGTACTGAGCTTCAAAATGACTGTAATAAAGCACTGCTTTTGATGCATTCCTGTCATACATTTATATTTGGATAATTTAAAATTAAGATTTATATGGAGAGAGGTTTTATTTTTTATTCTTTTTCTCTAAAACTTTTGCACATGGGGTGCCTGTGTTTGATCCTCCCGGCTTTAAGTTGCACATTTGAATAGAGGCATATGGCTGAATATTGAGCACACAATTATAGGCAAGCCCCCCAAAAAAAGTTGCAGAGTAGGCATACAAGGAGTCTTCAGTGAGTTAGCACCTTATCTACTCCTGTTGACATATGCTTTTGAGTGGTTTTGGCAGTGTTAGGTTGATGGTTGGACTCAACGATCTAAAAGTCCCTTCTAACTTAGACAATTCTAGGATTCTATGTACATACAGAGTGAAAAAGAAAGTTCAGCAGGCGCCAGTGCTATTAAGCTTCATCTTCTTATTCTGTCTTTTATATCTTCAGTACCTGTGGCAATAACTTTCATGCCACTCTTGTATTTATAGCCAGTTGTAATATGTAAGGGACAGTATAGCTAAAACCTTCTACAATTCATACCAGGGTGGCACTGGAGCTTTTCTTTTTATATACATCAGTGAAAAAAAAAAAAAATATCCAAGTACTTATGGTTCAAATGAAGAGAGAACTACTGGAATCAATACTTAGAACATGCCTGCAATGAGTGGATCTGCTATGGGAAGCTGTGGGAATGAGTGCTGGGATCAAGTTTGATTCTGCCCTAACAGGCAGGATGGGATGGGAGCTGTACCAGGGGAAATATGCCCGCCTCTGAAACATTTTCTGCAGCCAAACAGAGAACGTTTATGCAAGTAGCAGCATGAAATTGCTTTCTTCTTTTCAAGATCACTGCTTCAGCTGTTCCACCTGCTTAACCCAAATGGTGAGCCAGGTACCCATTTAGCCACTCCAAGCATCTAAACTACTTTCCTGGGGAGCAGTACATGCAGATGGGTGGACAACTTAGAATCATAGAGTCATTTAGGTTGGGAAAGACCTTAAAGATCATCAAGTCCAACTGTTAACATAGCATGACCAAGTCCACCACTAAACCACATCTCTAAGCACCATGTCTACCCAGCTTTTAAATACCTCCAGGGACAGTGACCCAGGGCAGCCTGTTCTAATACTTGATAACCCTTTCAGTGATGAAATTTTTCCTAATATCCAATCTAAACCTCCCCTGGCACAACTTGAGGCCATTTCCTCCCTTCTTAACTTAATAAGATTTTAAAGAAAAGGACAAAGCAATGTGTAAGTATCTCTGTCTGGTGTAATTAAAAATATGTGATAGAGCAGGCAAGTGATACTAGGAACAGTAGTCATGAAGAAGAAATAGGCATGGGTGGCAACAGCTTGGGAAGGACACAGCCTCAGCTTTCAGCAAGTGAGGAATAAATGCCACATTTGACTGAATCTTTCCCATCTCTTGCAGTCTTTCCCTCTGCTTTTATCATGTGTGAGCAGAATTTGGCAGAGTAAAAATGGCATCCTCCTCCTGTCAAGTGGGTTTGCTCCTACAGTGCCTGTGAATAGGCACCTTCCAAGATGATTCAGAGAGTGGAGCCTCCTCCAGATAGGCATCAATTGTGCTGCCTTGAATCAGACATGGTATGATATTTACTTATTGCTGTAAACTGTGTGTCAGTTTTGCCTACATACCATAATGTTATCTGCCTCCAGTTCCTTCAGAAACCGAAGATGCATGTCTCAACACATAAAGACTATTTATCCAGAGAGCACTCAGATCAGGGCACCTCTCTCTACTGGGACTGTTGTAAATCTGTATCCTTCAAAAGGGTATCGTATGGAGGTTGATGACTTCAGAGTGCCACAGCTACTTAACACACAATAATGAAAGAAAGTTTGTAGAGACCTTTTAGATGTTTCAAGTTTGAGGTAGGAGGGACAGGACACAGGAAGAAATACCCCTTCTGGTGTGGTCAATCACAGGCAGAAGACTTGTGGTTTCCTAGTCTTATACCTTTTTCATCCATCTCACAACGCTCTGAAAGGTCCAGTTACAATTTGACTCATGATCTCCACCAGTATGGCAGGCTCAGTCTCTCAGATGTATTTTTCTGAGAATTTTTCTAATAATTTTTCTAAGCATTTAGAAAAGAGGAAAATATTTCCTTATGTATGTTGTGCATTTGTGTACATCTGTTGGTCAGTCTGTTTGGGTGCTCAGGGCAGCCAGTATATGCCCAGCACTCAGTCTGAAGCTCTCTTCTTGTATTGTCACACTTAAAAATCAGAATGGGAATGCTTTTCAGGCTGGCTGTATTATAGCTTGGCAAAGTGTGAAGAGGAGATGAAATGTCAAGGGCAACCACATGCTGCATTTCTGTAATTATTTTATTATCATTTCCGATTTATAGCAGATGGCTGTGAAGTAATTATTAGAAATAAAATTATGTATGTATGCTTGTGAGTGAGAGAAAGGAAAGAGATTACTTATTAGTAACGCAGTGTTGCCTTCTGCTTTTAAGTACAAGATATACTGAAGTGATTGGCATGCCTGGCAACATCTTTCTTAACCCATGTTTTCTTAAAAGAAGCTGTAGAAGTTATTATAAACAGGGTGTTAGGAGCATCGTAAAACAAAATCAAATCAGTCTTTAGAATACACAGGATGCATTTAGAGGGAGCCATAGAGGAAAATGATTTATCAGAAAACATCACTGGGAATACAGGAACATTTGTTAAAGATCAAAATGTATGTGAACATTATCTCTTTATGGACCTGAGAGGTCTCAAGGGACTGATAAGGCATAAATTCAAGCTAGGTAAAATGATAAACTTTTAGTTTGAAGGGGAAAAAAATTGCATTTTTGCTGGTTTCATGAAAAAAAGTTGGAGAGAGGAACCTCCACAATATGCTAGGGATCATAGTAATTTTTGTTATTCTTTAGTCACCTTGATTCATGGAAGGGAGATACAGTGTATCCTGATGTCACAGTATTTATGTTATAAATCATCAGTGTCATTTCATAGCAAAAACATTTCAATAGAGCAGGACCTGATCTTGTTCCCTAGAGCTGTTTCCCAGTCTTAAATTCACCTCTCCCTTAAACTCTGTTTTCTGTGTCTTCACTTCCTCGTCTCACCCAGTCCTTTCCTGCTACTCCATATTATTCCCAGCTACCCTCCAAAGATCAGTTTCTACCAAGGCATGATTCTGTTGGTTTCTGGCTCTAGTTCAAGGCTCAATCAACCCACTGTAATACAGTCTCCCTCTCTCCATCCACTACACCTTCTTTCCATCATTGTTGCCTCTGTGAATATATTCCTTGCCCTGTTTTTTGTTATCTCCTGTACAGATATTAGATGCTTTCCACAGCATTAGCCTTGAGCATGGCTCAGTCTTGGACTTCAGTCTCCTGCATCACCTCTTATGGAAGTAGGATGCTCCAAGCATAGAACTAAGAACTGACACGAAACACTGAGGCTAGAGTTAATCATTTTTTACTGTTAGAAAAAATACATTACCTTTGATTTTCCAGGGTTTGCACTTTGGCTGGATTAAGTGGCTTTTCATAGGGACCACAAAAGGTACCGTCTTCAAGTATGGTCCACTCTAATACAGCAAGAACTTGATTCAAAGCACTAAAGTGCTAAAGGACCTAGATTTTCTCAGGGAGGAGGGGAAAGGAACCAGAAAATTTTAGTCATACATTACATTTTCCATTTACTTTGCTTGTGGAAGTGTTAGAAACATTCCAGCTGATATTTAGAAAGTAATGCTTAGCATGAGACAGATTGCCTAGATGCAAAAATTGTGGTCCAGAACATAGATGTTTGGTTAAGTTCTAAACTCAGAAAAAGACCTTTCACTGGAAAATGCCAATGTTAGCAGCCCAGTTTACAATCTAAACAATTTTAATGGGTCCTCTTAAACTTAAAGCAGACTTTGAATATCTTTGCATGGAGTTTAAGTGGTAAGATTTTTGGAGCCAGGGGAAGGGTCAGGGGACTGTAGGGTTGGCTTCTGTGAGAAGAGCTGAGGAACAGCCCCAGTGTTGGAGAGAACCAGTTCCAGCCAGCTCCAAAATAGACTCACAGCTGCCAAAAACTGAGCCCATCAGTAACACTGGTGACACCTCTGTGACAACATATTTAAGAAAGTGTAAAAAATACTGTGTCAATCCCACCATAATATTTTATGAAGTCAGTGTTGTTGGTATTGATTCATTCATGAAATTGACTTCCTAAGTCATGTTTCTCTTACTCAGGCTGGGTCAACACTAGGTGAGAATATTTCTGGCTATTTAGTTATCTGGTACCAAATTGGGTCTGAACTGCATGCATACAAGTTAAGAATATTGAGGAAGACTTTTTTTTTTTTTCCCAAATAAAAAAAAAGTGAAATAAATAAAAAAAAAATCCTTTTTCAGCACTGTTTTCCCTAAGTCTTGAAGCATGAGCAAAAATCAATAGCTTTAATCTAGCAGTGGTAAAAATCTCTTCCTCTTCTCTGATTACTTTCTCTTGATTTTTTTTTTTACTTTTATGTTTCTGTATATATGACATGTATGTTCATCAGAAATATTTTTTAACATGAACTCTAAATTATTTTGAATGGCACAAATCAAGTGCAGACTTACACATGTAAACACTATGGCATATACCTGTATGCAATGTTTGATGCTGATAATTTTCAATAACAGCATGGGAGGAGCATACACATTTGTAGAATGATGATGATAATGTGAAACAGCTCAGTAAATCACCCTAACAATATTTGTGCTTTAGTAGAATAGAATATTATCTGAAGCTTGATTTTTAGATCACTGTTCTTCATTTTAAGGACAATTTTTTTCTACTGAGAGTGTGATTAAGCTCCTGCTGATGTCAGTAGAAGAAGGATTTGGCTTCAAATAAAAATGTAAGCCACACTATCATTATGGTATAGTAATTACATGCATCATCAAAAGCAGAATGTGCCCCTAAGGTGCATTCTAATGTAAACTCTAGTGTGTACTGTACACACATTCTGTAGCTCATTTTAAAACCTGAGGATAATATTTTTAATGGGAAAATTGCAGATTTGGGAATGCATTGTATATCAGGAATGATTATTACCATTATAAGTGTGAACTTCATTGTAATGCAAAAACCTGTGAACGTCCCCCTGTACCTTTATACCACAGTGTAGAATTGCTGATAAAAGGCCAAAGAGAGCTCAGTTATTCAGCTGAAAGCCAGGTGTGTGGAATCCGTGGATACTACTTCAACTCAAAGGTTTGGGTGATACCCTGAGTGTATGTAGCATTCAAGTTCACTTTTGTATCCATCAATCTACATAGCTTCTGATTAACCAGATGTTTTATACTAAGGCAATTAAGTCTTCCTTAACAAGATACTTTAAATCTCCATTCAGTGTTGAGTTAATGCTCGGATATGACGCTAGTTTTTTACATATGTCACTGATGTGGGTTTCTTTTCACAGCAATGGATGAACTCTCCAATATTCTTTTCCTGTATAACATAAACCCTTTTGTCTCTTGTAGCAGAGTCAGAGACGGTGTCACCTGACTATTTTAGATAACTATCTATCTGGTTTATGTGATGTTTTCTGTCTTGTTGCTTTTCCTCCTGTAATAACTGTTTTACTAAATATACATAAGTAAGTATCTAGTGGACCTTTGACATCAGCCTCAGCTTCCCATTTAAGTGGGGCCTAACTTATAGATGTATTTGCATTGTTATATGTTGAATACGTGTAGCCAAAGTTGTGTATTATATGTTGAAGTAATGAGTGTTACATGCCTTAATACAATACATGTCCTATAAAATCTGAATGATTAAAAAAGAAAAGAAGTAGTGGATTAAAAGTCTCATTTGTACTTGGAATTATTCCATGATAGAATCCAGAATGAAACATTTATTCAGAGTAATGGACTAGATTAGACTCTGATGTAGATAGTTCAAAGACACTGCAGCTAAAACCAGGATAAATTAGGCTGAATGTACTCTGGTAAGTATTCAGAATCAGCTGTGGAACACAATTTTGAACTTAGTGTTTTGTGTGAATATAAATTTTATCCTCCTCAAAGTGAATACTAGCTCGGCTTTCAATATATCATGTGTCTATTCAATGCCACATCGTGCAACTACTGCTAGTCCTAGTGTTATATTTTGCCTGTTTTGTATAGGCTCCTTAATAAAATTAATTTGGAAAAAAATTGGAGAGCAGAAAGACAGTGGGTTACACTATCCGTTTCTTAAACTGAAAAACAAAATAGGGCATACAGAGGGTTACATAATTTTCTTTAGTGACAGTGCATAATATTTCAGCTAATTAATTTCTTAATCTATTTTGTGAAATCAAACAATGTGTAGTAAAACATTAAAAGTAACCTTAATATTATAGTTAATATTTTAATATACAAAGCAAAACCAAAAGACCACATAGGCTTACTTTTCTTCTTTCATTTCAATTTCTGTAACCATCCTCAGAGATATATAGGATTAAATCTATTGTTCTGTGAATCCCACACAGGAAACTATGTTTTTAGGGAACCATTTATAATGCAAGAACTACCACAAAATTTTTCTAAACTCAACAACATTCTTTTAGAAGATATATTGGTGTATTCTCCTTACTAGAATTTTGTGCCTGCAAAATTCCCTTCATTAGTTTTACTGGTCTGTTGTTTTTGGAAGGTGAGAGAAAAGAAGTAATATATTTTGTGTGACTAATTGTGTAACCACATATCTGCAAAAATTCAAAATGAGTGGAGTCTACTGAACAGCTAACTAAATGAAATGTCCTGAATTTAATTTAAATAAGTAAAGATTACATTTTAATAAACTAACCTATGGGTGGAATTTTTCTCATTTAACTGGTAGCCATCTAAAATTAGGTACCTAGTCTAAATCAGTTGTCTAAGCTCCTATTATATTCCATAAAGAATTAGACACCTCCAGAGACAGTGAAGATAAATCTGCCTTTGGAAACAGTTATCTTCCTTCGCTTACTATGTAGAAGGAACCTAAATTTAGACTAGAGTAGACATCCAACTTTTAGATTATTAAAACTAGATTAACTGAGTCCCATTAAATGCTCTCAAAGCAGGCTACTCATAGACTGAGGTAAGAGTCACTGTAGGAATGTAATTGCAGGCCCCTTTCCTGTTAAACACCTTACCTTTCACGCTTGATGGACAGTTAAATGGATAAATATCGTGTATTGCAAGATCAGAACTGTTGATTAGCAATAATGTAATTCATGGAAACCACAGTTCTTTCGTGAGTGAATTCTGTAAGAACTTTACATAACAATTATTAATAGTGGTAAAATGATCAGGCCTGGGAGCTTGTTATGTAAAATGCAGTGTGAATGAAAAAGAAAAGAGTGAAATGGGCATTTGTTGTGAAATACATCAAAACATCTTGCAGCAAAATAAACAAAAGAAAGTCACAAAGCCTATTATAAAATTAATAAAAACAAAGTGCAGAAAATAGCAGCCAGAACTTTCTTTCTCATTTTCCTTCTCTTACGCTGAAAAAAGTTTTGAAGATACAATTAAAGAGTCTGACACTAAAGCAAATACGTGAGTACAACAATGACATCAAGGAATTGTGGAGGTGGAGAGTAGGAACACAGCAGAGGTAGAACAATATAATAAGCAGGTAAAATATTAGTTGACAAGGAAGAAAGGCAACAAAATAATTCTTTAAAAAGACAAGCTTAATTCAAGTGTATTAAGAATTATCTTAACAATTATAAATTAAATTTTCATGGATATTGTATCAGTAAATATATGCCTACAGAGACAGGGGTTGCAGCTGAATCTCTGAATCTACTGCATGTTTTGTGGATTTATTGAAATTACACTTCTCATTAATTTAATGAAGGTAGAGGATGAGAAAGAGTTTCTTGGATATGCTCATGGATTAACTTTCTTCTTTTCAAGAAAATCTGAACAACACGTGGCAAAAAGGAAAACTTTGAAAAAATAAAAATTTAGTTTGTATTTCTGTATTCTGTAGAAGTATCCTGTTTGTTTCCTCTAGAAATTTGGAAAATAATTACAGAAAAGTTTGCTTTATCTAATTTGCAAAACAAATGAATTTGTTTGTACACGATGATGTTTTCGTAATAAGTGTTATTTTAAAAGACCAAGTTTTAAAGCATAAAACAATTCACTATGGTTAGAGCTAAACAGAACTTGATGTGCTTCAGATTTTGAAATGGAACATATTCCACTATACAATACAATATCACATTAATTGCACCTCTCTACTGGCATGCCCTTCTCTTTTATTAAGAACAAAAACTTGTTTTCATTGTCAAGGATATGTGTGACTGATCAGATCTCTGCATATTAGATCTTGATTTGCACATTTGACTAATCAATAATGTCAGAATTAATCTCTTAGTTATTGAATTCTCAAAGAACTTTCATGCTTGCTTCCATGCAACCTCACATGGGGATATGCTAATATATTACGGAGCTCCAAAACATTTGTTTCTTTTATGACTGAAAAAGAGTCTTTAGAGTAATTAAGCTGTCATAGCACTAAAACCACTACACATTGGGCTTTCTGCTGTTTCCTTTATTTTTTTACATGCCTCCATTCTTTTGGGTGCAATTGTCTGTTTCACCCCATGTAAACTCTTTGGGAAGAGGATTGACTTTATTTCTCTTTGTAGAGAATCTAAAAGAGTAGGTGTTAGTAGGTGTTATCCATCTGGTTGATCCTAGGCAGCATGGTAATAGCAATGCATGAGGAAATAGTTATTCAGCTTCTTCTTAGTATGGATTGAATTTCTTAACACTAGTATTGCTATAGCAATATTACAGTATCTCACATTAGATGAGACACAGAAGGTGTAGTTGTACTAGGGCAAACTAAAGCTTCACCTGGAGCAGCTTTCAACAATAGCAGAAGCAGATGCTTAAGGGAAGGGTAGAACAAAAGTTTTATAAACTACAGTCATTTTGAGCACTCTCCCAGAGACTCTCATTATTAGAGGCTCAGGAAGTCCCTGAATGAGCTGTTTTATGAGTTGTTTCTATGTATCTAAGAATCCTCCAAAGATTTCTATTCAATGAACCTGATCAGTCTCCACTTGAGAGCATGTAAACTTTTAGTGTCACAAACCCTTTGGCAAAGCACTCCACAGCTTAGCTAAGTGAAACTATTGCTGTTAGTGTGATATCAGTCCTAGGTGATGTAACTTATTGGTAGAATTAAAATTTTATGTTTGTCATTGTAATCCACAGTTGCCAAAGTGTTGGACGATGCAGTTATTCACATACTGGTAGCTTGGCACATATTTCTGTTCCCTTTGAAATGCCATCCTTTACACAACATATCACATCAAGAGTCATTCCCTGTCCTTGTCACTCGCATTGCTACTTTCAAAGCAAAATAAACAATACAAATGACAGAATTCCATGCTATAATGGCTTAGCTGTAAACTGCCTTGTGGTACCTAGAACAAGAAAGAAACAACAAAAAAGTTTGTTTCATTCCCAGAACAGTGCCTAACAGGATCTCGTAAGATCTATCATTTTGATGGAGATGTTAATTATGATATATTATAATGGCAGCTGAATGCAGCCTCTGAGGTCCTCTATTGCCATCTTCCCACCATTCTTTCATATCCTAATGACATCATAACAATGATATTAAAGGATTTATTCTCTTCCTGATACTGCTGTTTTGGCATTGTTAAACACAATGGAAGTTTTGGATGCATAAAAGTGGAAGATATACCATACCACAGAGAATCCATAAAAGTACGTAATTAGCTGCTACACATGATGCCAACAGTTCATGTTCAAAATGTCATCAAGGTTCCAAGTATTTCTTCTTAAGGAAAATTTCATGAGAATAGGGAATGTGACTTTCCCATGTTCAAATTCCCCCTCGTTTTTCTGAAAGGCACAATTTGCCCCTTGCTTTTAAAACTGATCAAAGATTCAGGCCACAGACACCCAACAAAACCATTTACAAAGGCTCACAAAGGATGTTCAGCTTTGCCAGAGTTCTTGACACAAGAATTGCTTTGCAGTCAAGGTGGTCCTTGTTTCTACAGCCTTCAATGAGCATGGATCAGCTTTGAGGAAAATATAAGTTTCTTCTGCCAAATTACTGTGAAACTAGTGGATGATCATAACCCAAATGACATCACACCTAATGGCTGCCTTTACTAGAGTGGTTCTGCTTTCATTGTGGCATTTGGATGGAGAAAACGGGCTCTCTGAACTTTAGGAAATGGGGGAGTTGTGGCAGCAGAGGTGGATGACTCCTTCTTTCTGTATGTAGATGTGGATGTGGGTAGATGTGAAAGGCATGAGTAGGCCCTCAGTCAGTAGGTGTCCGGATTATTATCTTCTCTTTCGTACTGCTAAATCTATTTAAATAGGCTGAAAAATGTGTGTCAGTGGGAGTTTTTCCTTCACTCCTCTCACTCTTGAAGCAAGAAGAATTCCTGATGTAACTGAGTGCTCTCCCACGCACACTGACAGCCACCCACTCATGGCAGATATTTGACTGCAAAGAAGAAGGGAACAAGCACAATAAAAAATAAAAAGCAGTCCTCCACAAAGAAGAGAAAATTTGCACCCCTGAAAAAAGGGACCACAAGCACTATGACTGAAATACCTTCTGATATTCAGTGAGCCCCAGCATGTGTTTTTTCAGTTAAGGCTGAATCTCATCCATGCCCCAGCATTTTCCTTTAAAACACAGCAGTGAAATTCTTGTCATACACCAATGTCCAGTCTGTTTACACCCCTCCTATCACCATCCTACCTTTCTTGTTGTCAGCTTGTGCTCCATTTACACTTGCCACCACTGTGAGCAATTATTAACAAAGGTACAGTTCTTTGTTGCTGGAACAGAAAATGCAGACCTTTATAGGATTATGAGGCCAAAAGACAAGTTATTCTCAAATAGAAAACGGTCTGTTATGCAACTGTTTACTATTGTCTGTGTAGGGCTATGTAAGATTATCTGCTAGGCATAGTTATCTAACATTTAACTAAAGGAATTAAAATGTGAAATGAAGACCAAATGAATGAAAGAGCCAACAAATATACAGAAACTTGTCTTTGATTTATTAAAATAACTCTTATGCATTCCTA
>VXAK01005042.1:37689-84390 GCA_013399435.1 Arenaria interpres
TCTCCTTTATTTACATCTCAAGGTATTATTTAGAGTATGCAAATGTGATGTGTTCCTGTGTTCCACAAATCAGACCTGGCAACTCATAATCACATCCTGCTCTATGTGATTTGATATTCATAGACAATCATTGTCACTGACAAAAGTATGTGTGTGGGAGAAGTGTCTATCATTCTGCTATACAAATTAATCAATAAAATAGTGTACATGAGGGTGCCATGAATAGAAATGGATATCAGTAGATTTTCCCTAAGGATGACAATAATTCCTTTTTCTAAACCAGGATATTTAAATATGAAAATATATAATAAATGCAGAATACATAATTTTAGAATATCTGCATTGTTTTCTAACTGAGTTTCCAAAAGTGTGTTGCTCAAATTAACTAAAAGATCTAAAAAGAGATTTCTATAATATCTTTTCTTTTTCTGATAGGGTTTCCATTTGAAGATACTGGAATAGATAGATTTTACTTCTTGAAAGCTGTCACGATTTGGAAAAACTTTCTTACACATGTTATCCCAAGTGTATGTCAACATGGATCTATGACATACTTATGCATAAATCACATGAAGCATGTCGAAAACTACATGAAAGCCTGTAAAAAACATGTAGAATTAAATAATTGTGTGATAAGTAGATCTCTCAAATATATGACAGGTAAGAAAATAATGTCTTTAATTCATTGCATCTTGAGATCACAGAGCAAATCTGAGAAGTAGTTCACCGTTAATTGTCCTGTTTGGGAAACAAATGCCTTCCTAGGACTTATAAAACACATAGTTCAATCTGGGAAAAAGAAACGCTCCCCATTTAGGCTGACTCTTTGGAGATACAATGACGTAATAACACCAGAAAATCATGACAGCTTTCAAGAAGTAAGGCTCTGTAGAAGACTGACCTGAGGGTGGAGGAAGAGAGGAAGGGAAGCGTGGGAAAGCTTTCATGGCAGTAATACTTTTAAATAAATCAATCATTCACAATAAACTGTGGAGAACTATATCCTCTTCCTTGCCAGAACCTACCTTGTTCTTTCTATCCAACAGTCTCTCATATAAAACCTGTGCCTGCTGTTTTGACTTTAAAGCTAAAGAGTGATGATGCTGAGGGCATTCACTCATATGCTCTAAGGTCATTGTGTAGGTGGAAGAATAAGTGATCACCTTACCTTCATAGAGATTCCTTTTCCTATACAGGAGACTTGTATTACATTTTATTTATTCAAAGGTTTTCTTCTGCTGACAAAGTAAGCAGAGTGCTTACTTTTATAAACTTGGTTATGGATACTATTATGAAGGCCTGTCCTGGTAGCCAGTAGCTAGTATATTCTAGCCTATTCCATCCATCAATATTAACAGCCTTTAGCATTTGTTTCTGAAATAAGACTAGAGTATAAACAGTTCCCCTACAGCCTCTGTCTTTTGTAAGTATTACAGCGTTGTTTCCTTCAAAAAGAAATTGATAATTTTCCTTCGCATGATTAATTTAGAAAAGGAATAGTACAAAAATTAAAATACCTGCTGCTGTATTATGTTCAGATTTTAATGTGAACACAAAAAATACTTCAACTTCCCTTCCTCTGGTGGGTTTAACAGTCATGTGTTTCTAATGAGACTAAGGTAGTGTTTTGCAAAAATTTAAAATTTCTTGCTTTTGAGCTTTTCTGAGGTAGATAGACTTTTATTAAATAGCCATAAACATTTGTTAACAATTCAGAAATAATTACCTGTAGTTCTTTTTTAATGCCTAATTAACAAGGTCATTATATTACTTTTTTCTTAACCTTTCTAGCTAGGAGCCTGCTGGCTGTATTGCGTAAAAAAAAAAAAAAAAACCAAAAAAAAAAACCAAAATACATAATTCTGTGTGTTTCTTAATGTTTTAGTTCCAGCACTGGAAGGACTTTGCACTAATCCACCCCAGGCTTTTTGATTTTTGTGAATTTTTTGTTGGGAGTGGTTTGGTTTTTTGCAATAATACTTGCCCTCATCTTTGAAAGGTATTCATAAATGTTTCCCACTTGCATGGTCTTCACATTTTCTCTTTAATTTCCTTCACATTATTTCATATTTCTTTAATCCTCTGAGGATCATATGTTAGAACTGTCCTACATTTATTATTTCACCTACAGGTTTTTTATTAAAGGTATTTTAATAACATATGCACATTACTAACCAATCAGAGCAAGTCAGCACTCTAATGGATGCTGAAGAAATCTAATTTATTAAGGTGATGGAATTATGGAAAACATATCAACCTTACAATATAAAAAAGCATCACGGAATATGGCAAATGTGGGAAAAGCATTTCAGTGCATTTCATGTGTGTATTGATCTGGCCAAGATGGAGTTAATTTTCCCTGTAGCCACCCTCATAATGCTGTGCTTTGTATTGGTAGCTAGAAAATTGTTGATAACACACCAGTGTTTTGGCTACTGCTGAGCATTCCTTGCACAGCATCAAGGCTGTCTTGCCAACATTCCCCATTCACCATTAGGCTGGGGGTGGGCAAGATCTTGGGAGGGGACATAGACAGGACAGCTGACTCAAACGGACCACAGGGATATTCCATACCATGTGACATCTGCTCAGTAATAAAAACTAAGAGAAAGGAGGAGGGGGGGAATTCATTATTACAACATTAGTCTTCCAGAGCAACTTCTATGTGTGCTGAAGCCCTGCTTCCCATAAAGTGGCTGGACATTGCCTGCTGATGGGAAGTGGGAAGTACAAAATAAATCTTTTGTTTTCCTTTGCTTCCACACATGGCCTTTGCTTTTGCTTTATTAAACTGCCTTTATCTTGACCTAGAGTTTTTTCCATCTTATTCTCTCCCCTGTTCTGCTGAGGAGGCAAGTGACAGAGTTTGATGGGCACCTGATGTCCAGCCAAGGTCACTTCACCACAATGTGTTGCACATTCCAGTACTCTTGTTGTGAAAGATTTGTCAGTGATTTAGACATCTTTTCTATATAACTCTCAAGTATCCTGGCGTGTAAGAGCAAGTCTACCTCATGACACACCTTGTTTTCCTTACAAATACATAAAGAAACCTAGAAAAACTGCTATAACAGACTTGGCCTTGGTTGGGATCAACTCAGATAGTCTGTAGACTTCTTAGATGTCTATTTTCAAGTTTTTAAGATGCAGTTGGACAGGGTGCTAGATAATCTCATCTAGTCTCCCTTTCCCATGAATGGACCAGATGATCTTTCGAGGTCCTTTCCAAATCTGGGCTGTTCTATGGTTCTATGAAATTTCCCCACCTTTTACAACAGAAGATGTAATTAATATCCAGAAACACTTTTAATCTTCACGATGTATCTCTGTTATTTTTTTTAATTTCCTCTTACATACATTAGATTTTTCTTTATTAGTGTTTTCATTCTCAGTGTATTCTCTTGTTGCTCCTAGGTTGCTTAGCCTTAGAACCTACATTAGGCCTTTTGCAGTCCTTCTAGAACCACAGATTATCCTTTATATTATGGATTTTTTCTTTCTCTTATTTCTCCAAAATATGGAATGACCAACCCCTTACACTTGGAGTGGGTTTTTAATTTTCTACATCAGAAAAACCTCTCCCTTTCTGGAAAGGTCTTTCTGTTGTCCCAGTCCCATAGCAAAAAAATCCTCAGAGCAGGACAAGTTAATCAGTGGCATATTCTAAGACTCTTTACTTCATATGTTACACCATATTTACTCCATTCATTTTTCCCCTAATATTTGGACAAGGATTTTTTAGCTGTAGAATATGCCTATGCACATCATTTTGGTTATGAATAGGTTTCTTGGAGAGAGTCTGGAGTGTCCAGCATGGTAGAAAATACTTTGTCAGGAATGGTAGGGATATAATTGATTCTATCTTGGTGAGGGAAATAAAGAATATGACATTTTGAGGTCTTTCTGTTCAACCCTGGATTCTATTTCACTCCCTAATTACTGATTATATTCTTCCCTCTCACCATGAAGCTCTTCTCCCATTCTTTTTTTCATCTTTTGTATATTATTTTATTCATTCTACATCAAGTCCTGCTGTGGACCCATGAATCAGACAGTCTTTTTCACCATACCTTTCTTCTCATACAGATTATTTTTCCTTCCGATGTTAACCATTCCATTCTCTGTCATTCTGCTCATCCTTCACCACTACATCAGACCAAGTCTGGATTTTGGGCTTGTTTTCCACAATAGTCTATGTATCTTTTGCAAAATTACCTTTAATTTCCTGCAGATTTAATCCCTTACTTTAATTTTAATTTTATGATGTGATGATGTCTTTGCTATATATTACTTTAAAAGGAACAACAACCTCTGGCTTTGTTTTTTATTTTTGCCTCGGAAAGTTTCTAATTCATTTTACACCTTCCTTTTCTGTATAATAGTCTGTACTATTAAGAGGTACCTGAAATATCTGAAACCTTATGTCCTCTCCGAGTAAAATCAGAAAATCCTTTAATTTTCTTGAGAATCAGCTCGTTTTATATTTTTTATTATNCCTTTAATTTTCTTGAGAATCAGCTCCTTTTATATTTTTTATTATTTATTTCGTGATTAGCAACTTGTAGATCCATGTTTCCATGCTTAGAGTGTAGATCCATGTTTCATGTGATTTTTTTTATCCTGACTGAATCTATTCAAAACCAAGAATTTTTCAATTTCTTACTATTTTTTAACAAGTAGTATTTGAGAATTCTGGCTTAAAGTCCTAATTTACCAATAAGTTTTCTAGTACGTTTTATTCCCCACTACAGTTTTCCTGTATGTGAAGATTTTCCCAGGCTTTTTTTCTCTCAGGAAAAAGATTATCAAAAAGCCTCCTTCCCTAAGGCATCCAATCCATAGACAAGGTGTAAACTAGAAAATTAAGTGTAAACTAGAAAATTAAGGGTATCACCAGTGTTTACAGAACACACCATCTTGCCTTTGTAACTCCAGAGTCAGACATCTGCTTGCTGTGATAACCTCATGTGTGGTCTCCGTTCTCTTTCATCTAAGCTATAAGACTGTTAAACATCACACAAAGATAGAAATACATAAATTATGAGGCTTATTTTCATTTGGCCAATTCATTTCCCTGTCAACAGCAGAGCCTAATAATTGGTCTCAGCGTCTTCTGCATTTGGCTTTTGAGACAAAGCTTTATTTTTCAAGGTTCAAAGTGTTTTAGACTGATTAAGGTCTTTAGCCTTGATATAGGCCATCTGAGTGAAACTCAGTGGCCTGTATTAAATATGGCACAATAAATGGTTTAACATGGCTTCGTGGCTTTACATTTTATGAAAGACTCAAAATGTATTAAAAACTGAGTGCACATCTTGAATCTGAAGTCTTTAAGTTTAGGAAAAATTATTCAGCTCCGAATTCTATGGTTATACCTACAAAGACATATAGTTGAACCCAGTCACCCTTGACTGAAAGTGATTGACAGCAAGGATTGGTTTATTGGTGACAAGTGTGTGTGTATATGACAGCAGGTAATATACAGGTCAGAGCTCTGTTGCTTTGGCCAGAACCTTGTGCTTGGATAACTTGAAGACCAATCACTGCCCAGTGTCTCATCTCATTGAAAATGAGCTAATCTCTACTGATTTTTTATCCCAGAAGAATACTCCCACCGAACATATTCCACTCAGAGAAAATATCTGTAGACTATTGCATGGAGGTACATAAGTTTTACCAGGAAAAATAAAGGGAGAAACTAACGGTGAGGAAAGGATCTCAATATTAAAGATTGCTAGAAAAAAGGCAAAAGAAACATCACTGACTAGAATTTTAGATTTAAAGAGAATTAAACATAATTGCTAATTGGATTAGCTTGAGTATTAATGATTAATGAATAACATTGATAAACAATGTAAGATTTGGCATTTAAAATCAATATTCTGATTTTTTTTTTCTTTGTTGAAAGCACTTTTAGGAATTTTTGAATCATATTTCTTCTGCAAAGCTGTAAATAAAGCCACTCCTCAGTAGTCCTTCTGTGCTTATTTACTTCTTGTATAGTTCATCAACAGAAAATGTTGGGGTATTTTTCCATATAATGAAGGTTCCACTTTAAACAGGAAATGTCTCCCACCATCTATTTTGTACATCTTTTTTGTACATCAGCTTGTTAAGAAAAAAATAAAGAGATTGAAGTTAAAAAAGAAATAAAAGACAATGACTTTAAACAGTTCTTTGGATTTTGTGTGCCCTCAAAAATAGAGCTTGAAGATGTGAGCACTGGAAGAAAGATGTTGAGAAATTAGACATATTTACATTGCATTGTATCTCAGCTGATTGAAGTAATCTGTCTTTTCACCCATTCAGTTACTAAATACAGAAAATCAGAGAAAGTAGATATTGGTTGAAGTAACATAAGGAAAGTTTCATCTTACTGTTTATAAGTTTATAAAGTAAAGTTTTTATTGTTTATAAGTTTAACTTGTCATTTTGTACAGATTGGTAAAAAACAGAAAAGAACATGAAAATGATAGGACTGACAAAATATATTTACAGTTCAGACATTGTTTTAAAAAAGAAATAGGGTTGGGCCAGCTTAATTTATTTGTAGATTGAAACATATAGGAAATGCAATTTTCCTTGCCAATATTTATTCCTAAGATTTTGTAAGTTTTACTTAAAATCTTGACTAAATAGCTTTTGTGCTCTATCAGGGAACTTTTCTTAGAAGCTCTGATGAACCATTTCAGACAAACTCTTCCTGGACCTCTGGCCTACAAATTTCCCCATGGAACTCTAAATTCCTTGCATTAAATCTAGCTAATGGTCCTTACTTTACCCTAAGTATAATATTTCAGAAAGAAAAAAAAGTGATACAGCTAGCTATTGTTTAAAAGTTAGATGGAATTATTTTATTTTAGTATTATTGCTATAATCACTATAACATCTTAATTTACATTTGAATTCAGGAAAGTCTCTATCTTCAGGAAAATTCCTCATCAATAGTATCTACACGCACAGATAATTCTATTTTAATTTAATTACTAAACTGACCATTCTGTTAAATGGGGCAATTTATGTGAGCAGAGACTGGAATACACTACAAAGAACATAATAAAAATACTCTCCTATTTCTTCTGTTCTAAAAATGTGGAGAGTAATGTAGGTTGCACTGTTTTAACATTAGAAGAGAGTTATAAATGGCTGTTATTGCAATAATCACTCTAGGGCCACCTGCTATAAATCTAGTAATTTATAAACTATGAAATATGAGGCAATCCCTCATCAAAAAAGAGGAACACATTTAGTATAAAGAAGAAATAAGGGACATAAAATCATAACTATTTCATGGCTGGATGCCATATTCATTGTCTAAAAGTAGTGTTTCTTGTACTATAAAAATTAATTCTGTTGGCTCAGAGACATGTAACATATGCAGAAAAAACAGGCCATTCCTGGTAAATTGAACAATTTCTGAATTTCACACATCACAGTGCAGCAATACTTGTTAACAGTTAATAGGTTCTAAATTTGGAATATGTAAATGTGTAAAGACAAAAACTGGCTTAATGAGAATGAAGATCCTTACTGTCATTCTTTTTAGATAAGTATTGATGAAACACTGAGAACATCAGTGTTTTCATTTAGTTTCTCTACGAAGTCAGAACTCATATTAATGATTGATTGCTTTTAGGAATGAAAATCTGTGTCCCTGAATAGTCAGTGTACTGTTCAAGCAAAATGAGTCCTGTTAGTATTTGTAAAGCAATGACTCCTTCAGAAAAAAATGTAATAGAGAGAGCAACGTGCATAGTACACAGAAAACTCAAGAAAAAGTAAAAGTTCTTGCAGTATAAGTAATAACATTGATATGAGTGACAGGATTTTTTTTTTTTTTTTTTTATGGAGCACTGTTGTAATACTAACAAATATCAATTAGTTGGAGCAGTGCTAAATATGGAGTAATTCCAGTAACACTCCAGTGCTGGTATGAGCTGCAGAGTAGAGAGTGGTTACTGAATTACAATTAAGAAAATTTGACTTTTGCAAAAGTGATTTTAACAGGTGTCAAAATAACTTTTCTGTTAAATTCTGGTTCTTGCACCACACCCTTCATCTAATATTGATTCAATCTATCAAAATGTTAGTGATGACCACTAGATACTCCTTTGCAATCTAAATAACTAAAATTTCACCAAAAGGATCCATTTATTCAGGGACTCCAATATGGATGCTACATTTTTAGTGGATGTGAATAAATGGCTTGGAAAGAATTAAATGCCATGCAGACTGGAAAGTACTGGAGTGAGTTTTGGCAAGGGAAACAGCAATTGTGGAATTTAAAAACAACAGCAAATAGGGATTGTTTTCTGTCTAGGCAAAACATTCATTGGCTGAGATAATTTTTCCTGGTAGAATTTCCTCCTAGTGGTGCTGTTGAGAGAGATTGGGACAAGAATGTGCTCCTTTTGAAATCTGTTACATGTGATTTTTTTCCACTTTAAAAGATATGTTCTATCTTGCATATAAACAAGTAATGTTTTAGATCGTGGATATCAGAAAGCCTGAACCATAGTATTTCTCTTCAGTAAATTCAAGGCTTAAATTCTCTTGTGGGTCTACTACTATGAGAAAAACAGCTCAAGTTACTTTCATGGACTGTAACGTCTATGTATTCCCTTGATTTAGTTATGCCTTACAAACTTGTATCTACATCACAAAACTGAAGTACAGCAGTTTCTTAAAGAGGCAGCTATATTTCCAGGCACCCGGGGAAAAAAAAAAAAATTAATAGCCAAGGCCATGTAAAATGACCAGGTCTTCAAGGAATATTTGAAAATTTTTATAATGCTAATTTCTTCATACTTAAACCAACATTCTCGGATCATACCTAACAGCCCTAGCATTGCATGGAGGGGAAAAGAGTGAAGTTTTGCTGAGACACCTGGTCTTTCAGGGCACGGCTTCATAGCTGGGTGCAGACAGCTGCGCACATGCAGTTTTTGTTCACTGGTCTAGAACTGCGTAATGGCATTACCACAGTGTTCAGTGGAAACTAAGATACCTGTCCTATTAGTGTTCAGCTGTAACAGGTTTTGTGAATCTTCAGCTGCACACACTGTCACTAAATTTCAACATTCCCATTTTATGTCTTAACATCTTAATATGTTCATCAGAAAGAAGGATTCAGTATTTGATTCAGTACTTAGGCAGCCTATGATCTGAGGACTAGAAAGTGATGCTGAAACTGTTCAGAAAGAAATTACTTCTCCTGCGCTAAAAAAGTAAGAAATTACTTCTCTAGCACTAAAAAAACCCTGATCATTAAGAGATGAGGGAAAATGTGCAATATAGGGAATTTACTTATTGTACTTTGATAACAGAAAAATATTTAACTAACTAAAGAGTGGTCTGAACTTTGAACTTTTAACTCATGGCTTTAATTGAATGTCAGTATAAAAGGTAGTTCCCCCAGAAACAAGGTGCATTTTTCTGTGAGCATATGGCAGGTTCTAGGCACAAGGAAACCAGCCCTTGATAAAATTTAGTGGGAACATCTGTTCAAAGAACCTACTTGGAAAGTAGCCCAGACATTTCGACAAACCTCAGTTCAGTGTCCAGCTGCTGCAGCGCCGAATAATGTAGGAGAAAAAAAGCCAGGAGACAGAAGCAAGGCTGGCTAATACATTTCACTTCTCCATGGACTCTCAAGCCTACAAATCAGTGCAATTATTTACTAGGGAAGATAATGACCGCTTTTAAATGTAGGGAACAGAATGAAGGATCTAGTTTTAACTGGGTTGGCTTTCCATGCAGCTAAAAATCTTTCTGACTCAGTAAAAATAGAAAGAACCAAGAATATAAAATGATTATGTCCTGGGGCTTGTCGCCATTTAGATATGCAGAACTGAAAATGCCACCTTTTGTAGCAGTTGCTCAAACTGTGTCAAAAGAAACTGAGGCTCTTGTTTCATGCAATAGTTAACAAGTAAAGCAGAATTTTCAGTTTAGTACACATAGGGAAGATGTGTATACAAATATTATGATGAAGGTAGGCTTTATTATTATGCAAAAATAATTTACAGTGCAACTAAGAACTTTTGATTTCAATATGCAAATCGCCAAAGCTTTCTTCGCAAGTAAGAGGGAAGAGGTGGTGGTGGAGGAGGATATAAAATAAAAAACTTGGTAGAGGATTGTTTAGTCACTAGGGTACTTTGTTACACTGTTACTAAGGAGAAGACAGTTATACACGCAGGATACTTTAATTAAAATCTGTCTTTTTGTAGCAGGTTAGGATGCTGATTTCAGTCAGGCTGGTATAAAGTGAATTACTGTTAAAATTTTATCATGCCTCAGATACATCTGTTGACTTTCTAAGGTGTTATCTGCCTAAAAAATGATGAGATGGCCTTTATATTAACCTTGGTTAGAGTTGATTTGATATAATGATTTATGGTTTCCTGCACAGGAAGACTGCGCTATATGATGTTTTAAACAGTTTTCTTCTGCTCCTCAGTAGGACCTAATGTAAAAAGATTTAATGAGAAAAAGGTAAACAGAATTCTTCCACAAAGCTGCTTTATCCAAAACTCCCTCCTCTGTCTCTGCTCACTATGAAGTACTCTTCGCTGGGTAAAAAACTGGCTCAATGACTGGGTCCAAAGAGTAAGGATGAATGGATTTAAATCAAGTTGGTGGCTAGTCACAAGTGGTGTTCCCCAGGGCTCAATACTGGGGCCAGTTCTGTTTAATAACTTTATCGATGATCTGGATGAAGGGATCGAGTGCACTCTCAGTAAGTTTTCAGATGACACCAAGTTGGGAGGGAATGTTGAGTTACTTGGTGGTAGGAAGGATCTACAGAGGGATCTGGACAGTCTGGATTGGTGGGCTGAGGGCAATGGTAGGAGATTCAATAAGGTTAAGTCCCAGGCTTTGCACTTGGGTCACAGCAACCCCATGCAGTGCTACAGGCTTGGGAAAGAGTGGCTGGAAAGCTGCCTGGTGGGGAAGAAGGTGGGGATGTTGGTCAACAGCAGAATGAACGTGAGCCAGCAGTATGTCCAGGTGGCCAAGAAGGACAACAACATCCTGGCTTGTATCAGGAACAGTGTGGCCAGCAGAACTATGGAAGTGATCATCCCCCTGTACTCGGCACTGGTGAGGCCCCACCTCAAGCACCGTGTTCAGTTTTGGGCCCCTCACTACAGGAGAGACATTGAGGTGCTGGAGCGTGTCCAGAGAAGGGCAATGAAGATGGTGAAGGGTCTAGAGCATAAGTCTTCTGGGGAGCAGCTGAGGGAACTGGGATTGTTTAGCCTAGAGAAAAGGAGGGTGACCTTATCACTCTCTACAACTACCTGAAAGAAGGTTGTAGCAAGGTGGATGTCCATCTCTTCTGCCAAGTAACAAGCAATAATACAAGAGAAAACAGTCACTATCTCTGGAGGTAATTAAAAGACATGTAGATGTGGCACTTAGGGATATGGTTTACTGGTGGACTTGACAGTGTTAGGTTTACAGTTGTACTCCACGATCTTATGGGTCTTTTCCAACACAAATGATTCTATGATTCTAAGTCCTTATCAACATCACCCCACTCACTCACTGCCACTATTTTGAAATCCTAGCCAAAACGCCCCATGAAAATGCCGAACTCCTTTGAGCATCAACCTTTAACGGGAAGGCACATGATTGCTCTGCTGTCAGGCCTGTAGAGCTAAGGAAAGGGCTCTCACTTCCCAGCTGTTTCTTGACATTTTTTGGTCTTGGAGTCAGAAGGAATTCTAGTGATAGGTAAGTGTCTGGATTTCGGTTATTTGACTTTTTCTTTAGGAGGTTTTCCATTGTCCTCCCTCCCACCCTTGATCATTGTCAGTTCCCACCCTTGATCTCTCTCTAGGGGGTTGACCACCTTCTTGACTATCATGCTGCTTCCTGAGGACCCTTTCCAGGACCTTTCAGGGTAGTTCATTATCTCTTGGACATCATGCATGAGAAAAGGCCTAACAATAAAAAGCATAGTTAAAACAGCTCCATAGCCTTTAATTTATGTATGCTGCTATTTTGAGGTCCAGAGTTGATAAAAGCCAAAGTACAACTATCATTTATTTTATTTTCCTTTTCATGTGTCCAAAGAAGAAAAAAATTATAATCAGTTAGATGTACAAATAATATGTGCTTGTATTATAGCAGCACTGACAGATCCCATCTGTGATTAAACCTCCTTCTTAACAAGCCATACCAACACATGCTCTGAATCACCCTGCAGAATCTAAAGTTAAAATAAGCTCATCCAGATGAAACAGACTACTGGAACTGGTTTAACTAAGAAGTCAGGTAGCTGAAAAGGAGACAGTAGTGTTTCAATGGTCAGTGATTCAGGTAAAAGTGCATTATCCACTGCTACATAATAAATATTTTTGATCTTCTTAGTCATGACAACCATCAGAAATAAATACTGTTGTGGCCAGCTGTAGACAAACCTTACCGTCCTGTATTTCAAGCTGGCCAGATGTGAGCCAGCTCACATCCTGAAGTCATATAGCCAACAGCATCACGTCATTGGGCTTGAGCCAGTCAAAGTGCCCTTCTACACTTCTATGGGATACTTGGATCTGACTGAGTCTTCTGGAGTAGACGTGTCTAGACTAGTTGTTTGGTGCTTTGTACAGAGGTTACAAGGAAACTAAGGCTAGCTCTGCTTCAAATGACCCTTGGAAACACAAAGACTAACAGCCCAAAGTTATGTTATTTTGCCTGCTGTTGCCCAGATCTTATGAAACACATTGAAAATTCTCATGGTTTCCATCTGAAACCATTAAAAAACACTTTTGAGTAGGCAAAATTCAGCCAAGAATGTCCCAAAAACCGAATAGACCTCAAGAAACACGTTTGCAAACCCGCACAAACATCTGGATTGTAACAAAAGACAAATCTAGCAAATTTAACCAAATGCCAACTTTTGTTAAAGAAATTTCTTGTAACTGTAAACAGAGTTACTTGTTTGATAGACAGCATCTGTTACATTTTTATGAACTTTGAACATAAGTTCCCCACTTCCTGGATGGTTTCACAACTTGATGGCAACGTCCCTTTGGTTTTTATTCTCATTGTCTTGCCATATTTGTATACACAACATCAGTCTGTCACAGATTCAGAAAAACAATCTCCCGGGGCATCCAGCAGTAGTCCATTTTGCCTTGTATTTGTTCTCCAATTAAGCCTGTAATCCTATGAGTGAATGTTTGTAATATAATTAATCAGAACTGCATGCATTCAAATCATTGCTGTGGACAAACGGTAACACAGTTGTGTTAAAGATCATTCACAGAACAGCTACGTCCAGCTACAGATGCAGAATTTGTAAAATGTTAAAAATGGGGGGGAAGGAGATCTGGTTTTTGAGAGGAAACTTTATAAAATCCAAAACTGCAGATTGTCTGCTCACTATTAGCGGTGTGCTGGGCTGGCACCCAAAACCAGAGAAATGTTTTCAATCACTGTCAGTGACATTGTAAGAATAGTAAGCAGCTGATAAAGGTCTTTTGATCTATTTCTTCCAAGCCTACTATTAACTGGCTTTTGTCCTTCAGCATATATAATTTGAACGTATAAATCTAATACGTTTTAAAGATCAGTCATCCTAGAGAGAAAGAAAAATTGTTATAAAATATTTTTATTACTCTTCTAAAAAAAACAGTGGAAAAATATACTACAAGTCTTGACTGCTCTGTTCTGCTTCCTTGCACTGTAACAGCACTTGGTTGTGCAGACTGAAATAACTCTTTCCACTCTGCCAGTTGGATGAATGCAAGAGGGAAGGATTACTTTTGTGCTGTACAGGTTAAATGGAGAAAGCTGCAGCTTTTTAATAATCCAAAGCCTAATTAAAACGAAGCTGTACAATAAGACTTCTAATAGTGCACATCATACAGACACCTGGTCTCACCACCACAGAATACATTCTGGATGTTGGAAAGGAACAGACCCATCCCATGCACATACTGTGATATCTAAACCGATTTTTCTTTGCTCACCACTGTCTTTGAATCTCATTCTTCAAATCCAAACTGCGTTTACACAAACAATTAGTTTTGAGTAGAAAAATGAAAAAGTCCATCTTCTGAAAGGAATGCATCACTGAAGTAATGGCAACATCACCACTGACAACTGCTGCCCTGGTTTAGTGAAGCACTGCTGCAACTTGAAAACTGCTTTTACTACTTTGAACAAGGAAGGACATATGCTGGGAAACACACTGACACTGTTTTCTGCTCATTTGGGTTCATGTGCGTAATCCGGGATTATATATTATATTATGTGGACACCATGATTGCATTTTACAGTGTGCATCAACATAAGGAGGTAATTTCATTCATAAGAAACTCTTTGAAGGAGAGAAGAAAACACAGCAGCAAAATGTGCAAGTTGGAAATAGATTTGCTGTTTTATTTTTGTCCTTGTGTTTAACTCAGGATTATTCAGTACATGTTCTCATTTTCCTGGACACTACCTTTACAATGACATTACACTATCTGCTCCAGCTACCCTGTTTGCATGACTTGATTTTGCACTTAATGCAAGTGAATTTCAAATCACATGGGAAGAATATGTACAACTGACCAAAATCTTCAAAACAGCATAGTGATTATGAAAGTTTGTATTGATAGACTTTAAAGAGGTCTGACTTCCAAAGAATGGATCGTTCCTAATGTGGGATTAGTACTTAAGGTTCCTATAACTAACTATAATAGCTACGACTAATTGCAAAGCAACGTGGAAAGAGTCAAAATCTGGTCCAGAAAATGGTGAAAAGAAACAACATTTCCCTAATTTCTGCTATTAAAGACAATTAGCTTGTTAAAAATAGGTTAAACAGGCAGTTCTTGAAGAGATAGATCACTGGTCTGAGATTTGCCAAGTTAATCTACATGAATTTTGAAAATTGCCTGTACTATCTTTTTCTTGTGTAGAAAGGTCTAATAACAATAATAATAATAATTTGAACACACTGTTTATAAGCAGAAGGCAATAAAAAGCCTTCATTTATTTTGTCTTTCCTAATTAAATAAAGATTATATCCCGAGCAAAATAAAAATCCAGATGACAAGCTTGCACAAGGACAGTCCTGCTTCTTACAATGCGGTAGACTGTTGTCTCAATTTTACTAGATACACATTAATTCCTGCTTTCCTCTCAAGTGGCACTGCCAAGAGAAAACACCATTTATACCTGTCACACTACTTGTCTTTTCATCTGCTTAGTCTTGCCTTCTTGTCGTGTGTTGCTTTGCTGATATAATGGTGGTGGGAGAGAGGGAAGTAATTAGTGATGGTATTGAAACTACTCATAGAGCGCACTAGAAGCTTGTCATGCTGGTGGACAGTATGCTCATGTAGCCAGCACATGTGCTGTCTTTTGATTTAAAGTTTAAGTTGTAACACAGAAGAGAAAGGAAACATATTTCTCTCACTGACTTTAAATTTAAAATGCCAGAGGGATTGTTTGATAAGCTGATATATACACAATATGCACTTTTTAAACAGCTTAGAAGGCTTTTAGGCCTTTTTGGGTTTTCTTTTTATTTCTAATTAAGTTTAGAGGTTTTGATTTCCTTTATAGCATACCTACAGAAAGCCTGTTAAGGTGTGTTCAGATTTTCAGGTTTTAAAATATTTCAGAGAAATCTCTTGGAGTTACCTGTAACTTGAAAATACTATGAAGAAGCAAATTTTCAAGAAAGAAAGAAAAATTCCAAAATAAATGTCAAGTTCATCTGATGATTAATTGGATATTCATGTTCTGTCTGAATTTTCCAAATTTCTGTCTTCCAACTCTGATTTGAGAGTAACAAAAAATATTATAAACAGAGACCTTGTCTTCCTTTGAATAATATTTGGTCTAAAGCAGTAGGAATAAAACAGAACAGAAGCCATAAAAGTCCTGCAATATGTGCAGGATTTTCAGATGGGTTAAAGCATGTTGAGCCTCCAGATTGTAAGTTAAATGTTTGGCGAAGAGTGTGTCTAGCATCTCCTACTCCTTTTCAGTTGCTAATATAACTTGCAGAAGCCAAACTTAAACAGCGCAAGTGACTTTACCCCGTGCAGAAATGAGTAACGTTTATGGGACGCTTTGTTTTTTTACTGTGGACCTCTGAAAATCAAAATTGAAAGCTAAGAGAATTAGAAGTGCTGCACTTTAACACACGGTGAAAGCAGTTATTCTATAGCATCGCTAGTTTGGTTATAATGTTTACAATGAATATAGGCTACTTAGTGTCTGACAGTAGTGCCGTTGAAGATAATTGCATAACTGGGAGAATATACAATTCATTCTAAAACTGACTGCTGCCCCATTCAGCACAGAGGTTTTGGTTCAGTCAGAAAAAAAGTCCTTGTATTGTGGTCCCAAACAATTTGCATTTGATTGCGACAGCTACATGCAGGGGAACTACTTAGGATGCTGTGAGGAGCCTTGTCAAAACAAACGACTTGCACAGTTTTTTACTCATGAGTGTTTATGTCTATAGAATCATAGAATTGTCCAGGCCGGAAGGGACCTCCAAAGGTCATCTAGTCTGACCTCCCCGCAGTCAGCAGGGACACCCCCAACTAGACCAGGTTGCCCAGGGCCTCATCGAGCCTCACCTTGAATATCTCCAGGGATGGGCCCTCAACCACCTCCCTGGGCAACCTGTTCCAGTGCTCCACCACCCTCATAGTAAAGAACTTTCTCCTAATCTCCAATCTAAATTTGCTCCCCTCCAGCTTAAAGCCATTGTTGCTCGTCCTGTCACTGCAGGCCTTTGTAAACAGGCTCTCCCCAGCCTTCCTGTAGGTCCCCTTCAGGTACTGGAAGGCTGCTATTACATGTCCCCAGAGCTTCCTCTTCTCCAGGCTGAACAACCCCAGCTCCCTCAGCCTGTCCTCACAGCAGAGATGCTCCAACCCCCTGATCATCCTCATGGCCCTCCTCTGGACCTGCTCCATCAGGTCCATGTCTTTCCTATATTGAGGAAACCTATATATAGGAAACCTAGCTTCACATCAGATGTTTTTCACACTACAAAAGCAGCAAGATTAGACAGAAGTGAGAAAAGAAGCTTAATATATTTCTTTCTGATACATTTTGATTTGATTAAGCTAACTTTTGAAGGCAAAACTGTTGATTTGGTCAACGGCAGTTTAACAGTTTCAAGATTTAGCCTTTAGCAAAATCTACTGAATAGAGAGTATCTGGAATCAATCACTTCCTTTCTTTTCTACATACATACTAGGAAATTCAAATGAGATACAAGCCTGAACAAAGAACTGCAGCATTTAGCTTAACTAAAACTAAACCTGAGGAAAATTAATAAGAGTAATAGCAACATTTCCTTAATATTTTCCAATTTACCATATAGCCATGAGACTCTCAAATCGATCACTTAATTTTCCCTTTCCTTCTGTTCATGTGATATATTTAACCTTCTTCATTTTCCCTTCAATATGCTACTGTCTTCCTCCTCATGTTTAGCTTCTCGACTGCATTCTCTCACTCTCTCTTTTCCCATTTTCGTGTGGTGGAATCTGTTTTTCTTTCCATGTTACCATGCTGTCTGCAAACCTTTGTTTTCTCAGACAACTGTTGTTTCTTTTATTACTTTCACTCTAATGTGGTGTTTTCTGACATGCCTCTCACTAGCCTGGTAAAAGTCTGGTCACTGAGATTGATACGCATGTCTTGGTGTTGTAGGCAAGTACAGTTTTTAAGATCCTTTCCCTGAATGGAAAAGTGATGTAGAAAAGACAGAAAATTTTCCTCAGAACAAAATTATTTGTATAATTATTAAACAAGCTAAAAATAAATTGTATATAAATTTCACAGAATGAATTGCAGAAAGATACTGGGTTGGAAGGGACCTCTGGAGATCATCTAGTCCAACTCCCCTGCCAAAGTGGGTCTGCCTAGAGCAGGTTGCACTGGAATGTGTCCAGGTGGATTTTGAATGTCTCCAGAGACAGAGACTCCACTACGTCTCTGGGCAGCCTGTTCCAGTGCTCTGCCATCCTCAAAGTAAAAAGTTCCTCCTCATGTTTAGATAGAACTTCTTATGTTCAAATTTGTGCCCATTACTTCTTGTCCTGTCATTGGGCACCACTGAAAAAAAGACTGGCCCCATCCTCCTAACATCCACCCTTTAAGTATTTATAGGTGTTGATCACATCCTCTCTCATTCTTCTCCAGACTAAAAAGACCCAAGTCCCTCAGCCTTTCCTCATAAGAGAGATGTTCTAGGTTCCTAATCATCTTCATAGACCTTTGTTGTACCCTCTCCAGCAGTTCCCTGTCCTTCTTAACTGGGGAGCCCAGAACTGGACACAGTACTACAAATGGGGCCTCACCAGGGCAGAGTAGAGGGGCAGGATAGCCTCGCTTGACCTAATTTCCTTCTTAACATTTGTGTTTATTATGGTTGCATTGGTAAAAGAATTCAAAGTCTCTGGAAGGTATATTACTGTACACATGTGTGCACGCAAGCATGCACAATCTAGCTCTTTCATCAAAAGGAATTCCTGAATCAATATTGGAAAGCAGAATTGGTCTATATAATTGAATATTTTGTTCACAGCTGTGGGAATAATAATTTTGAGGTTTTTAACTGCTACTTATAGATGTAAAATCTCAAGAATAATACAGGTCAGAGCAACATATGGCTTTATTCACCTCAATTCTTTACTTCCAGAGGAAGGCAGAGATATGACAATGTTGGTAAATCAGGACAGTGGCAGTGTGGAGGATTGTGTTTAAATGTGGAGCATGATTAGGGCATGTAAGATAAAAATTAAGAGGTGATATCTGCAGTTTTCTGTTGTTGTTGTCTTGGGCATGTCTTGGTTTCTCATCCTTCACATAGCTGGATGTCAGGAATGGTTGGTGGAGCACACTGTAGTTTTAATAATACACTACACATTATTGGTGTATCTAGGTTCCTTGTGTGTGTATGTGGTGGATTGACCCTGGATAGATGCCAGTTGCCCACCAAAGCCCATCTATTACTCCCTTCCTCAGCTGGACAAGAGAGAAAATATATAACAAAAGGCTCGTGGGCTGAGATAAGAACAGGGAGATCACTCAGCAATTACAATCATGGGCAAAACAGATTCGAATTGGGGAAAATTAATTAATTTATTACCAATCCAGTCAGAGTGGGGTAATAAGAACTAAAAACTAAATCTTGAAACACCTTACCCAACCCCGCCCTTCTTCCCAGGCTCAACTTTACTCTCGATTTTCTCTACCTCCTCCCCACAAATGGCGCAGCGGGATGGGGAATGGGGGTTGTGGTCAGTTCATCACATGTTATCTCTGCCTCTCCTTCCTCCTTGGGGAGGATTCCTCAAACTCTTTCCCTGCTTTCTCCCATGGGAGACAATCCTCCACAAACTTGTCCAGCTTGAGTCCTTCCATGGTGTGAAGTCCTTCAGGGACAGATTGCTCCAGTGTGGGTCCCCCTCGAAGTCACAAGTCCTGACAGCAAACTTGCTCCAGTGTGGGCTCTCTACAGGGTCACAGCCTCCTTTGGGCATCCAGCTGCTCTGGTGCAGGGTCCTGCTCTGGTTGCAGGTGGATATCTGCTCCACTGTGGACCGCCATAGGCTGCAGGGGGACAACCTGCCTCACCTTGATCTTCACAAAGGCTGCAGGGGAATCTATGCTCCTGCACCTGGAGCACCTCCTCCCATTCCTTTTTCGCTGACCTTGGTGTCTGCAGTTGTTTCTCTCACATATTCTCACTTCTCCCTTCTGGCCGCTGCCTTTCAGGATTTCTTTCCACCTTCTTAAATATGTTATCACAGAGATGCTACCACCTACCACTGAGGGACTCAGCCTTGGTCGGTGGTGGGTCTGTCTTGGAGCCAGCTGGCATTGGCTCTATTGGATACAGGGGAAGCTTCTGGCAGCTTCTCACAGAAACTACCCCTGTTGCCCCCTTGCTACCAAAACCTTGCCATGGAAACCCAGTATAACGTAAGGACATGCATCCTGTCTGTATAAGAATAGAAATGCATTAAGGTGTGCCGCCAGACTGAATGCAAAAATTTGTCTGTATTCTGTGGTCTAGGTGCAGCCAAAACAGCCTAAAGCAAACAGTACCCTATGACAGAGTAATATATTTGGCACCTATCTTGATGTTATCTGAAGATTACCTCATGTTTCATGCTCTCCTTAGTCCCTGCCCAACACAGAAAGTGAATTTCAACTGTCTCATGACATGATTTATTTATTTTTCTGGTTTATTTCTGGGTTAAGCCTTATTTGTGACTCTCTTCAATGCATGGTGGTTCATGCCAAGGGTCAAACAGGCTTGTCATGCTGTTGCCCTGAAAATGTGATTGAAAATAGTGGAGAATTAAATGTTGAAGATCTAATTAATGTCTGAATCCACAAATAAAGAGAAAAAAAAAAAAAAAGAGAAAGAAAAAAGAGAGAATTTTCATTAAAAAAAGGAAAGCTGGCAATGATTTCTTTTGTCTCAGATGAGAGGATCACTCAACTTCTCTTTGCTAGTGGGGCACTCACTCTTCTTTGATCATGCTGCTAGAAAGGCTGTCTGTGCTCTGTGGTTTGCAGAACTGAGCTAAAACCCTTAAATTCCCTTTAAGTGCTCCTCAGTCAAAGCTTTACCTCAGATCACCGGCTATGGATTTAAAAAAAAAAAAAACAAAAAGGAAAAGATAGGATAAAATCACCACCAAATCTGCTGTCAGATTATTTTAAGACACTCAGTTCCAGTCAGATAAGCTGACTCAAAAACATGTAGTAGAAAAACAGTGTAGTGGAAATGAACTTAGTGAACTCAGAAGAAAAACAATAGCATCAGACAATGTAGACTGCTTCCCTGAGCTTCCTGTCATACAGTTAGTCCCTAAATCCCAACAGAGACAGTGAAGGCAAACAACATTTTATAAAGCAAACACAGAAGTCTGGGTCTTTCCTGTTTTTCATAATGAGGTCACCTGAAAAATGAACTAGATATATCTCAGGTGTTTGTTTTCTGTTGTCTCCTGCAGCTGTTATGCAGAGAAAGGAAGAGTTTTCTTTCCTGTTATTTGGTTTTTTAACAGATCCTGTGCATGTCAACACTGATGAAAGAAAGAAAGCATGAAAGGCATGGACTATGCAAACAGTTTCTCCTTATACAGGTCATCGACGCTATGAGTCAGAAGAGGAAAACGGAATTCAGGATGCTGGGCAAACATTAAAATTACTCACAAATGAGTTGTAATTTGCCTGGTTAAAAAGGCAACAACAAGTTTGTATGAGATGTTTGAATGGTACAATATTATTCAGGAACTACTGCCGTTGAATGTTGTAACTACAATAACATAACCTCATGCATTGTTCAAAAGCAAAGGGAAGTCTGAACAAAGTACTATATAATTCTTATTATGAAATACTAAATTAAATAACAAGTTCTGGATGCACACGAGACTTTGTTTAGCACAGAATTTTTCCATTTCATCAGTACTATTTACAGAAAGTTCTTATACAGGCAAAACATCCGTTGGATCTATCTGTATTTTACACACACTAGAATTTGGCAATCTTTGGCTGAGAAAAGTTTCTTGTTGCTATCCATGTGAGAGATTTAGTTGCACAAGTAACATTGACCCAGGCAGCAAATGGCCACTTGAAATAGGATAAATTATCCAGAAGTAGGTACAAATTGGTATGGCTGTAAAAATGGCCCAGTCATAATAACTGAGAGGTGATCCATAAAAAAGAGGAGAAAACAGCTACAGACCTAACATAAAACTTTAACAGGGCAAAAAGGAAATCTAGTTCTTAATGCTTATCTTAACTGCATCAATTTTGCACCAGTATAATCATTAACTTCAATGTGGCTGCTTCTTTTGTTCATCCATATGAGCTTGGTCAGATTTGAGCCTACAGTATCTCTCTGAACACAGTTCTACTGTCTACTAACGATGAGTTCTTTTAATAGTTCCTAAAGCTGGTCTTTTAGTGTATGAATTTCTCAGTGACTGAGTGCACCAGGGTATAGGTACATAGCAAATCAATGTTCACCTTTAAAGAATACGCATGACCACCTAGAACACAACAAGGACCTCTTTCTGTGTAGAAGATTCAGCGCTGAAAAGTAAGTGTTGTGGGCTTTCCTTCCATACTGTGAGACTTTGAGATAGGATTTGTGAGTGATGACACTTTGTGAAAACGATGTTTGATAGCAATAAAATAATCACATAGAGATAATTTTTATGAAACTCCAAGAGAAACATTAGCTTTCATTTCTGCAGACTGAAAGGAGAAAAAATTGGAGTAATTTTTATTTAATTTCATATAGTAACTATGTCTTTTTGCCTTACTGAAAACACACAAACAAACCCCCAAAACACATCAGAGGTGACCAAGTTCATTAAATTTTAAACCACAGATATATGCAGACATTTACTGCCTGATTAGATTCTGAAAGATTAACTTAGCATAGGAGCCGCAAGTTCAGTTAGATGGCTCAAGTAGCTAACATGTGGCTGATTTATTGTTCTCTGGGGACAAAGGGAATTGAAATTTGACAGACAGGATACGCTGTACCCACTTACTGGCAGAACATTAATTCCCAGAAGTCAGAATGTATGCATTACAAGCAATGAATCTTTTCATTTCGTTTTGTTTTCCAAGCAGTATATAGCTGAAAATAGCACAGACGATGCCTGAATGCCTAAGTAACTCCTATATAGTGAACTGGTGCACAGGAAAAGGAAGCGTGGTTGTCCAAGAAGCACATCAAGGAAGCCTTGCAGGCATGCTTGATTTAATGCAACATACTAGCCAAATCTTTTGAGCTCTTAAGCAGCACAGGTCTCTTCAAGCAGCAGAAGCAACAGCAGCATGCTTTACTTGGAGGAAAGCATACATGATATGCGAGATATGGAGATAAACTAGGTTACAAGTTGAGAGCATCTGTAAAATGTAATCCAAAAAATGCTTATAATACCAAGTTACCTTCTTCCCTACTGCATTTGACTCATCTGAATACTTGTCTATGAGGAAAAGACCATAATGAAAATACAATTTAAACTTTGATACTTATTTGTATAACCAAGTTTTTCTTCCACATGCATAAAATTGCATCCTTTAAAATTAAATGTCTTTCAAAACCTGCTCCAAATGTTTTAGTTGAAAATTTTCATGCCATAAAGTGCTGTAGTGCCAAAAGTGAAGCTTTTTATGGGAGCAGATGCTTTTTTGACAGTATGACACTAGTAATTCTAAACAAATTAGATTGACTTTATTATGATAGAGCAAAATCTAATAAGGTGCTTGTATAACATGGCACCTTCAGAAATCAAAGTGTGCTTACGTAGCTAAGTAACCATGCACAGCTACGTGGAGTCTGTAGTAGAGACCACAAGGAGTAACAATACAAATTTCAAAATCATTTGGAGGTTTTTCTGGTCACTATCACAGCACTTTCTCAAAGTCAGGTGATGAAAGGTTTTAGAATGAACTACACTTACAGGAAAGCAGTCATAGACAGAATCAGAGCTCTTAGTTTTGTCCTCTCCACTCTTTCTCAGGTTAGCTACGAGTACAGCATCCCACCTAGCACTCAGTGAACCAAACAAGGCAACCAATAAAGCAACTGGGAGTTTTCACTGCTATATCTTCAACCACTTTTCCTGAAACTGCCTCCTTTTTTCCTTCTCTCACAGGCTATTAGTGTTTACACAATACTTCGTCTCAGTTTTGCCCTGAAGGTGGAGCGTTTGCCATAGGTATAGTTATTTCTGGAGTTTTTCCATCTGTGGGGTGCTGGGTTTAGAGATCCCATTTCAGTTACAAACACAGCTTACACTCTGTGAAAGCGTAAAATGTTCTGACTAGATAGCTAATGATTTATTGTTGCCAACAGTGGTTTTCTAATTCCATTACCATAATTTCCACTGAAAATTCCATTTACAGCACTCTGTGTTTAGACTCCAGGTAAATGAAAGTTAGTAATTTAGTGCTGTGAATGTACTTCACTATTCTAATTAACATGTTACTTGTTATAGGCCTTCTTTCCTTCTTTCTAGAAAAAAAGGTGCCAGAGAAACAGTTGCCACACATTTTTATGAAGAAAACAAATGTGGGGACTTCAAGTGTTACACTACATATACCACATAAATTATCCTCTATTCTTAATACAAACTGTGCACTGTAATTTAAAGTCAATGTGCAGTCACCTATTTTCCATTGCTGTGGAACTGGATTACCACCTGCCTTGACTCCATCTTTTGGGAGACTGCCAGCATTGTTACAATTTAATGCTATATCCCACTGTGTCAGGAAAGACATGCCTTCCCAATCTCACTGTCAAATGAGTGCTTGTCAACATCCCTTAATTATTGCTATTATTAGGAATGAAGGTTAAATATATGCACTTTGTGAATGGTAATGTCCATTGTCTATTTTAGTTTTGCTAGGTTCAGGAAATAAAATAAAGATTTAATTGAAAGGTGGTTTTAGAGTCAGGTCTCTGAGTTTATTTGTCATCGTTTGTAGTGAATTTTGTGCAAACTGTATTAGTATCTACATTCCAAAATGCGAGTACAAGAGGAGAGAATGCATGTTCAGCAAACTAGGAAAAATATCTCTCTCAGTAAAAATAAAATAAAACTCATGTCCCTAGGGCACTATACAGGCACAGAAGAACACAAATGATATTTTCCTCCTGGGCAGTTGAGGGCCATCAGAAAGTCAGAAAGTGGGTACAGCTTCCATACCTGATGACTTCTTTTGTACCCAGGTGAATGGTTACTTCTAGGAACCGTGGTCTGGCAACTGGTTGACAGAAGGTGATAAGTCTGAGAGCCAGTAGAAATAAGTAAATTGTTGCAAAATTTTCTAAGATATGGTCAAATTGCCCTTCAAATTATTGCTCTTATCCTATTTGTTTCTAGCATATATGTGGCCTATTATCTGAGGTCTTTGAGGAAGACAAAATTTTTATTTTCATTGTCATGACATGCCACTAAGAAGGTGTTATAAGTGCCTCAGTATCAGACAAGACACTGGCTTTTGGAACAGGTACCTTACCTGTGCTGACATAACAGCTCACCACAGAGTTTTTCAACTCCTTACTGTTTCCAGCCTCTTCTCTAGCAGTGTAGTGACTCCTTTTTAAGTAGTCCTACTTTCTGCCTTTCTAGCTTTAGATGCATATTTTTTTCGCTATTATTTTTTTTTTCCATTCATGAGTTCAGCTGGCCTGTGGAGGGAACTGCAAGTCACAGCCAGTGCAGGAGAGAAGAGAAAGAATTTAGTCAAGAATGAAGTCGGAAAAACTCCTGTAATATTTGCTCAAGCTATCTTTCTAACAAAATTACTGTCTGGATAACCTCAGCCACGTTCAGCAGAAGCACAATTTAGGTCAGGGAACTTCCCTTCCGTCTCCTACTCTTCGTCTTCCTGTTTATCTCATCATCACCATATCTTCCCTTGCATGATACTTTTAAGGCTGTAGTATCTGTGAACTCAAGGAACTGATTGAACTGATAAATAGCAACACAAAATAGTACTGCTTTCCAGTTGTACCAGGTTAAGTTCACTGTGTGAACATTATTCTGACCCAGAGAAAGGGAAATAGAGAGTGCGTTGCAGTAGCTTAATCAGACATTGCTATGGGACTTGTCCCTGAAACCACAGCCAGAAGCTGGCTGTGCCACCAATGGGTTAAGACACCTCACAAATATGTGTTGCTCCCAACAGGCTGATCCACAGCCTATGGCACAGCCAGTGGTCCCACCAGCAACCTTTTTGCATACATAAATTAGGATACACTCAAGCATTGTATCTTAGCAAGGAGGCAGCTGAGGAAGCAAAAAGAAACAGTGCTTTAAACCATATCCCAGTGGACTAGAAGACCTTCTTTCATCAATCCACACTGCAATGCAGAAATAGTACAAGTATTTTAAGTAGCTGTTTTATTCTTATCTTCAACCGGGAGTTTGCTGGAGTATCACGTGGCTTGTTCTCAGTACTGCCTCTACGAAACCTGTCACAAGATCACTCTAGTGAGTTAGTCTTATGTTCAGAGTTTCTTAGCCTGTGCCAAGCAGGACACAAGGGACATCAAGGCAACTCTAGGATGTTTAGCAGTTTGTGTGGTTTACTGGCTAGAATAAAGAAAGGACATTGCTACAGATCTAGCTAGTTCAGTGGAAGTTATTTCTAAAAAGTAATCTAGTATATTGAGTGGGGATGCACTCATACATACACAATAACTGATGACAGACACAGGGCAAGCATCTCATCTTCTGCTTGCCTGAAGTTTATGTGCCTGATTCAAAGCTGTACAACAGTCATTTCCATCTAACTTGGGTATCAAAAACAACAATCCTCTTGTGATGTTAGTTTTGGTCTTGAAACAAAAGTTCAAACTTAAAAAGCAGCCTCAGAAGGAGAAGGAACTGGAAATAAAGACAACCTTTTCCATGGTAGTCAGGTGACCAATCTACTCATCTGGAAACAGGGTTCAAACTACTTCTTAATTAAAGGATTCAAACCTCTTTTTCCCCCTTCCTGCAACTGTAGCGTGCACGCTTCCTATCAAACATCCTTTGCAGTCTTAAATGGAAGTGCTAGTTGAATACAGACACCTCACCAGCCAGGCAGCATGGGAGAGGAGGCTTCTTGAACTTCAAAGGCTAAATTATTTCCAAGTGCTGTCTTAGGTCCTCAAGCAGATGGTCCTAATTCTTGACCTCAAATATTTGCCTTCATTTACAGGGAAGACCATACCAGGGAAATGAACTATCCTAGCATCCCACATGGTTGTTCTAGTGACTATTGCCTTCACTTTCTGTGCTATTTCTCTACAGTAATATGGAAGGAAGATGGCAAATCCAAATCCATCCAAAACATTTCAGGAATCTGAAAATAAACTAACAAGTCTTCTATAGCAATGATCTTCAAGGCTTACCATGAAGCAAGCCATAACATTATTATTATTATTATTATTATTAAATCAGGAATGTGTAGCTAACTAGATAGTGGTTAGTTTGAAGGATATAGGAAATAAACAGAAGGTCATTTCATAGATTGTGAATGCACAGCATTTAGAATAGATGAAGTAGGGAAAATAAACTGAAAGTATGCAATATTTTGTTAGTTGCTGTCCCTGAAGAATTATTATAATGGGTAGTTTCATGTATACATGTTACCATATTTTGAAAACAGTATCTGCTTGTTCTGTTAAACTACCCCTTATAAATATGAAAAGCAAAACTTTTCTAGAATTTTGGGAGTTTCTGTAAATATTAAAAAGTATTTATCTTTGAACAAAGATTAAGTCATGAATTATTGTTAATAGTCAGAATTCTTCATTTTTTATCTAGACAACACATCTGTCTCTTGGAGAAAACAAATATTAATGATTTTGATGCAGTAACTCCACCAGCTTATTGGCACATTCTCTAAGCTTGAGTTTAAAATACCATTTTCAATTAAAAATAAAGCTCTATCCTGGGAGCACTATTTTTCTTTCTTTCATTGAGGTTTAATCCAGCAGTTCATACCATTAATATCGTGTTCTTACTTATTCAATACTGGTGATGTTTCTCTCATCCCTTGTACCACTGAGCCTACTGTGGAAATAATGAATATTTTCTGTTTAGTATGTATTAAATATAGAACTATCAATACCTCTCCCACACTTGTGGTAAAACACTGAAAGTCATATGCATAGTGATTTTCAGTATCGGCAGGGTAGGAGAGGGTTTACAGTTGCAGGTGTTGCAAGCTATTCACTTTTGCCTCTCACCCCCCGCCCTCCCTCAAAAAAAACTATGTTCCTTTTTTAATTTTTTTTTTTTTTTTTTTTTAATCAGATGATGCTGAATTTGGCAAGGAGAGAAAGTATTGGTGCCTGTATTGGACCTTCTGGAACTGCAGTTGGCCATTTGTTACCTTTCTCAGTAAGATTTCCTCCATGCTCAGTTGTTTCCCTTCCCTTTTAGAAAGAAAGTCCCAGAACTCCTAGCCTTCATCTCAGCAGTTCTGGCAGTTCCTGCTTAATGTCAAACACCCCAGCTTCCTGGGCATGACTTTCACATGTCTGTTGAGACAGAGTTCTTAAATACCATCATGAAGTAAAACTTCTGGGTTGTTAAACGTTCATTGTCTGTTTCTTTCTCTAAAAATACAGTATTTACAGGAAAAAGAAATGGGGTTTTTGTCATTGAAAGTAAACTGTGTATCGGTATGTTCTCTAAGCAAATGTGTCATTAATTTGTCTTCTCTTTCTCTGCCTCCCACTTCTCTTGGCTTCTTTCTAATATATGAAACTCTGGTTGGCAGCTTTTTCCCTTAGAGTTTCTGAGAGCTGTAAGCAGATCACCTGCTTATTGATCATGGGCCAGAGGGTAATCATCCTCTGAATATTGAGGAAAAATAAGATTTTAATGAAAAATCTCGGATTTTTTTCCCTGTAGGACATCTGCCTTACTGCTTGGTATCACTGTGACTCTTCTGTGTCTTTATCTGTGACTCTTTATCTTTTAAGTTATTCTGTTGTTATGGTTTTGTCTTCTGCTCAGAATTTCTGGGCAAGATTTTCAGAAATCACCAAGGAAAGTGTTCTCAACCTTTAGATTGCAGTTTATAAGTCTATGTTTAGGTATCCATTTTTAAAACTCTGCTCATTCAATTCTAACAGAATTAATGCAGTAATTCTACATTAATATATAATCTAATCTTACAACTAGATTCAAGTTTCACATTTTGGATATGTAACAACTACCAAAACTATTTGGATAAAAAAAATTTTTCTCTATTTTAAAATACAGTTACAAATCAAGATAGTTTTTAAATTCAAAAGATAGTCTAATTCTTCTATGAAACATGTGTTTGCACAGGAAAGAGGAAGGAGGACAAAAGAGAGTGGAGAGGTTTCCACCACTGGGTCTTGATTTGGGTTGAACCACAGTGGTCTCTCAACAGTGTTTTGCACTTCAAAAGCACCAAACATACACTAGGGTGATAGCCTGATTATGCTGGATTGAGTCCTGAGAAATCCTCCTGTCTACTTTAGCACAAATAATGTAATGGAATGAAGTAATTTAAGCAAAATGAAGACTCCTTAGAGACACCACCAGCAGAACTACATGCAACACTGCTATGTACGGAGCCTGTGCTGTTCTTGACCTGCTTCCCCCATTATGTGACCCAGACAGCACACCACGCCAGGGAGCACACACTACAACCTCAATAAGTCTTTACTAAACACACATTTTCTCTCTAGAGATTTTCTTATAGGAGTAAAGTGAATCCAGATAACATGCAGAAGCTTTCAAAGAAAAAATAAAAAGCCCTGGGTACAAAATAAATATAGTTTATAATATATTACTTGTTAGGTATTCTTGCTTCTTGACCATACAGATGTTACCATATCGTGGGATTCCCTAGTCTTCAGAATGGTTCATTCGACCATCCCTCATAACTATACTTGTCCGAGGTACAAATTTTAACCTCCACATCTGCTCAGAGTCTAATGCTATAAGAATGAGTATAATTCTTCTCACATCTGTGGGGCTGGGCTCAGAAGAATGTGTTACTTAATAACACATTACTTAATACCACTTATGATAAGAGTGGTAGAAAGAATGCATGTGTTGGTATTTCTTATCAGCACTCTTTCTTGTAGCTGTGTTTTGAAATACAATGTCTTGCACTAAAGCCAAATTAGCTGTGAACAAAGCAATTACATGGCTTGCATTACTCTGGGCACTCCTAATTTTAAACCCACAGTACCTTTTCATTGATGGCATTCTATTCTTCACTCATGGCCAGTCTGTCCCAGATTGGAACCTACCATTCATCTGCTTCCGAGTCAGTGTTTTCCTCTATGTTCATTCATGGACTGATCCTGAGAGGCACAAAGAACCTGCATCTGCAATGAAGTTCATGACACTTCCTGGCAGGATCTGACACTTGGTTATTTCTTCCTTCTTTACACATAGTGCATCTGTCTATGTTGGCTCTCATTTTATTCCAGTGGTTTTCTGTACTAATTATTGCCCCTGTTCCTGACTTCTTCTATGTTTAGCATCCTGTCTGATTTGTCATTCCCAGTTTTAAATGAAAATCCTGAATGACACAGCATGTAAACTGGCCTCTAGTATCAAGGCTTCCTGCTAATTTGATGATAACATCCCAGTTATGCTTTGTGATTTACCTTCTAGACAAGTATCTTAAATCCACAGTGTAAATGAAAAATACACGATCTATCTGCTGTCTTTACAGGACACTTCAATCTGTAGCTTTACTAAAACTGATCATCTTGTTTTCGATGCCTTACACACATTGAAATTTCTCTTCATTCATATAAATGATTAATTTAAGCCTATTTTGAAAATAATTCCTCTTCTAATTTAATATTACCGTTCTTCCAAATATTTCCTTTCTTCCATATCTCCAAACATTTGGAAACACCCAGTGTGATGCATGCCGCTTATTGAATATAGGCCCCAACAATGAAAGTGCAGAAATGACACTATACCAAGGAAGTGGTGTGAGCAGGTCTGTGCCACATGGGATGTGGAGCTGGAAACCAAGGGTGGCCCAATCCCTTGGGGGCTGGCCACAGCGTGCGGAGCCAGTTGCTTGTCTCAGGGTTCATTGACAGCCCCAGAGGAGGCAAGTGACCAACCATGTCACACAGAATCACAGAAATAATATTGGTTGGAAGGGACCTCCGGAGATCATCTAGTCTAAGCCCCCTGCCAAAGCAGGTCCACCTAGAGCAGGTTGCACAGGAACTTGTCCAGTCAGGTTTTGAATGTCTCCAGAGATGGAGACTGCACCACCTCTCTGTTCTAGTGCTTTGCCACCCTCATAGTGCAGTTCCTCCTCATGTTTAAATAGAACTTCTTATGTTCAAGTTTGTGCCCATTTCCTCTTGTCCTATCCCTGGGCACCACTGAAAAAAGACTGACCCCTTCCTCTTGGCACCCTCCCTTTACGTATTTATAAGCATTGATCAGATCCCATGGTCCAGGGGCCATGCAGGGAGATGAGCTGGGAGTAAAGCAGACGGAGTCAGGGACAGGGCTGGAGACTGGCATTCTGCAGCAACACCAGGGCAGGAACCAACTGCCCTGGGATGCGGTGAAGCATGACCTTGGGCAATCAGAAGGGGCAGTAAAGCTGAATGCTGCCACCAGATGCCCTGACAGCAGCTTGGTACTTAATGTTTACCTCATTTTTGTATAGCAGTAGTCCCAGTATACAATATATAATACACTGTATTGTAATGATATGAAAGTGTGCGTTTCCACATTTGGTCTGATTTTATTTTTGTGGTATGTACATGACACATTGGGCACAATTTTCATACAATCTTTTGCAGTCATATTTTTTAATATTTATCTTCATTATCTTTCCTTTCTCTGTTACATTAGTTATAGAATAGGAGATTATATGAAAATAGCATATCTTGCTGACATCATTTCAAGTTTATGGACCGTTTATTGAATTAGATGTTTATAGAAACCATTGTGATTCATGAGTTAAGCATTCAAATAACTACTTTGTCAACACAATGTCAGCTGCAAATGAACTAGACATCTTGAAAAACTCAATTGTTTGGGTCTCAAGTCCTCACATTTATTGCTTTAATAAAATGCACAATTTATTGTAAAGCACGATCAAATTTCCCTAGTATCTAATTTTAAATATCTGAAATACCTGTGCTTAGGTGTAAAATTTCTTAGGTGTAAAAAAATCTGTCAGCTTAAAACTTCAATATTTAAATATGCAAAATTATTTTTGATTCTTAGCATCACACAAATAAATGACCACAATTTCTGTTCTTTGATGAAGAAACAAGTTGCTTTGGGAATGGCAGAAGTAACAAATTTGAGTGCAACTTCCAAATTGTGACAATTATCCAACTACACCACATCCTGCTGGGATACTGATTGGAAGCTCTCTGCACCCCCTGTAATGGTGCTGGAAGCAGTTCACTCTCTGCCACCTTGCTCCTGCCTAACCCTGATGTCCTCTCCTCACTGAAATATACTGCATTAGCAGAGGTCCTCTCAAGACTTCATGGACAAGTACAAGGTAAGCGTCTGCACTGATGAGAACAAAACTCATGAAGTGGTAATAGACAGTCTGTTGGCTGAACCTCAGTAGCTAATCACTCCATTTGAGCACACAGAATAGAAAGAAAATATTATTATTTTTTAAATTGCTGTTCATTTCTAATGGAATGTGCCATTGTCTGCTCATTTGTGGTTATCTTTCACTCTTTTCATTGTTACTTTTGCTCCCTTTTTGTAAATTCTTCATGTTTAAACACCTCCTATAAAGAAGAGCAAGTAAATTTTTAAGTAGAAATTGATCTAAACTTGGGCTTTGAGGCAACTACTGAGTGGTGTGGGACCATTCTCTCCTATTTTTATTTTATTTGAGAACTAGATCCAAATATAACGGGTGTACTTGGTGTTCCTGTATCAGTCACTTCACAGTTTGTACTAAGTGAAAAAACAAAGGTTAAAAACATTTTCATTGTTTTATCTCTTTGTTTTATTACATAAGCCATTGTTAAAAAAGTAAGACACCTCTTACCTCCTTTTCTGTCACATAAAGAACGTCTCAAGAAGACTTATGTCACTTAAGAATTTTTACAATGACTCAGCAAGCAGATTGATTTTAGCATGTGCAATGTTATTATAAAACCAATAAAATTCAAGTTCAAAAGGTCCTAATAGCATATTTGGCTTGCAAGGTATTGCATTCTGATGGTAGTATAATGGAATATAGAATCAGCAGCAAATTTTATGCATTATAATTTAGAATGCATCTATTTTTTTTCTCTCATGATTTTCCAAAGTACAAAAGACCTTCACTATCCAGCTTTGAATATTAACTTTATTTGTGGATATATCCACCCTCTTTAGTAGAATGTAAAAGCACCTGCTGGTGATACTAGCTGTCCTTACATTCAAAAATTCTTCAGCTAAACACTGGGAAGACTTGATAAATTAGTGTCTTGGATTAATTTGTGTGTTGAAGGTTTTTTCAGCATTTAAAACTACTTATTTATCCAATGTTTCCATCTACAAATCCACAGTTCATTTTTAAATTCAAGAATTTCAGAGCTTAATGTTTTTATCATTACAGCTTCTGTTTCATTATGAAGCTTCTGTTCTGTGACTTTGGTAAGCTGGATACAGTATTTTACAGCTAAACTTGTAAATATTATTTATTTTTTTGTTATTTATATTATTATTATTACATATGGTCTAACTACCTAAGCTAAGACAAATGTTTCATGTTCTGCAGAGGCAGAACCACAGACTGCTGTACTAAAGAACATAATTTCAGACTCTGTTCCCTTATCATTTATTGATATCTGCAGGCTTTAACTGAATTTGAGAATTGAATCTGAATAGACTGACAAAGAAAAGGCTGGAGAAAGGTGGTCTGATACTGGTGATACTGATACTTCCATTTAGCCAGTTGTATCTGGAGAATGTGTATGTTGTAATAATCATTTTAAGCTTCAGTGGAATTCTGGGTAAATGTCTGCAAGACTCAAGAATTATCTCTTAACAGACATTTAATATTTGTGCAAATGTACTTGCTTTTCATTGAAAAGGAGTAATGTCACTCTCATTTCTAAGGCTTGTGTTTTTATCAGTATTCTTAAAAACAGAAGAAAAAATATGAATGCCACTCAACCTGTGACTAAAACTATTAAACCCAAAGTAATCTGACTTCCTGTGGCACTGAAAAGACTGGAATTTTCTCATTCTTTGCAGAGAGGAATTGTATTTTGCTGCATGTGTCTTGCACAATTGACACTGGATGAAGTGGACATATGGCTGTCATGATCACAGTGGGAGTCACTGTATTGGCCATTAAGATAGCTAGCTGAGCTAGAAGTCAGCTCAGGTGTGATGCAGCATTATAGTAGTTACTGCAATATGTGGTGATGGAGTAGTTAATTTAGGGGGTTTATTTATTTGTATAACTACCTTCATAGATAGTTATGAATTGATTTTTTGTTTCCTCAAAAATGAGGTGAGCCGTTGTCCACCTTCAAAGGAAAGATTTGCATAGGAAAATGCCCCTAATCAGGAAAAATCTTAATACTCACAAGGATCTGTGTGTCCAGTTGTGTTTCTTACTGCTTAGGATTTTCTTCACCTCTTTGAACACTTGGTGACCATACTCGTTACTAGAACAAATTCTGCTCTCAATTACACCATCATTAGCAACACAAGTTGCTACCTGCTAATGATGTGCTTGGTTCAGCACAATGAAAACTTGGGAATTTTGGTTCTAAAGTGAAAAATATTTTATATTCAAGGCATATCTTGAATTCTGTCTATAACACACCTTGTCCAAAGACTCTATATGTCTTTTTGTAACAAAGCCTTTCATTCTGGGGTAGGTTTTCTTTTCAAGATGGCTGACATGACAGAGAGTACACACATACACTTTCTCTGCATAGGGACATTAAGACTACAGGAAGCTATACAGGCTGCAAATACATGGACGTTCTCCATACATGGAAACCGTATAACTGGTCCTTCTCACTCTCACTAGATGGTGCTGCAGAGTAGTTTTCTGGAAAATAAATAAATAAACAGAAATACAAAGCAAATTATTCCCAGAAATTGCTGGTTTACATTCCATTTTTGTCATTGGTAAAATAACAAAACAACTCCTTAGAAGGAAAAAAAAAAAAACAAAACATAGGCAATATAGGTGTAATGGAATTTGGATTCACAAATGATCCAGATCTCTAAAGTCGTCAGTTCTTTGCAGATTTTATGTCAAGTGGGTTGTACATTAGCGGATTAAAATACTAGGATTGTAATAAGAATGTTTCAGCACAAATTTTTCCTTGTGTTTTACAGTGTTCTGCAGTGGGAATTTATTCATTCTTTCTTTATATACTCAAGCTAGTATAATTGTAGAAGACCTCAACAACATGGTGTCTTCCTAAGTTAACTATTTGACATCACAATTAGGCTTTCTTGTAGGCCAACTTTAAGATTTCTCTCTGAAATTCTCTGACAGGCCCCATCTACTGTGGTTACTGACATGCTCAGTAACCACAAAAACACAAACCAACATTTTCATTGAGAAACACAGGGGTAGAATGTGCCTTCTGTAACATAATAGCTGAAAGGCCAGGACAGATTTCCAGTAACTGGGAAACTAAGATAACCTGTCTTCAACCTGATCAGGTGCAAGTGGGCACAGCCCACTCTGTACAGAATGCTATAAGCTGGGGGAAGGAAAAGTGGAAGGGATGAGAAAATTCATCCCATTGCTGGGGTCACATCAGTGTACAGAGAGAAGAAAGGACCTGTGAGCTGTGGAAGACTGGGCACAAAATACAGCTTCATTTTGAAGCTCATTGATGGGAGTATTCACCGGGAAGAAGTTTGAGGATAAAAAGAATCATTCTGGGTCCTGATCCAAACCTTGTTAATGCCACTTTCATTTAACAGGTAAGATATGGAAGCTGCTGAGGACAAGGAGTGGAGTTGAGGTTTTCTGGAGGAGCATCTTGCCACTGATATACACACTCAGGCTCCTTCCTGTGCTCTCACTTGGGTTCTCTTCCCCACCTTGCAGTTGCATCCCAGGAGCGAAAAGTTGATGTCTATCTTTTCCAAAAGGGTTGTGAAAGGAAAGGAGGGCCTTGGGGTTTACATTTTAATTTCCATAGACCTGTCTAATCCAAGGTTAGAGGTAGATAAATGGGGAAAATCTGAGATACGCATCTTTTTCTTTAGCATTTCTAATGACTGTGTCCCCTGTTCGGTATGCTGTGCATGTGCATCCCGTTCTGAGGTAACTAACTAGTATACTATACCTGGGGAATACAGGTATTTCACTCACATCCCATTCCAGTAACTGGGAACCTATCAAGAAAAATAACTGAATTGATATGAAATGCTGATGAAGAAATTTTAGTTGAAACATCATAAAAAAATCCTGGCTGTAAATTGTATTTATTTATGAATAATATTCCAAAAAGAAAAAATCCCTCTACTGGATCCCCTCCCCAGACAAGTTTTAAAATGAAATGTCTCAAATCCATCAGACTAACACTTTTTAATTTTTTTTTTTTTTTACTTCTGTTAACTCCTAACTATTCTGAGAACAGCTTACTGTACATCTCAGATGTGACGCTTTTTGTGCTTGTGTTTTTGTGGTTTTTTTCTTTAGAAACATAAGATTAAATATTAATAAGCTATATAACATATCTATATAGTGACAACCTGTCTATATGGAAATTAGGATTAAAATCAGTTTAAGAAAAAATTACAGTATGTCCTATTGTTTGTGGGGAGCTAAGTATTAGGAAATATATTGCATATGTTTGAACTGGCACACAGGGGAAAAATGATACATCCTTGTCCATACAATGCCAATACAAATGCACACACTATGCAGGCATATGTAAAGCAGATGCACATATGTCTGGTGTAAGAATGACTACACAGAAGCTGATTTCTCCCCATTGCCTGTTTTAAATCTTATTCCATTAATTGCCAGCTGGCGGTGAGCTGTAAGAGGGCTGTCAATGGAAACAGCAAAAACAGATTCATCCCTTGATTTAATAAGGATGGTTCAGTACACATCATCTGCACTATGCATTTATTCATGCCCTTTTCTAATTGGTCTGTTTAAATTGTAGAAGATTACATAATTTTAGTTAAATTATATGAAAGGAAGAGAGAGACCAAATGAGAGAGAAAGGGAGAGAGAGATTATTAATTTATATTTCATTTTAATTCACCAAAATGTAGTTAGATATTTTGAAATGTTTGAAGTTAAAATGAAAGACAAATGAGAAATGCTTTGATTTGCTTTTTGCTTATATCTTAATTCCAAACAGCTATCACACACTGGAGTCTGGAGCATAAAGAAAGCTACTTCATGTGTAAACTAAGAAAGACAGAGGGCATGTTGTCATAAAAAGAACAAAAGGAACAGTAGTTTAAAAATCTAAAGTTTAAAAAAAAAAAATTAGGATTTCAGTTGACTCAGTGAAGGACTTGCATATTCATGCCAAACTATAGCACCAGTTTTATATTATGTGAAACCAAAGAAGGTCATAAGTATTCCACCTCCCAGAACTACAGCAAAACAAATCCATTCAGGTATTTCTTAAAGTCTTGAGGAGTAAGGTCATGCTTCAGTGGCTATATGTTTAAAGGCACATTTAATCCTGCTGCAAAACTATTCCATGAGAATCTAAGTCTTGGGTCCTGAGCAGGACATCTGGTGGTGTAAAAGATCCCTGACTTAAGGTGCAGACAGATCCTGATTCATGTGACGAAATCTAAGCCAGATCTACCTTTCTCAGCTATCTAATATAGTTAAATACATAACATAATTAACCTGTGTATATGGAGGGAAAGAAGAATATCACTTAAGGATGTCCATAATTTCCATGTGAGGAAAAGGCAAGGTACCAAGGCTGTGCCTGACCGTAAAGGTTAACTCCTTTCACTTTGATCTGTTTCTTCGTTTGTATCATGTATATGTATACATCTTCCTTGTATACTTTGAAAGTGAGTAGAACCGGAACTTTGTTTGGAACAGATATATCTCTCAGCTACTAGTTTTGAAATGTTTTCCCATGTGACCGAAACCTTTCTGTTCCATGGAATGTTACAAGCTTTTTGCAAGACCTCCTTCCACATCAGTAGGGAGCAACTAAAGTAAAATAAATAAATAAGTTAAATTAAAAATTTGAAGAATTAACCTAATTATGCAACTGTGAAATGTTTTTTCTGTTCTATATGCTCAACCTTCCCTGTGAACAGGGATTTAAAGTGCTGAAAGTAAAATGTCAGAGGCAGTGGAGTCTTTGAGGAAGTGCAGGATATTTTCAACTACTTGTTAATAAAAACCCTATGATATTTAAGAATATTTGATAAAAGTCGAGATTTTAATATGAGAAGACACAAAGTTTTGCGTATTATTTTGGAGTTTGGATTGCATTTTTCTTCATTTTGTTTAGGTGAAAAAGAAAAGCAATTTGAAATATCACATTTGAAATATCCTGTCCCCTGTATTCTTGACATGTCTATGAAATTTTTCCCCTCTCTGGTATTTGGCTGTTGCTATGTCCAGTGACAATTAATAAGTGCAGCAGAGTAACATTTCTTCTAAAATGAAATGTTGAAGAATCCTGACAATTCCATTGTCATCAATATGTTTCACAAACAGTTCTCTTCTCAAACATACAGCAGCACCTTCTCTGAACTATTCAGGTTTTCTGCAGATCTATGCCCTGCTTCACTTTTATCTACACAAGTATCAGAGTAAGAGACATAACTTTTTATTTTAAATGAGGTTTCACGATTGCTTGGCTACTTAAAAATGTCCATTTGTACACCTACAGAATTTCAATACTTAAAATACTCTGGTAATTTAATTAACTGGACATAATTCCAATGTTAATATAGTTTATCTGAAAGCATTACTCAAGCAGTGCAGATTTGTACTCAAAATTGTTTATGATTTGGCAGAATGGAAAGCCAGAAATGAGAATTTTGCTTTGCTGTGCAAGATGCAGGCTTTCATATAAGCACTGTGTTCCTTTTACACATCCTTCTTGCACACAGCAGGGTTTGACACCATCGATGTGTGTGGCTTTTTTCAACAGGCCTTGATGTCAATAGAAGCTTTTCCATGTACTTAAATGGATATAGGAAGAAGAGGACTAGTTACGTATTTACTGAATATATCCTCTTAAGCAACACAAAGAATGGTTTGCCAGGTGTTTTGCAGGATGCTGGATTTTTTTTATTAAATTATTTATTTTCCTGCTGTGTCACAGCTTTAGGACAATTACCTAAAGAGTCTGCTGCAGTGCCTGCAGGCCACAGCATACTCTACAGGATTCCCGTATAGACATTCCACAGGCAGAGGCCATACGCTGCATAATTGGGCTGCAGTGAGTGACTTGCCACAACAAATTACACAGGGAAAGTGTTCAGCATTCTATACCCACCTTTAACAGTAAAATGTCTCTCAACGAAGACCAAAGGACTGTGTAAGGAAACCAAGAACTTTTAATTTGATTTTCATAGTTGACTGTAAGAGACCAAAAACTCCAGTTCCAGTATGCAGCTTTTGCCAGAACCGGTATATTGACTTTAGAGGATGTATTATGGGATTGAATCGCATCTAACCCCTGGGGGTGGCAGTCATGCCAGGTCAGACCTAACATGTTTGAGTTTGGAACTGTCTGCCTATACTTAGCTGCATATAAATTTTAAAAATGCTAGATTCTGCAGTTGTGACAGTCCATTAAGTCACAAAGCCACCAGCGTTTATTAGGGAAAATCACACTTTGGGAATGGAGGAGAAGCTGCAAGTAAACTTTTGATGGCAAAATACAAATCTGAAAAAAAATAATTTTGAAACCTTGCCCGAGTGATGAGTAGGAGTAGAAAGTCTAATAGCCCTAATGTGAGCAGGGTTTGTCACTCAAATCTTTCTGTGACTCTTACCAAATAACAATGCCTCATTTCTCATTGAAGTGTATCCTGTAGGTTCATGTGTCTCAAAATATCATTTTAATGATTCCAATACTGCCATGGGCATTGACTACAGCTTTTAGGAGGCTGTAGCAATCATGGTAGCCTGGGGTAAAATGCATTAATTGCACTTTAACATTGCCTGATAACAATGCCATTTACATGCATCCAAAATGTAGTTTGGTCTTTCATCAGTGGAAGGAAGACATAAGGAGAAAAAAAAAAACCAAAGACAACTTGATTGGTGGTAACAAGTGGGATTTTTCTTTCAAGTCCTTACTGATTTTATCCAACAAGCAGCTCTCAACCCTGAAAACAATGCTTCCCAAACAAGCCAGCCATTGGTGCATGATTGGGAATTAACACAAATTGCTAGCGTATCAGGAACTGAAATCCTTTTTCCTGTTTTTCAGAGTTTGTAAAGGATAAAATCCTGGAGCCTGATGTTTTCCTGAGTGAGAAACATATCATCCTTCCAGAAGCAGACAGGCTTGTTTTCTGTCATTAAAATGGTCTGGAGAGAAAAAATTTAATTGTTCCTGTCTCTTCAGGTTTAAAATAGATCTCTGAAGCTGTTGCCATAACCTGCTGCACCTCTGTATCATTTACTGTCAAAAGAACTCTAATTTCTGGAGCAAAGTTCAAATTAGACAACATCATATTTAGAAAGGAAAAGGGTAAAAGTATAAACTTTTTGTCCCTTGTTATTGTATATTGAACTGACTGGAGTTTTGCTGTGTTTTAATGACTTCACAGATACTTGTTTATTATAATACCTTAGAAAAATGAGACATGAATGTCAAAAAAGCATGGAAAACTTTTCTTCATTGGCCTTCTCTCTATTTTTGTTGACTTTTGGTGCCTTAACTATTCTGTGTATTGTCTACTGTTCTGTTTAAAATAAATAAAGGGATTCTTTTTTAATTGCACATGCATGCTTTTAAAATCCTCCCTTTTATTTGATATTCAGTTATTTTTACAGAGTCCCTGACAAGTAGAGGACTTGTCAGTCTCATTGATTCTTACCGAGGTGAAGGTGAACCTCAAAATGTCCTCACTGGTGGTTTACCCCAAAAAAGACCCGTAGAATGAGCAGAGCAGCTGCCTAATCTATATTTCACGTCTCTGGTGGGGAATGTCTGTAGCATTCAGCAAGATATCTGTATCATGTTGGAATCAGTTCCCTCGCCTCTCACCTTAGCTGTGTATGTTACTTGTTTAAATTTAGATGACCAGCTCAAATATTTTCCTCATCCATTCTGTCCTCTAGAAAACTTAAGAGTCTGTCTGGCAGCTGAAGGACTTGATTAGGGAATTGAAGACCTTGGTTCCTTCTCTGCCAGAGCACTGTTACGTAGTTTGTGTGGTAAAATGCATGGGCAGTATTCAAAAGGGAACAGAATTTCCCCTTGCTAGATGAATGCCCCAGTCACTGACCTGAAATACCAACACCGTCTCATGTGCATTCTCTTTCTCTGGATACTGTTCATTTCAATTTTCTTTCTTCATTGCAATAGTATCAGCTAAAGAGAAGACAACAATGTTAAATAAGTCACTTCAAGCTTGATCTTTAGGATAATATTCAGGAAAGGCTGAGGATAGTCAGGACAGATCAGACTGAGGACTTGGATGGTGTATACCTTCACACTCCTTGGGTGAATGGGTTGCCATTCTTTAGATGTGCTTTTGAATGGAATTTTCTATGCATGTTTAGAACTCATTATGTAGTAGACAAATACTGGAAAACCTGTCAAGCTGGGACTCTTTCATAGAATGTATATGAAGCAACATTTGGTCAAAAAGTGAGATTTATATCACGCAACTTTAGGTGCTACAACGCAGGTCTTTATAAATTAGTTCTCTAGCACTGATGGACTCACTACAATCAGTGGAGAACTGAAAGCAAGCCATCTAATCTTGAAATTTGACACAAACATTTAAGGAATTGTGCTAGTGAGATCTTGCCTTCTTCAGTGACTGAGAAAAACTTTTGTGGAATGTTATTCTTTCACTTAGGAAGCTGAATTTCACCTAAAGCTTAGTAAATGTCAGGGGATAATCAGATTTCTACCAGTGTCCAGATGACATCCAGCAAACCAACATTAGAATTCAAAAGGATAAACATCTACTTTGTGCTAGTTTTTGGACTTCTGTTGTCAGTAGAAAACAGAAGCAGCATACAGGGTTACCTATCAACAGTTCAAGCACACACCTGCTACAGGTTGGATTGTGATCTGTGTTCTGGAGTTTCTCCCTTTTTCTCCATTCCCTTTAGACATCATAGATAACTAGCTTGAAATACAAACATTTTGCATGGCAAAAATTGTTGCAGTGCATGGTTGCAGTGAATCTGCTTTCTGTGCCATGTCTTCAAACCAATAATCTATGAGTTAAATCTAACCTGGAAGTCACATTGCAGTGGTTGCTATGCCAAAGTGCTCAAAATTTTAAGCTCTGCTGAGTGGCAAAGTTTATTAGCTTGGGCTTGGTGCCATGCTGTCGCAAATAATGCAGCATCTGGCTAACTCAGAGGGCAGGCAGGGAATGCCTGGATCTGCCTTCACAAGGCCTTGCTGACATATTCTTATAAGTGTTAATGGGTCAGCATGGGTGGTAGTGTCTTTAGCTCTACATCACTGGAGTTAGGGCTGTGGAAAAAAATACCCAAGTGCTTGAAAGCAATTGAGCTGGGAGAAGTGGGAAATAGCCAAGCTTCAGACCGTGACATAAGGTAGACTACAGAAAGCTACTACTAGAATTAATGTTATTGCATTCCTAATCCAAGATATGTCACTATTGAGTTCTTTGCAATTTGGGATGTTCATGGATGCCCTAATCACTGCAGGAGTACTTTTCCATTTACTGTTGTCAGGGTACTGCAACTCTTTCATATACAGGCCTGGCTATCAGTCACCCACATTTCTGTTACTTTGAGATAATTTAATATATATAACTCTGTGTAAGACTGCCCACTTAAAAAATAAAGATGAAGAAGAAAGTGGATGCTATTTATTATTTGATGCATGATCTAAGCTCCTCATCTTTATAGGTATAAAATACAATATAAGATATACTGTACAATGATATACATGCTATAATGTAGCATGTCATAAACAAAGGCATTTACATTTTTGTAAATTTTTGGACCTGAATAAACACTATGCTACTGACGATAGGTTATTACAGGTTTTTATTAATGACACACTATATTGTTTTCTCATATGCAAATATTTACGTATATAAAAATTGTTATCTTTTGTGTCATCTATTTTAAAGTACCCAGAATAAATTCTTAATAAATCAAACATAGCAGTAAGTGCACTTAGAATATGTGAACGTAGTGCTTGCATAACCCCCTGCCATAAAGCCAGTTACAATACATCAAACTCTTTTTCACTTATACTAGTAATTTATCAAAACCAAAATAAGCTGCTTTAATGCAGTCAATAAGTGCAACTGATCTGTGGAAAGGAGTCTTTTACAGTTCACTAAGGTCAAATAACTTCCAGGACAGCAATAATGAAATCTGTTTCATTAATTCCTAATCTTGAGTTTGTATCCCCAGCTATGGATTTACACTTTGTTGCCAGCACTTAACATCTTAACTTGAAAGTTTGTTCTTTCAACTACTCACATGCAAATGTTTGTGAAAACCAATTCACTGTGATTTTTTTACATGTCCATAAACCTGATCTATATCATCCCTTCAGCCATTTAATTTTCTCTTAAATTTTAATTTTTTAAAATTCCTTCCAATTCTACAAATTTAAAATGCAAATACAGAGGTTGTGTGAAAATCACTGTTTATCTCACATTAGTGGAAAGTACTTTTATTATATAAAATATAGATATTATTCCTTATGTTTCATATGTGTCTGATATACTCCTGGGCTGATTTAGAGCTTCATCATTTATCATTTGGAGTTAGTGGGAGAATCTCCACTAAATCTTCATTTTATTAGACTTTCACTGAATCAATTCCGTAGTTTTCTAAGTATGACTAATCTAAGCTTGTGCCAGTATTTTATTTCTCAATGCTTTTAGAAGAATATTATTCCATACAATACAATATAAAAACTGCTTGTGTAAAAACACTTTCAGTAATGAAATGAATTCTCTGTTCAACCATATAGATAGGGAAAAAAAAATCTCTCCTTTATTGACTTGCTGAAATCAAAGTAAACTCTGGTACTTTAAGATCATAACTACAGAGGGCATCTGCTTTACTGAAGGGTAAACAAAAGGTGGAAGGTTAAATTTCTCAAAGGCCCATAAGCAGGAATAGGAAGAGTCAGAAGTCTCAGGCCTCTGCTGAACTACTAGACTCAGGCTCACCTATAGTTCAACTTTCTGCCAAACCTCGTGTCTGTAATTAATCTTTCCTTTAACACAAAAGAAAATCCCTATAGACACCTATGATTTATTTCTTGGAATCCCACCTTCTGACCCTTTCCTGGAGGTCCTTTGCAACTTGAAATAATTTCACTTCATGCACCAAAGACATCATTATGTTCCTTACTGATGAGATGTTATATACTTGCAGACACATGGCATGGCTCAATAGACTTAACAAAGTGAAAAAAAAACCTCAGGAAATCTATTTTCTAGTCTTCAACAATGTGATAGACAAAGACATCTCTGTATATAAAATCAACCTTATAAATATGTATAGAACTTTTGGTATTGATGACTACAAGAAAAAATGAAACTATAAAACCTGCAGTATCCCATTTTGAAATCACAGTGTAAACTTTTTGCCAGGTAAGGCATGACTTTAAGAATATTAACAGTATGTGCTTATTTTATACCTATGTTTGGTGCTGTGCACTGGCTTGTGATCCTGAGTGAGAGCTGATGACTAAAATGAAGAGAGTTTGGGAAGTATCTGGGGTGCGTATTAGGAAATCTGGAAGCTGCAGACAGGTCATCCAAATCTGTATGAATGTTGGGTCATTCCTAGCAAAGGGCCAGGTTTTGCTAATGCAGTGTTTAAAATGCTCATGCAGGGGTTAGGTATTCCAAACCAGACTTCAAGATATTGGCAACACAATTGTGGGGAACTCCCTTGCAGATGTTTGTACCAGACTTGGCCTGTGGTCTGGTATATGGCTGAATAAAGGACTACAGTTTCCACTGGAGCTTTCAGAAAGTAAATGTTCACTAAGAGAGAATTTAAGGCACTGAAGACTATTTAATTTATGTGGTGCTGTTCTTTATTCCAAAATCTTCATCACAAGAATTGAATGCAATCATTCATAATAAGGTACATTGTAGAAGTAATTTTCTACCTACTATGAAATCTTTAAAATATTTTCTCATGTACAAGCTGATCTAACATAGTCAGAACTTGCTTTAAACTACTCTGTATTTGTCTGAAGTGTAGCATAGTAACGAATCCACCTCACTGCTGTGAATTGTCTGATTAAATCTGAAAGTCCATGTGATCTTAGATGTTGAATTGGTAGAAAAATAGATAATTTCCATAATGATGTTCACTTTTGTCAAGTATAGTTCAAAGCAAATCAGAATGGAGGTGGTTTTAACAGGGATCATTCCAGAAGATGCTGGTAACATTATCCATGATCCCAGAAACAGATTTATAAAACTGTCAAGTAAGGAAATAACCCCACTGAGGTGGGTTTTACTTTGCATGATTCCTAAAATGTATTTGTGGATTTCTTTATGTTGTCATTTTACTTCTTGTTATTGAAGATATAAACTGAATGATGGATTAGAGAGGACACACATTTCTCATTCTGTTTAAGAGTCAAAAACATTCACTATTCATGTATTCTCAATTCATTAATCTACCTGGATACTAATTTGCATGCTTCGTTCAAAGGAGAAAATCTAGTTGGTGGTATGTCATTGCTTTTTTAAAGGTGCATGAATAATTTGTGGTGATTGAATTCCTTCAACAAATTAGATTTTTTTTAATCTGTTACTAAATGTCAAGACAAAGTCACAATTTTAAATGCAATTTCCAGTAAAAATATTAGCTTAATTACTTTTCCATCGGTAGGTCCTCTAATATTCAATAGTCACGTTTTGTTGGAGGTATTTGATCAAAGAAAAGGTCACAAAGTTCTGTTTTCTCTTTTGTATTCTGCCTATCACGTCTCTTCTTCTTACATGACAGATTTGTGGAGATGTAAGATGTGTTGTGTCACATTTTTGAAGATAATGTTTTGGTTCTGATCCTATTGAATGAAACTGGAGCTCCTATTGGCTGGAGCAGAAAACACAAACCTGTTCCCAGTTTCCAAGGATTCAAATGGTATTCCCCATACAAATAAGGACTAGTCATTCCATAATAATGGATTTCCAGATCACAATTATCCTGAACAATCTTGACCAAACCCCCTGAAATGTAGAGAGTTTATTTGAAGATCATTACAGAGATCATTGAGATTAATGAATATTTTCCAAACAGTAATGCCATGAGCTTACTTTCTAGGTGAAATTTGTGAGAGTAACACAAAAACTCCATCCCCAGAAAAACCGCAATGACTTTCAAAAACTCAGTTTCACAATGAAAAATGTTTTTCAGGAAATAAACTGGCATGTATTCCTGCCAGATCTTTTCAATGCAACTTTCAAATCACTTAAGTTGTGGCTCTATTTTATCTCACTGAATAAAGTTATGAAACATGGAAAATTGTGGGGAAAAAAAAAAAAAGAGATGAAAAGAGAATTTAGATTACCAGGACACCTTTCTATTTGGCTACAGGAATCTTTTGGAAGTGAAAACAAAAAAAGCAGGATAAGTAAAGATTTCTCAAAGACTAACAAACTTTTTGGTAGAGCTTTCAGATGCTAAGTAGCTAGTCCACTGAAGACTCAAGTAAATGAGATTCTAAGGGATTTATAGATGATCATTCCCTACAGACATATCCGGTTTTCTTAACCAGATTTTACAAATTGATTGTGAAAACGGTTGTAACTGCCACTGTAATTACTGCTTGGTCTTTTATAGACATAGCTTCCAGAATGCTTTATAGTAAGCTGCTTCCTCGTGCACTGTGTAAGGAAATTACACTTTTCTTTATGTGTTCCCATGCTCTCAGTTTGGCAATTACTTTCAGTTCAGGGGGGTTATAAAGTGTAAAACTTACTATTTTTTACAAAAGAAAGGAAAAAAAAACCCTGCAAAAAAAAAAAAAAAAAAAAAAAAAAAAAA
>VXAK01005042.1:84404-106796 GCA_013399435.1 Arenaria interpres
AAAAAAAAAAAAAAAGAATAGATCTACTGATATACCCATATCATAAATGCATGAAACCTTTCATGGCCTCTTAGTCTACTGAGCTAAAACCACATTTTTTTTGCTACTCTTTGTGAAACTCTCTTGGGCTTTTTAAATACCTGCTCCTTTAGCTAGACTCCCCTATGATCCTGGGCTTCAAAGTTTGGTTTTATGAGGAAACCACACTGTCTCCCTGTTTTGGTGTGCAATCTTTCCTGTCACCCACTCTGGGGGCCTGCTAATTGTGGCTTGCTGCACACAGATTGTTTGTGAAGCTGCCAAACGGAAGCCAGCAGCTCAGCTCAGCTGAAAGAGATAAAAACAACATTATTTCATAGTTATAAAAAAACACAATAGACTTGTAAATGGTGCCTTGTACAAACAGGGCTTTTCTTCAGAAAAAGAATAGCTCCTTCAACGGAGACTGAGGCATCTGTATTGTTCATTCACCTCTTGTGCAATGAGTTGCTATTAATAGCTCTGCATTAGAAAATCTTGCTATAAATAACATCTGAAATCTACTTCCATAATACCCTTTGTCCTTGATATGCCTTCATTGGGACATTTGTACATTTACCATGAACAAGAGAACAAAACAACTATGGATAAAAAAGGCAATGACTGTATTCAATGATTCAGTTCCTGAGATGGCTTTCATTTGGTGGGGGGAGGAGAAAGGAGAAGAAAGATATAAACAATAAACATCTCTCTGACTTTTCTCCAATATTCTAGCTAGACTAACAGGCAAACAGACACAGCTTGACAGACAGATGATTGTCTTATCAACTGTAACCATCTTGGAAAGAGTATATCCAATTCTCCTAAAATAGCTAATTAATTGGGAACTAGTCCCTCTGTTCTCTTGATATGGGAACTTTTCACAGCAGATGGTCTGTTCCATGATACAAACAGTATACTAGTTTTCACATCTTCCTGAAATGAAAGAAATCACTGGAAAAGTCCTTCCAAATGAATGGTTCCAGTAGGAAGAGGTTGATGGTTTATCTTGACAGATAAAGATTTGACAAGGTTTTTTAGAAATTTAATTTGTGCTTCTTTTGAGCCTTTTAGATTACATTGGTTTTGTGGTATATCTTACTTGTTTTCATCCTTAAATATGAGAAATATGCAACTTACTCTTTGTTTTTATTGACAGTAATGTTTATTGCAAGAATGAAGCTAAAGGGACCAGATTTTAAACAAACATTTTCCTTACTTAATGTGTCCATTAGTTGTTTTCAATCAGAAAGCAAAAATTATGTAAACGTCTGTTTCGCTATGAATTTCTTAGGTTTTAAGGCTCTTGTTTCTTGCTGAATTTTAACTTCATTGTACCTTCTCTACTGTGCATCTCAAAACATGCTAGAAAAGTGGAAATAAAAAAATTGAGAACATGATAAGAGGTGCAGCTACTGTTCTTCATGTTCTCAGGAGAAATTACAAGAAAACAGTTTAATTTGGAATAAGGAAGATTTCCTTCTGTCTACTGAAATCAGCTTTGCCTTCATTCACTCACAATGCTCAATTCACCTTCATTGCTGGGTTGATCCTGGGTTTACAGGCTTTGGCTGACATTTCTCTGGAGAACTTCACAAAATCAACACTAACTTATGCTGCAGCTGTTTGTCACAGCTGTTTCATTTTCGTGGAAGAAAATACTCTTCTCATTCTGCTTCCTTCCTTTCAGCTGGTTTCCTTCTTCCAGGATGATAAAATATTTTACCCTTTTTATTCACTCCGATGGTTTGGTACCTCATTGTGGTTCCTCCAGGTGTCTCTGCTGTGTACCTAGAAGAAGCATGTCATTGTCTAAGGGCAAAAAATTTGAGAAAGTTTATATACTTCCTGAGCATACCTCCTTTTTTCCGTGTATATTTTGAAAAAGAAATCGGCTGGGTATCAAAGTGAGTGTGTGTGTGCGTGTGTGAGTGTGTGCATGCAAGTGCTTGTGAAAATATTGTTCTTCAATGCCTCTGTCTGCTCCACAACTCCACGGTACCAAGACCATCTCTTAGGAAATCATGATTCCTTTTCACACCTTCATCAGTCAGCGATGGGATATGTAGCTGATAATGTACTGGCAATCTCTAATTTAGTAGTTCAATGTTATTTATGTAACTAATCAAGTATGTACTCATCTTCAGACAATGCCTATATCTGATTTGTTGAACATGAATAAGAAGTAGATGAGTGAAAAGAGACCACACTAACAACATTTTGCCCAGCAGAGACAATCAGGTGTTAATGAAGGAATTCAGCTAAATCAAGTGAGATGTCACACAGATCTTCAGACGTGTGTATATGTTAAATGCAGTATCTTTGTAGCTTTGGCCCTTTCATAATTAGCTGCTAGTGATGCAGAGTCTAGATATAAAAGCTACATTTCTTCTTGCTTAATTTAAAGTAGGCAACTGGAAATGTTGAGTAGCCTCTGGCCAGACTTACCGTTAACAGAGATAACTCATAATAAAAACTGTAATGCTACATATGAGTTCTCTAGCAATAGGATATAATTTTCCATGCTGTGCATGTTGATAGGGCGGGATGTTCAAGCTTAAAGTGTACTAGGAAAGTTTATTACTATCACAGTTCTTGAAATCATTACTAGATCACAAGTAATTTTGCACAGAAAGATAAAAAAAAAAATCTTTGTTTCCCATTATCCTATGTTACATTGCTGTAAGTGATCTTCCTAATTTTTGTAAATCTACACCAGAATAATGCTGATTTTACATTATAAATTTGAATTGTGCATTGCAGTTTTCTTTAAACACTTGGATTCATGGAAAGAAAGGTAACTGATTCAAAACTCATGCTTTAGTGATAGGATCCTATGCCTGCTGACCTTGTGATAGACATATATGTTGGCAAAGCAGAAAGACATGATTCTGGTACACTAGAAATAGATGTTTGTGTATATTGTAAGTAGCTAGGGTCATAAAGGGATTTCCAAGGAAGACAGCTTGTCTCTGTTTGTTTAAACAGAATAGAAAAAAATATTTCCAAAAAGAAATCAAGCCATGATGGTAAACTGATATTGCAAAGTTTTATTTATTATCATCAGCCAAAATTCTTTACAGATTTATTTTCATGGGAACTAAGATCTATTAAAGATCTTGAAGAAAAAGAACTCTTCAGTGAAGCTTTCTGTTTTTTTCTGAGACTACGGGTGATACTAAATATTGAAATCAACATAAGAAATATAAGTATACGGAATATAAATAGAAACTTTGTTTTATTGCATGAGATAAATACTTCTTGGAATGAGTTCAGGAGGATGTATTATTCATGAACTGTAATCCACAAACAAGTTATCTAATTTTCTCAAGTAAATATTGGTAAACTTATTTATGTTGCATGTTGTAGCTAAATAAAATGAAAAAAGGTTCTTTTGAAGATTTAAAAAAAAACACTTTTGAGGATTATTTTTACATCTCATATTGAGAGAATGGATACCTTCGTTATCATGAATCCTTACTTCCAGGGCTTTGAAGAAGCCACAAACCCCTAAATTGATCTATGGTAGGTTTATGCTGGATTTTATATGTTACATTTTAACACACCTTAATGTTATGCAACTTGGACTCTCCTGCAATGTGTCCATACATCATCCAAATTCTTACACGTTAGAGGAGGCTGGAGCTCTTTTCTAATCTGTGTGCCTCAATCTATTTTTTCAGGAAACCAGAGGAAATGAGGAGGATAAATGGTGAGCATGCAGCCTTTGCATCTAAATCAGGTCCATGAGTATATATGTCATGATCCATTAATGTGTGAGAATGGAAAGCAAAATGCACTTGTGCTGAATGTCTGAGGGAACCTTAATATGGCCTTGACTGGAATCTGGAGCCTATTGTGCAAGGTGCTTAACAAATAGTAGGAGACAGTCCTTGTACTAGTTCAGAGGCGTACAAGTAACCCATTGGCCTACACATGACACTTGACAATTTCACCCCTTATTTTCCAAAGAATTTTCTTAATGAAATGAACCGTTAAGACCAGTGCATGAATCTGAACTGTATATAGCACACTACCTAGCACTGCATTTTAGAGCATGAGAAATGTGAACATGTTCAGGCATCTGTGAACAGAAATTGCAAGTTGTGGAAAATAACCCCCTTTGTCCTAAAGAGCTTTCAAGCAATAATTCACTCTTATAGAAAGGTCTTTCCTAAGGTCATGCTACTTTTATTTCATAATCCCAGAGCACAGCAAGGAAGTGAATCTGGACACGACCTCTTTCAACTCCTGTTCATTAGAGCAGATGATACAAACAACACAGGCCTTTCACTGCAAGGCCTGGGAACAAGCTGAAATTATGGCATAATCTAGCCAACAAGAGAAATCTATTGAAATAGAAGCAGCATAGCTTATTAACTTGTGTTTTTGTTGAAGTTATCTTTACCCAGAATGGGTTACTGTATCATTTTGAACAAAAAAAAATGGACTCAGATAAAGCATACTTTAATTAACATGTTTCTCCACTTAAATGATAATGCACATTATAGTTCTTTTAGCTTAGTTGTCTGTTTCTACCTAACCCCATTATTTCAGTGAGACTAAAGCTATTTCACAATGAATATCATCAGAAGCAAGCCATGGAGCTCTAGGGAAGCCAAAATCTTCCTTTCTGTTTATATATAAATGAACCGAGTCAGTCCTTGCTTCAAAAAAGCAGAGAGTGATTACAGGCAGACAACCAAGGTAACCAAAAGAGATTTAGGTAACAAATAATATGATCTCAAGACAGGTAGACCCTGTAGCGTAGTCAGGCACATTTAGTGTTAATTCAGCGTCTGCTTTCCGTGCTACGGTAAACCAATGGATGTGTTGCAGACTGGTGCATTAGATTCCACACAATGTAAGGTCGACTTAATTCAATAGTTTGACTTTTTAGATGGTGAGTGTCCATCTTTCACTATAAATCACTGAGATAATAGAGCAAAGGTGGCTGAAGGGCAGAGCAAAACCAGAAAGCAGATAAAATTATTTTCAGTTTATTCCTGAAAAGTGGTGACAAAAATGTGAAGCACTTCTAGTGCAAACTTAGGAAGTCATCTTTCTTTTGTACAAAACAGTGAATTTCTTACCTGTGTCAATTTGCTGTAGGTTAAAAACACTGTTAGGGTAAAACACTGGTGACATATTCATTTCCACAATGTAAATTTATAGAAGATTCCTGAATATAAAAAGTGTGCCGGAGTAGAGTTGGCATTGGCACAGGGCAGATATCATGTCATTTTTTGTTCTTGGAAAATGGCTTTGAAAGAGACCGATCCTGTGCATCATGCAGTGATTCTCAAAGTCTTTGCATATTCTGCTGGAAAACATGCAAGCCGGTGGCTTACCCCAGCTGCATTAAGGAGTGTGGTGCTGAGTGCTGTGTTTTAGCATCAGTCTGAACTAGCACAGTCAATCAGTGCACTGCAATGCCTTGAGAAGGTACTAGATCACTCACCATAGCACTGCTTTAGGCTAAACCTTAGAAGGTCTCTCTGAGAGACTTATCAGGGCGAAACTGTATCTTTAATCTCAAGGTAGGGCAGGCTCTGCTAAATTGACCATTTCTAAACCCTGTTAACACACTGCATGGGTAGGATAGGACAAGATAGGGTGACTGTTTGCACTCCTTCAGCTTGAAGACTGCCTAGAGACAAAAGATCTGTCAGGACTTTTGATATATCTTTTGAGTATTTGCTATCTTTTCTATATACGGTTTTTGAAATATGGTGTATGAAGTTCTGGAAAGTGTGGTCTAAGAAGACGGTTCTCTTTTCATTTGAAGAGAGGCATCATTAGAATCCAGCCTAAGAAAACTTTCAGTATGTTCTTTTTCCTCTTTGCATAGTAAATAATAGCTACTGGCTATTAGATAGGTTTGGCGGATGGGAGGGTTTATGTTGGGTTTTTTTAAGTAGGGTTTTTTAATTGTTGGGGGTTTTTTGTGTGGTTTATTATTTATTTTTCTTTTTCATCTGCAGACAGATTTTTAGGATTTTAACTGCTTACAGAACATCTGAAAAAGAAAGACAAACTATGCAAAAGGTGATGCTGTTACTGTCTTTTGTGTACCTGATGGGTAGGATTTGGGGTCAGATGACACAGGACACATTTTAGAAAACATGAAAGTAGCCAGCTGAAAGATTTTGTTGTGCATGAATCCACCTTGTAACACACACAGAAAAGAAAATATGAAGAGAGATTTAGATGCTTAAACACAGGCATCTAGTGCCTTTTGAGTACCTAGGAGTATCCTCCTTGGCCTCAACCACGTAAATAAGCTCTATTTCTGTGTAATATATGTCAGCGCCATGCAGATGTCTAGGACACCCTACAGAGTCTCAAATGACCCAGTTACCCTTGTTTAGGTGCTTTCTACTTATTAGGTAGGTTCGCTGACTAAAGCTGGAAAACATGCTTCCTTTCTCCCTGTAATCTGATCTTTCTTTATGCAGCCCTTTCATCTGTTGTTTAACACAAAGTACTTCCTCTGGGCCAAGGGAGATGTTTGATTCAAGGTTTAAGTATAGGAGAAAGCTTGATTCCAGAAAACTTAATGGAGAAATCCCCAAAATTTTACTAACTGCATGACATCTCCATGACTTCTGCTTCCCCATCTATTCTGTAGCATATCTGGTGGTCTGTTTTACATGTGCAAAATGGATAATCAGTTTTTTTCCGTTAGTCTGAGCAGTTAATTATCTCTTTATGTACAGTTCTCATGCATCCATAATGTAGATGACAGGTTATAATGTAGATATTCTATTAATTATTTGTATTCAATCGGCTGCATTCTTTAATCACAGTTCTGTCCCATGGTCTCAGATTCTAGAAGCAGGAATCTTTTTACCACTCTATGCCTCCAGGAAATGTCATAAATACATAGAAGAAATAAACAAAAAAGCTAACTCATTCTACTGTAGTTTTTTTACATTATTCATGTTTAAATATATATTGTTAAAGAAAAAATTGGAGATGAACAATATCAATGTGCAAGTCTAGGCACTCTAGTAATGGTGTTTAAGGCAGAAAAATTGGCTTTACTTCTCACTAATTTTTTCTTTAAATATTTTAGGTTTATTAAATATTTATTAAATATTAAATATTATTTAAATATTTTAGGTCTGCCACCAAAAGAGTGGTTACTCTCCCAGTTCACACTTGGTGATCATTCCCCATGAGACATTTCTTTCCTTTGACGTACTGACTAGTTGTTGGAGTCTGTGGTTGACTGGATTAGCTTGCTGATTTTGTTGAAAATTGAGCCACCAAAATATGAGTAGTTTTATGCTGGATGCATGAGCAGATTCCACTCAGCATGGAGAACAGGTACCCAAGGCTATGGCTAAATGGTAGGAATTGCACTAGCTGAGCTTAACCCAGTCATGAAACCTTCTTCTCTGCAGATATGGGTGAGGGTGCAATGATGACGTTATTTTACATGGGGCACTTGCCACCAGAATACAAAGAATAATAAGGAACGTAAACCTCACAATTTCTTTCTAACTATAAACACAAACAAAAACTTGCCACAACCCAAAACAAAAACACTTTACAAAAGAAAGTTGTACTTCTTTATTTATTTGTTTACTTACTTATTTAATTATTTCTCCCCGTGAGAAAACGGTTGGCCTGAAAACCATATGAGTTCACTGGGTAAGAAGTTTTCACATTGCCATGTGTCTGAAGACCACATAGTAATGACAGACAGTGAGGTAGTATCAGTAAGAAAGGTGGTCTAGATGTCAGAGGGCACCTGAATTGGTCGAATGTAGTGTATGAAGGTCAATGAACAAGCAAAAGAACAAAGGGGCAAGGTTGGGTTGGTGGTTTTTTTCAGTTTTCTTCCAGCCACATCGTCCCTTCTAATTCTTCTGAGACTCTTGTGTTCTGGAACTGCATGATCCTCCAACAATAAATTTTGAGGAGAATATAGGAGAATATAGTAGAGAGATGTTTGTTGTTGCTATATCATCACAACTTGATATTTTCTCTCTCTTTTTAATAAAACTTCTTTGCTTCATACAGAAAAAAGGATTGCATTGCCCGAGCCAAGTTGATGCCAAGATATTTGGTCTTTCAACTCTTCAGAGGCATAGGCCAACTTTGTGTTGAAACAGGGAGAGAAATTGCTATTAAAACTAAGCCTTTTTTATGTTTAATAATGCATAACAAAAATTAAATTTGGGGTTTTTTGCGTTTTTTTTCGAATTAAATCCCTAAAAACAAGTCTCAGAAAGGGACTCTGGTGGAATCCAGTAGGCAGTATCTAGTTAATTATTGAAGATATTGTAGTTCTCTAGTCATTTAGTCTCAATGTGATGCAGCTGTTGATGGATGTGTGTGTCCAATGTTATTTTTTTATGGTAATCATCTTGTGGGGAAATTTGTACTTGACAAATTCCTGCTGTAGAGAATAAGATTCAAGTGCCTGCTTGAATTTGGGAATGTGTTTCTTGTAAAATAAAGAAGATATCAAATTGAACAGGAAAAATAGAAAGAACTCCTGAACATCTTTTTGCCTATGAAAACAGGTCATTGAGTCACAGGAGACTGCATCTGGGGTAATATCTTGCAAAAGTTAAGCCAATTTCAGAAAATGAATTTTTACTACTCCAAAATAAAAGGTACTACTTTTGCCATAGTGTAGCTTCATGGGACTTAATTATTTTCAGAAAAAAATCTTGATAGATAAAATGAAATAACCACCTACTGGACTAAATTTTATGATTTCCTAGGTGTTAGTGAATATGACCTGATTACTGAGGAATTTCCATCTGTAATATACTAGATCTCTGAGGGCACTTACATACAACATACACTAAAAAGGAATGTCCAGTCAAAAGAAAATGTTTTATATTAACAAGGGGAAATATTTAAGAAAATGGCTAAAAATGTCAAGACCTCATAATCATCAAAGGGAACAAACTTTGATGCAAACTCGTCTGAACCAGGAGCAGGGAGAAGGAATGAATTTGATATGAGAAAGCAATTTACTGCAAACAGAAAGAAAGGGAAATAGCAGTAGTGATAAATGAGAAATTCAAATGTGTAGAATTAAAATGGAAGGTATCTGAGAAGTTAATGACACAACAGTAAAAATAATAAAACTGATGGCAGCCAAGAAACATCAAGTTGTTTTTAGCTGTATTATGGACCCCTTCGTTGCAATACTGGTAAATGGAATTAGACAGCAAAATTACTAAAAATGAACCAAAAAAGGCAACATTGTTCAACAGATGCATCATTAATTTGGGAAAAGGCAAGCAGTGAAATGTATTTCCTAACAGAGCACTGGATGCACTAGACTACAAATGGTGACTATTAAACAACAGTTTCTAGTGATGAATATATTTTTATGAATAGAACGACATAATACATCCCTATGAATCTTGGATGATCTGAATGAAAGGAGCTTTTAGCCTGTTTGTACTTTTTAACACATATAACAGTGTTGGAGAATGAATAAAGGAACAGGAAAGTGTAAATATTATGGCAATATTTAAAAGGGTAAATATAACCTGAATAGGTATAGGTGGGAGGCTGGCACCGATGCAGGGCACTACTATTAACAGCCTCCTAAGAAAATCCAGTTCCAATGAAATTCTTTTGAAACTCAGCCAAAAAGAATATTTTACAGCCTGACCTTATTCTGAAGACACAGAGAAAGGGTGTGGGATTTATAATTCTTTAGTTTCCTCGTGATTTGCATGTTCATTCCAGCTATAGAAATCCTATCCCTGCAGTCTTCTTTGTCTGAAAGTATTTAAATTCATGTCCCACTTTCAGGAACAGTGCTGTATCTTTGTTATCTAATAGTTCCGTAGAAAATGAAAACTTAAGCTTGGGGCCAAAATTCATGGTTTTTCAGTCAGCTAAGTGTCCCCGACATTAAGCTTGAGCACTTGTGCTCCCTCTTCTTTTTCTTCGCCTAATAATTCTTGAATTCTTGCAGCACGGCGTCACTACTTCAATCTGAGAATATCTGGGGAAAGTTCAAAGGCTGCTGGTAAACCACAGGTCAGATCAAATGAAGGTGTGATTCCTTCTAGCTTTAGACATTCTTTGCCTCTTAAATCTGGATGTCATCACTGAGGCAAATCTTATCTCAAGTTTACCTGGAAAGTTTTCCACCAACCTCATACAGATATTGAAAAAAACATGTGATAAGATTAATCACTGCTTTCCCTCACGATGGAGTCATCAGGACAAAGAAGGTCACTTCCTAAAAGTATGCTCTGGCATATCTCAAAGAAGAGCACTACCAATGAGAGATTCAGTCCAATTCTGTTAACAGAGCTAAAGAAAGACTCAGTCTGCTATGTCTATAGATAAACATAACATTTTGTACTGTTTTCAGGCAAGTGTGAGTCCTGGATTGTGGTGAGGATTTTAAACTCTCAGATGTCAGGAGACACAGAGTATGAACTGAAAATCCAATTTATTTATTTCTGCACTCCTAACTTAGTATGTACTACCCATTAATCTCTTTCAAAGCTGATTGGAGCTAAGGAAATGTTCTTAAATAGGCATTGGATCAACCAAGAATAAAGACCAACAGTACTGATTAAGACATCAATATAGTGATTTATCAGTGATATAATATCTAAAGTAATAAGAAAGACCATATATCCTATAGTCTTTCATATATAAAAATTACATATACATATATATATAGCATACTAACAGACTCATGGCAAGATACATAGAATTTTCAGAAAATGCCTGTTTTGTTCCAGTCCAGGCTTAATTAATGATGAAGTTTCATTAAAAACCACACTTACTGTAGCTGCATGCTCTAGAGAAAATCTTGAAAAACTCATAAATCTAATTCGAAGTTTATAACATTTCAAATCTATTGAAAGTTTGAAGTCAGTCTGGATGCTTTTACCCAGTCTTCATCACACTTCCACTCTGCTTACATTGCTATAAATAGCATCCAAAAAGTAAATATAATTAAATAGCAATGAGACAGAGGCTTTGAGTTCTCCTCACAGCTAATGCATTGTAACTTTGGACTGGCATAGAAGTTCACAGAATTCCACTAGTGGAAATTTATTGAGATAATAAACAAAACTTGACTATAAAAACAAAAGGCTGATGACCCTCAGATTTTAAATTAAAATAAAATTTAAAAATAATTTATTCACAGATATCTTAAAATTCTTACTTTCTGGAAAAGTGTAACAGTTTTGTCTTACAACTGTCATGGTGACCTCACACCAACATGAATATCAGGTGATATGGATGAAGATAAAAAATCATTACAATTATTACTAGAGATATTTTCACACTGAAAAAAAACAAACAGTAAAACATTTTTTGTGTTCTCCATCAAAATTTTTGACTACACTGTATGTATGTATATCAAGCAGAAGTCACTGCATCTATTCTACAAATATCCAATAGTTATCAAACTGAAAAAGGAAAACCTGCACCCATGATTCTTTTGATTTAGCCATTCCTGTCAGCACTGTAAATGTGGTACCTTAGCTGCTCAATAACTTTTCTTTATTTCTGTGCTTAGTGGATTGGGTTCTGAAACATGATGAGCTGCTGTTAATGTAAATATTGCTCAGTTCTGATAAAATAGTAAAATACTCATGCCCACACCTCTCCTTTGGAGGACGTAATTCATTTGACTCTTAAATCGCCTTTGATGCCACATGTTGTGTGTCCCGTCACTGCAGAAAAAAATTGTCTGCACCAAAGGAGAGAATCCCACAGCATTTCAATTTTTCTACTTTATAATATTTTCACTGTGTCCTTTGGTCATTGTCACACACTGCATCTCATTTTCAGACCCTTGCATATTCAGAGAGACGCACAGATTTACTTGTTACTTGACATGTAATTTCACAACACACATTCTAGGAAGTATAAATATAGATAACTGATTGTCTCCTTGTGGGTAATTATTTCTTCTTCGGGTCTTTTTGCTGTTGTTATGAAGACTATTTTCCTGAGAAGAAAAATTTTAAGATTATATTTCTTTTTCGTTCTATTCATGAACATCCCCCACCCCCTTCTTTTAGCTCTTTGAAACCTACGTTTTGACAAGCATTCTTTACAAGATGCAGTAAAATTAGTACCATTAGCTGCCATCTACACAGCGTCTGACCTTTCAGAAAGAGACTGGAGCCCTTTCTTAATCGCCAGCCTCCCTAATTACCCTTCTTTTCACAAGGGTTGTTGCAGTTAGGAAGCATGTCAGCCTGCTAGCCTCTCTAGGCTATTTGCTTCAATAAACTCAATGTCCCTTTTCTATAAACTGGGAGATAGATAATCATGTTGACAAGTCACATTATATAGTTGTTAAACATACAATCCTCTTTTTATCTCAGCCAAAAATACATCTCACTCTAATAGTAAGAAAGCTGTATTTTTAGCAGGTACAAGTATATGTTATAGGCAATTGTAAAAGAGAAAAAGCTGTTCCTTGAACAAACATTCCTTGACTATTTCTTTTATTGGAATATTATGTTAGAGGAATTATATTGTTTCTTACATACAAAAGTCACTTGATTATTAAATCCACATTACAAAATGAAATTAAAAGATTAAAATATCACTAACCCCTTTTATGACCAATATTGATGTTCTCACTAGTTGAACAATCTGGGTTTTTTTCCTGTATATTCTCATGCTGTTTCATGCATCTATTCAGAACTAAGAGACTCTTGTCATAGGAGGAAGTGACACAGGGATAAGATGTATAATGTCTACTTGTCCATTATGGCAAGTAGAAATGAAGCGNGCACTCATTGGAAACACAAGTTTCATGAAACATGAGACACATGTGAAATATTTAATGAAACTCCTCATCTGTCTACTCTGGATCTGTACCTCACCCATCCACAGCTTGTCTACCTAGTCCCACCTCTGAGAAAGTCTTTGTCATGGTTTCTTGTCAGATGAATGGGGAACAGGCACGGGGTGTGGGAAGGTTTCTCTTCAGAGCCAGGTCTGAAGTGCCAGTCCATCTTTCCACGCACCCCACATACTGGCGGTAATGACTGGGGTCTGCATGCTAGTGAAAGCACCAGGCCTGACTTTACTCTTCTGTGCCCATCCTAAGCAACACTTTCCCCAATAGCATCTTTTACAGACTTGGTGATATTACCCTCATGATATAGACAGAGAAAGCCTGTGTATGTCCTGAGGGGGAGAGAGCAGAATTTGGCTTTTTTTCACACTGTAGGGGAAACAGCCCTGCTAATAATTATGCTAAAAAATAAAAAAATATTCATACATTTTATTAATTTCCCATAATTTAATGCTGCCTCACAAAATCCTGTTCAGCCGGGCAAGCAATTTTTTCTTTTGACAGGCCAGTAAGATATCATTAATTTTTCATTCTCATCAATCACCGTCTGAGAAGGTTTTGTGCTTTGGCTGGTAATTTGTCATGACAATTTTGCAAGGCTGTTTTAATGCCTTCTCTTAGCTGATTGAAAATGTCTTATTTACTTCAATTAGTTTTGCCAGTGAGACACTGTGGTTTTATACAAAATGAATTGTTAATTGCTCCCCAAAGCTTAGGTAGACACCTGCTTTTCTATTAAAACACAGATCAAACTGCATATGTGGTGAGGGCTAAAATTAAGTCAATTGTACAGGCAAAGCAGAGAGACTTAGGGCCTTCTAATTTCCAACAGAGTCAATGCTATTTGTGACATAAAATAATTTCTGATTTTCAGTTAAGTATTATTTTTGCAATATATAAAAAATAAAACAAGCTGGAGCTAGCTAGTTTTTACTTGCTTGGTAGATACTACTATATTAAATATATATTTTTTTATATATATCTGTATTGCCCTAAGTGGTAGGTGCTTCATAAATCCTTTGTAAAGCTGGTGAATTAAACAACCTTTCAATGGCAATCTTTTAAGCTTAACTATTCAGCTCTTTATAACCTATTTAATACTGACAGATGATAGAAAAAGCAATAAAGAAGATTTAAACATCTACATTAAACATCTTCAAGGTCCCATGGTCCAGTCTCTAATCATGCAGCAGTATTTGTTTTCTGTACATATTGTATGCAATTCTCATAATTGACATTAATATTTCCACATGGTGAGGTCGTACCACCATTGTATGGAAAAGAATTGTCCACAGCTGATTTCACCAGGTCACAACACATTCTGCAGCTGGTATGAGGCCATAATTAGTGAAATTAATTAGCCTTAGGAAACTAAGCCATGTGACCTATACTTTAATACACATACTCGTTGCTATGGGAGCCCAAATAGGAGTGTCTCTCAAGCTGTTAGGGCCCCTGATTTCCTTTCATAATGAACAGCGACAGGGTGTGGAGCTGTAGATAAAGTAAATCCATTTGCTGGACGTGGTAAACTGCAACAAATAATAAATGAAGTGACACTAGTACCTGAAGGCATCATTTGGTAGAAACCTAAACATAGCATTTAAGCTTTGTGATTAAAAGCTTGACTATTTTTAAACTTCAGGCATTGTCAGAATTTTATGGCACTGGTCAGAAAAAGTAGAGGCAAAGTGAATGTTGCGGTGATTTTTTTCCTCCTCTGTGGGGAGCAGCTGAGGCTGCCCTGAGCCCAACACCAACGGTTCCAGTCTGTTCCAACCCACCCACCCCAGGGCATGGCTGAGCCCCTTGGCCAAGACAATGGTAAAAGTGTGTTTAAGAAAGGGGAAAATGAATGCCGCAATGGCAGAGGAAGAGGAAAAAAAATTGTGAGAAATGGCCCTACAGACACCAAGGTCAGAAAAGGAGGGGGACAAAGTGCTCCAGGTGCCAGAGCAGAAATTCTCTTTTAGCCCCTGGAGGAAACCATGGTGGAGCAGGTGAATATTTACTGAAGGAACTGAGGCCTATGGAGAACCCACACTAGAGCAAGGTTTTCTCAAAGAATTGCAGCCCATGGAAAGGCCCATGATAGAGCAGGGGAAAAAGAGTGAGAGGGAAGGAGCAGCAGAGATGAAGTGTTAGGGACTGTTGCTCTCTACAGAAGCCTGAAAGGAGGATCTAGAAAGGTGGGGTTGGTCTCTTCTCCCAAGTAACAAGCAATACAAGAGAAAATGACTTCAGGTTGTGCTAGGGGAGGTTTAGATAGGATATTAGGAAAAATTTCTTCACTGAAAGGGTCATCAAGTACAGGAACAGGCTGCCCAAGGAAGTGGTTGTGAAGCCATCCCTGGAGTTATTTAAAAGAAGTGTAGACATGGTGCTTAGGGTCATGGTTGAGTGGTGGACTTGGCCATGCTATGTTAACAGTCGGACTTGGTGATCTCAAATGTATTTTTCATACCTAAATGATTCTATGAATCTATGATTTTATGATTCTAAGAATCTATGACCACAACCCCCATTCCCTATACCCCTGCACTGCTCAGAGTGTATAGAAGAGTCAGGAGTGAAAGAAGTGAGGAGTCAGGAGTGAGACAACTGAGAAAAAGAAGGGACGAAAAAGAAAGGAATTACAAGAAGTGAGATTTTTCAGTTGAAAAAGAAAAAACAAGGCAAAAGTGAGAGATGCACAGAAGTATTATGATTATGGCATCAGGTGAATTTGATGAGAAAAGCTATCACTACAAGTAAAACAAAAAAGATAAAGTGTTTTTTGATCTTCAGTAAATCTAGATATAAATGGATTCAAAGTTCTACAAAATTAACTATATAAGATTTATTTTCTATGTATTAGTAAACTATGCTTAGTCATTGCTTTTATGTACAAGATTGGGAAAAAAATAATGTCCTATATGCAAATGATTAAAGTAAAGGATGAGATATATCTGTCTTTCACCCAGAATTAAATATACTAAAATAAAAGAATAAAAAATGTCATAAAGTAAACTATAATGGAAATTTCTATTCATAAAACTTCCAATATTCTTTCAAAAACTTAACAGTATTGTAGTAAAATACTAACACAGCAGTCAAAATAATTAATGAAATACAACTAGTACTATTAAAAATAATAATGTAAAAGACAATACACACCTTTAATAATTTTCTTTAAAAGTTCTTATCTAATATTATATGAAGATATTCTCAGATCACCTATCTTCCTCTTTCTGCTTTCATAAGGTACTTCAGAATCTTTAATCAGATCACTCAAACTTCCTGAGGCTCAGCCCACCATTTTAAAAAATATGGTCTCATTTCTGCCACTGACTTGTTAAGCAAGTCTTTGCCTCTGTTTCCCATCTGACTCATTCTCTTATCTAATGAGATAAATTCTCTAGGGCGAGGACTTCCCTCCACTGTGTGTATGTACACTAGTTATGTCACTGCTAGGCAGTGACACAAGTAGTAATGAACGTATTATCATAATATTGATATTGTGGTTTCAATTTCTTCATGACTCTTTTCCTCAGTGCATGTTGTTATATAAGACTAATGTTCCCCCTTTGCAGAAAGGGAAGGAGAAAACAAGACACAGGTGAGAAAGAAGACTATTGGTCTGGCAAACACTACATAAGAAGTTTATGGCAGAGCAGAGAGCTCTGAGTATAAAGAAGTGTCTTGGCTTCCCAAACTGTACCTGTGCAAAAGGGGCTCCGAGTATCAGCGACTGGGGTAGGGTGGTGGCCTTGGGGGCCCATATGTCCAGGTGCCATCAATGGGGAGACCTGGGATCCAGTGGCAGCTGCTGCCCAGGCTGAGGGTCTGAGCCCGGCTGCTGGAGGCATCCACTCAGTATGTATGTCTGTATAGGCAGACCTGTTCCACTAATCGACCTTCATCCTCATTACCCAGAGACGTGAACAGGATAAGGATGTTTACACTGTTTGTGCGAGTGCATTTTCTGTCCATGTTGTGGTCTGTGTGACCAGCTGTGTGTACATATAAAAATCTATTTACACACACAGACACACATTTGGTGTACGTATGTGTGCATGTGCGTGCTTATAGGGGATTGAGGCTCATCCTCCCTACTGGTTGGACATTTGAATGTGGAGCTGTGGCAGCCTTTTCGCCATTCAACTACTACATTAGGCAATTCCTAATACTTTTTCCTAAAGGTAATTACCTACTTTTCTTTATGACTCCTTTTCCAAATAATGGCTGTCATACTGTCCATAATCAGTGTGAAAAGAAAAGATCTTAAGTAGGAAAAGAAGCAGCTAAGCATTCTGCTCTTGTATCTCTCTACAGTTTGTAGATTTGTGTTTCTCATTCTTTATATACACTGTCTAATTCAGGAATAATGCTAAAAGTTATCTACAAGGGTTAGACATTGATGTAAAAACTTATTGAAAGAGGCAGAGGTGAGAATTTCTCCTATTGCTAATCATGAATACTACTTCCTGCAGCAATGCTATTTCATTGTGTTTTGACAATGTTAAAGCCAAACCTTGGTTTCTGTCACCATATAAAAATACTTACCTGTGTTTCAGTACTAACTTTACACTATCACAATCCTGTCAATGTATTTGAAGAAAACGAGATTTCCATCTGATATTAGGTACAATTTTAGAACAACCATGCTCACATACGGCTGAATAAAAATGTACCTGCAAAAACTATTTCTAGAATAAAGGGAAAAGTGTTCCTAAAAATGCATCAGTCACTAACTCTCAACCTCAAGGATTCAAATATATATTGTTAGGAATAGATTCCCTTTAAGGAAATTTCCACTGCTTTGAATGGCAATTTTGCCCGCATAAGGAATATTGAGATATCACTTAAAGCACTATGAGGCTGTCACGCTCACAAGCATTTTGTCCTGCAGGGCCAAGGTTTAGACTGTTGTTTCTCTTTTGACGTCAACAGCTTCTTTTTAATGTCTAGTTTTCTCTTGCTACATCACAAGCTGGTTTAAACTATTCAAGACCCATCTTCCACTTCTTATGTCATATGTACAAGTGAAAGAAGAGGAATAGGTGAGAGGAGATCAAATGATTAGCAGAGGCAAATGAAACATTTCGAAGCTAGCAGGTCAGTATAAATGCCTGACTAGAAGAACATCACCAAGTTTTATTAAAGTAAACTATGTGGGTGCTAAAACGCAGATAACCAGGGATGTGTATTACGGTCATTTGTTGAGTTCACGAGATCAAATGATTAATAGTTCCAGCATCAATGCAGCTCTCTTCATATTTGAAATGTTTTCCAAACACTGTCTAATTAGAGAAACCTAATGTCAATTTAATTAGTCAGTCCACCCTGTGTGATTAATAAGTGTTTTATAAATAATTCTTGTGTTGAAAAAAGGCATCGGGACACCAGTACTGGGACTAGAACTGAAGATAAGACTCAATAGCCTCCTTCCCTGTCCTGTCTCCCTTCTATGACTGTAGTAAGAAGTTAAATGCAACCCATTTAGAAATGAAATCAAGCTGTTTCTGAGCCTGGAAGAGTCCAACACAACCATCAGGCACTTCTTGGCAACTCTCCAATACGTCCTATCATCCACCCCTAAAATCTGTTATTGGATTAAACTGATGTGTCTGGCTCCACATTTAGAGCTCTTCAATAGCTTCCCAAAGACATCTGTCATGATTGTAACTGGCTATACTTGTCTGTACCCTACCTTTAGCTGCACCTTCACCTCTTTATCCCTGCCAAGCATTTAACCTACTACCATTATTTAGTCGCCAGGCATAGCCTAGGATCACATTGTGTCAGGCGTTCCATAGGTTTTTACTAATCTACTCTCTTCAATAAACAGAATAGCAGAAATTACATTTTTTTTTCTCAGCATATATACTGACCCTGATATAGTGATCCCTAGTTCCATTTGGAATGTTATTACCACAATGTAAAGATTAATAGCAAGAAAAAATATGTCTACTAAGTAAAAAAAAAAAAAAACCAACCCAAACCCCCCAAACCAAAACCACCCCAAAACCAAAAGCAAACAGGCATAAAGTATTGTCAAATTATCAAGAAAAAAAGTCTTGTGTATTATCATCTAGATTTATGAGAAAGCTAGAAAGAAGAAAATGTCATCTATTTCAACATGTGCAGATGAAAAATAAGGGGTACAAACTATTTTTTAATACCTTGAGACTGTACTAAATCGATTTAACCCAGAGATTGCTGAGTGCTTGCAGGGACAGAAAGCCCATTGGAATAACAGATAAAAAGGTGCTAGAGGTGATGTTCTTAGTTTTTGCCCATCTGTTCATGGAAACCACTGTAAAACAAAGTTTTTTGGTGGTTTGTATAACATGAACTAAGCTTCATGTCAGCTTCCCATTTGGACTCCAGAGGATGTAATATTTGAAATAGATTTTGGGACACCGCTATACTTTTGAAAGCTCAACTGGCACTGCAAGCTGGCTCATTTGAAGTAAATCTTGAAGACAAGTTAAGCAAAAGTGTTACAGTTAGGCCATAATTTGAAATTTGCAGTTATCAGGAAGGCTTATACAAGTAAACGCATGTGGAAATCAATCTGCAAAGTTTCCCTTTCTGAAGGGTAAGTGGATATAGTGTGAAGGAAATGTGCTGGAAATGGCTAAATCAATTGTTCAGTATTTTGTGGCCCACAAATAGGGAGATACGGAGAAAGCTTCTTTGACATGTGGTTAGAAAATTTATGGCTCCTAACTGTTGAGCATCATGCTGCTTCAGACCCTGCATCAGAAGTATAAAATAGTGTTAATGAGAGGTGATGTTAAATATTATGTAAATTAGACTTACTGTCCATAGATATATGGTACTTTAAACATGGCTAGGGCAGCTTGTATATTCTCTTGCTATGTTTACAGAATACAGTGTCCAGACAAGTTATATATATTTACATGGAATGAAACAGCTTGATGTAGATAAATGAGCACAGCTCTGGAAGAAGCACAGCAGCAGTACTGTGACACCCTGCCCCAGCAGGCTCATCCCACACTTACAAAGCTGTAGTGCTTTTGGCTTGGGAAATAGTCTGCTATTTCTTCAGCAAGCTCAAGTTTACACAGTCGAGTTACTAAAACATACCAAAGGCTGACCTGAATGGAGATGTCAGCAAATACTAAAATTGCCTGTATTTCTATTTTTTTTTTTTTAATTTTAATTTTAATTTTAAAAGTTGAGGAACAGGATGCAGCTATTCTCATGAAAGTTCTCTAAAAGAAGAGCTATTGCTAAGAGGCTCTAACTTAAATTTTCTTCATTCAGGCTTAAACCGTAGATTGGGAAATCTTGTGTATTCACTGGGAGCAAATTTGCATCTTCCTTTGGGTTTCCCTCTAAAGAACTCAGTTATTTGAGTTATTTGTGATGGGTAAAAGCACATATTTCTTGGAAACACTTTGTTTTGTTTCCAAATCTATTGTGACATTCTGGATTGAGTGAAGTCCTCAGTTAGTTTATCTGGCATCCATTATAATATTCAGCACATATTCGTCATCATCCAGGATCGAAATAGACAATGGCCTGGAAAATAATTTCTTATTCCTAAGAAATGTTAAAATGTTGGGTGTGATAGTCATTATGTCTCCTGATGTAGAGGAAATAAAAACAATGATGTTTTTGTTGGTGGGGGGGAGTGGCAGGAATCATGAGGCTGTACAAAAAAACATAATCTCTTACTGGAATGTAGCTTTGGACAGTGCTAGGAATTGCTTACTCATGCTGAGCTGCCCATGGGAGTCATAAGAGACGTTTGTTGTGGTCACATGCTTGCAGTCACCATGGTGTAGTACCTTTATCAAAGTCACTGGGGGAATAAAAGCACTGTGCTTTTTAAAGCAGGTTTTGTGGTATGAAATAGAGTTGCTCATTTGGTTTCATTTGATCAATAAATACCCAGAGCCTGGAGAAGGATCACAGATCAGCAGGAGAGAACCTGGAGCGTTGCACAAAGGAATATTAACCACTCCAGCCAGTAAGTCAGCTTCATCGGGGGCCCAAGTTAAATGCCTCTACGCAAACACACATAGTGTGGGGAATAAACCAGAGGAGTTAGAGACGTGCACTTGCCAGCAGGATTGTGATCTTATTGGCATCATGGGCACATGGTGGGATGGCTCCTATGACTGAAGTGTTGAAATGGAAGTATACAGGCTCTTTAGGAAGTACAGGCAGGGAAGATGAGGAGGAGGTGTTGCTCTCTATAGCAATGACCAGTTGGAGTGCATAGAGCTCCGCCTGGAGATGGATGAGGAGCTGATTGAGAGTGTACGGGTCAGGATTAAAGGGAGGGCAGAAGCAGGTGATGTTATAGTGGCAGTCTGTTACAGGGCACCTGACAAGGAACACCAAGCGGATGAGGTCCTCTACAGACAGGTAGTAGGAGCAACCTCATGTTCACAAACCCTAGTCCTCCTGGGGGACTTCAAACACCCCAATACCTGTGTGAGGGACAACACAGCAGGACATCAGCAATTCAGGAGGTTCCTGGAAGACATTGATAGTAACTTTCTTCTCCAAGTGACAGAGAAGCCAATGAGGAGAGGTGCTATATTGGACCTTGTTCTCACCAACAAGGAGGGGCTGGTGGGGAATGTGAAGCTTAAGGGCAGCCTTGGCTGCAGTGACCATGAAATGGTGGATCCTTAGTGCAGTAAGGAGGGTGCACAACAAGCTCACTACCCTAGACTTCAGAAAAGCAGACTTTGGCCTCTTCAAGGATTTGCTTGGTAGAGTACCATGGGATAAAGCCTTGGAGAGAAGAGGGGCCAAAGAAACTGGTTAATATTCAAGGATCACCTCCACCAAGCTCAGGAGAGAGGCATCCCAACAAAGAGGAAGTCAAGCAAAAACCCCAGGAGACCTGCAGGGATAAACAAGGAGCTCTTGGACAAACTCAGACAGAAAAAGGAAGCCTACAGAGGGTTCAAGCAAGGATGGGTAGTCTGGGAGGAATACAGAGAACACAGCCAGGGATCAGGTTAGGAAAACTAACGACCTGACAGAATTTAATCTGGCCACGGACATCAAGGGCAATAAGAAAAGCTTTTACAGGTACATCAGTGATAAAAGGAACACTAGGAACAAATGTGGGCCCTCTCCAGAAGGAAAATGGGATATCTGGTTAGCCGTGATACAGAAAAGACTGAGGTACTCAACATTTTGCCTTTGTGTTCACCGGCAAGTGCTCTAGTCACACTGCTCAAGTCACAGAAGGGAAAGGCAGGGACTGGGAGAATGAACCCACGGTAAAAGGTCAGGTTCAAGACAATCTGAGGAACCCGAAGGTCCACACACCCATGGGATCTGATGACATTCATCCCCGGGTCCTGAGTAACTGGCAGATGAAGCTGCTAAGACATTGTCATATTTGAGAAGTCGTGGTGGTCCAGTGAAGTTCCTACTGACTGGAAAAGGGGAAATATAACCCCTATTTTTAAAAGGGGAAAAAGGAAGGCCTGGGGACATAGAGGCCGGTAAATCTCACCTCTGTGTCTAGCAAGATCATGGAGTAGATCATCCTGGAAACTATGCTA
>VXAK01005043.1:9112-26979 GCA_013399435.1 Arenaria interpres
GGGGGTCTCGTTCCTGTAGGTGTGGGGGTTCAGGGGACAAGTGGCATCGATGCTGCTCCGGGCTGTCCCTCAGTGCGTAGCATGGCAGGGGTGCTGCGGGCAGAGCTGATCCTGCGTGGGCAGGACGTGGGGACGGCTACATACGTGTCCCCATGCGTGCCGTGAGCTCCCGGCGTAGGGTGAGCTCCCAAAAAGGCTCTTCCAGCCTCTCCCGTCCCCTCGTGTCATGGGGAGCCCGACCTGGCTCCTGCCTCCCCGCGGCTGCTTTTCCTTGTTATTTACGGCGCCCGCCATCTGGCCCTCGTTTATTACCCGTTTACAACAGTTTGTGTTAAAACCTCGGCCAGGCTGGATGGTGCCTCCCCTCCCCACCAGCCTGTCCCTCGCCCAGCTGGTCCCCTCTGTCCCCTCGAGCCCTGCCTGTCCCTCCTGCCTGTCCCTCCTGCCTGCCCCAGGGCTGTGAGGAAAGAAGAAATGCAAGGACTGGGCACGGAAAAAAAGCCTAAGGGGGTGAAGAAACACGTCTTGGAGGGAAGGAGAGGGGGGGGTCGGAGGGGAGAGCGTGTCGTCCCGCTCATCTGCTGGTCTCCAAGCGTGGAGCAGAGGAGCAAGGGGCTGTGGCCGTGCTGGAAGGAGAGGTTTGATTGTCCTCAGATAAACGTGATGCCAGAGGAGCATCTTGGCTGGTGTCACCACGTGAATTAGTGGCAGATGCTGGGAGAAGCCTGAATCCAGGATAAGCCCCTGGGATGAAGGGGAAAGAGAAGGAAGGGGGCAAGGTGTGAGGGATGGGGGGAAGGAGGAGGCTCTGGGGGGGCAGGCGGCTGCGGAGCGGGGGCCGGGGAGAGCGGTGGGGAGCTCTGGGCGAGCGCTGAGCACGGGGGAGGCTCTCAGCCCCGTGAGTCACCGACGAGCAATGTGTTGTGCAGCGCCGTGTTTGTTTAGAGCGATGCAGGGCTGGACCACGGCCATCCCGGGAGTCTCCGGTGGGGGGAGAGGGGGACAGGGAGCTCCGAGCTCCTCCTCGCAAAAGAGGGAAGAGGAGATCTGTGCCCTGACACCCCTTCTCCCTCCCGGCACCTCCTGTCCTCTCCCACAGGAGCCACCCCAAGACCTGGGGCCACCTTTGCCTTTGGGTTGGGGGGGCGGCAGCAGCCCCACAAGCCGGGGGTGAAACCCCTTTGCAGGGTGGGCTTGTGGCCGGTCTAAAGCCAAGGCTCTGTGTTTCAGAGTCCCGCCGTCGGACCATCTACGAGTATCATCGCGTGGAGCTGGACACCAGCAAGATCACCAACATGTCAGCCGTGGAGTTCACCCCGCTGCCCAGTAAGTCAGACGGGCTGGTGTGGTGCCCCAAAGCGGGTTTCCCTCCTGCGGTTTCACCCAGGAACTCCAAAAGCCTCCTATTTGCAGCCAAAGAGGGAAGGCAGGGCAGGTTCGGTGGGTGCTGGAAGGGTGTGTGGCTGCGGCTGGGATCCTCCTGCGCACCAGAGCCATGAAGAGAGGGTGGGCTAAGGGCCAGGGAGTAGCTTGCCCCTGCTCCAGGGACCCCCTGTCATAGAATCACAGAAAGGTTTGGGTTGAAGGGACTTTACAGATCATCCAGCCACCCCCTGCCCTGGGCAGGGACACCTCCCACCAGCCCAGGTTGCTCCAAGCCCCCTCCAACCTGGCCTTGAACCCCTCCAGGGATGGGGCAGCCACAGCTTCTCTGGGCAGCCTGGGCCAGGCTCTCACCACCCTCACACCAAACAAGTTCTTCTTAAGATCTAACCTAAATCTCCCCTCTTTCAGTGTCAAACCCTTCCCTCTCCTCCTATAGCTCCCCTCACCGATCCAGAGTCCCTCCCCATCTCTCCTGGAGCCCCTTGAGGGACTGGAAGGGGCTCCAAGGTGTCCCTGGAGCCTTCTGTTCTCCAGGCTGAACCCCCCAACTCTCTCAGCCCCCTCTCCCAGCAGAGGGGCTCCAGCCCTCCCAGCATCTCCGTGGCCTCCTCTGGCCCCGCTCCAACAGCTCTATGTCCTTCTGATGCTGGTGGCCCCAGAGCTGGAGGCAGCACTTGGCGGGGGGGTCTCCGCAGACCTTCTGACTTCGGGAGAAGATCCGTGTGGCTGTCACCGAATGTCTCGTACGTACTGATGATTTATCAGTTCAGAGTCAATCCTGGCCACCAGCAAACCCCACGTACGTGCCAGTCTGGCTGCTCCATCGCCAAGACAGGATCCTGGGATGCAGCAAAGCTCAGCTGGCACGGGAAGAGCTGCCAAAGGAGGGACCTGCAGGCAGTTCCACCTTCCCTCTTCTTGATCCCCTCTCGCCCCACTACTTTGGTTCCTTATTTCCTGCACCGACAGCTCTTCCCACCTCTCCAGTCCCTGAAACTCCCTTCTCTTTTGCTCCGTGAGCTGCAGCAAGTTTTTGCTGGACGCCGGTTCACTTCAGGTCTGTCGGCAAGACATTTTCTCCGCCTCCACACTCTGATGAAATTCCTTAAGGATCCTGTTAAAGGGATACATTTTTAGTGTCGGGATCCAAGGACACATGCGCAGGAGGGAGAGCCGTCGTGCAGTCCGTAAATACGGAGCGGAGAGTAAATCTGTCACGAAGATACCAAGGTTATGCATTTAAGCGGTCTCCCCCAGGGTATTTTATGACAATTTTAACAGCAGGCAGGGTGACTGCAAAGCAGATCATAAATAAGCATTCTGCAATAATTCTTTTTCTTTTTTTTTTTTCTCCTTAAGACTTGCTATTTCGCTTTTCCCCAGCAGCGAGGGGAGCTGAGAGCAGTATCTCCAGAGGAGCCACAGAACTAGACTCCTCGTTTTCTTCTGGGGGTTTAATTTTTAGCCTTATTCAGGTCAGAAGTGGATGAACTGGGTTAGCCCCTGCCTCTTCTCCAGGGGTCCTTGCTGCCTCCACGTGGCGGGGAGCTCGGGAGAAGCTCGGGATGGGAAGGTGGAGGAGATCAGGACTGAGGGACACCAGAAAACCAGGCAGCACAGGGCCGGGGGGTGAGTTTGCCCCGGTGGGGGGGGCAGGACAGGGATCCTGTGGCTGGAGGAGTGATGGGGAGTGTAGGGGGGGACGCAGAGGGTGCCAGGTGCCCAGATGGGATGGGGATGCTGCTGCCTGGTGGGGTCCTGTGCTGTCACGCAGGATGGGAACCTCTGGTGTTGGTGTTTCCCAGCCCTGGATCGGCTCCTGGCTCTGTCGCCATAGACAAGCCCTCTTGGCCACCTTTCCTACACAGGATGACAAACACGTGATGGTGCTCTACAAGCAGCTAGTCCTCTCCAGTGTGGAGATGGTCTTGCAGATCTACTTAGTATGGACGTAGCAATGGAGGGTTAAACTGTTCGTGTTGCTTCCTTCCTTCTGAGAAGCCCCCTCAGGGCAATAAGAAATGGCATAAAGTCTCAGATGTGTTTTAATTCCCAGCTCGGCAGAGTGGGAGGACGTTTACAGGTGGACTGGGAGTCCTCTCCTGCAGGTCCACAGCAGAGGGAGGTTGGGTTAGAGACTCATCCCTTCACGCTCTGGTTCTGCCCGTGCCACCAGCCCACGCTCCCGTGTCCCCGTGCAGATGCTGGTGTGTCACGGGTACCTCTCTCCTCTCTCTTTACAGCTTGTCTCCAGCACCAGAGCTGTGAAATGTGCGTGGCCTCGGAGCTGACCTTCAACTGCAGCTGGTGCCACGTCCTGCAGAGGTAGCTGGGATGGGTTTCCTTCCCCTTTCTTCTCTCGCTAACGTTTCTGGAGCTGGGAGAGCAAGTCCCACTCCAGGTCTGATGCCTGTATCGGTGCTGCTGCTTTTTTTAGTATTATTTTCCTTTTTTTTTTGTTTGTTGGGTTTTTCTTTGTTGCTTTTTGGTTTAGCGAGGGGGCTGCTCTCCTAGCCGAGGCGAAGCGTGATCCCATCTCCCATTACAAGCCATTGAAAGGAGACGTTTCCCGAGGCTGGGGTTCTTGGTCCTGATGTTCTGATGCAGCAGCTGGAACAAGTTGAGACCAGAAGCAAAACTCACATTTTAAAATTAATTTAAACAGGGTGGGGGGTGAAACTTGTCCTGGCTTGGGCTGTGATTTCAGACAGACGAGACGTGCAGGGCAGGGAGACTGGGACACGTTGGAGTGTGAAGGGTGGCAGGTTGGTGAGAGCTGGGGATGCTCATCAGGGGGAGATGCCCTCCTTGTTGGGGACGAGAGACAGCAAGGGTGGGGGGCACTTGCTGCTTTTTTGGGGGTAAATGGAGGATCTGGGGGGCCGGGGCTGGCCCCGCTGCAGTCCCAGCCGTGCAGCAATCCTGCTCCCCGCTCTCCTTCAGCTCCTCAGCGCCATACGGAGCATGAGAGAGTTTAATGAGGTTTTTGCTGAAATATTTATTTAGAGCTGGTGGCAGGGGAGAGGACCCAATAACACAGATCCTCGCAGCGGTGCGGGGACGGCCGCGCTTGGGAGATGCCCCACGCTCCCAGGAAGGCTCCATGGCTGCCCCTTCCCCAGCTGCCTCCTGCGAGAGCTCGCCCCAGCATCGCTCGCAGGGCTCCTTTGTCCTGTCTGCATGCTCAGGACTTAGAATCACAGACTGGTTTGGGTGGGAAGAGATCTTTAAAGCCCATCTGGTCCAACCCCCTGCCGTGAGCAGGGACATCTCCAACCAGACCGGGTTGCTCAGAGTCCTGTCCATCTTAAGCTGGGATGTTTCCAGGGATGGGGCATCTCCCAGCCTCTCTGGGCAACCTGGGCCAGGGTCTCACCACCCTCAGAGTGAAAAATTTCTTCCCCACATGTCATCTCCATCTCCCCTCTTTCAGTGTCAAACCCTTCCCCCTCGTCCTATGGCTCCCCTCCCTGATCCAGAGTCCCTCCCCAGATTTCCTGGAGCCCCTTGAGGGACTGGAAGGGGCTCTAAGGTCTCCCCGGAGCCTTCTCTTCTCCAGGCTGAACCCCCCAACTCTCTCAGCCCCCCCTCCCAGCAGAGGGGCTCCAGCCCTCCCAGCATCTCCGTGGCCTCCTCTGGCCCCGCTCCAACAGCTCCGTGTCCTTCTGATGCTGGTGGCCCCAGAGCTGGAGGCAGCACTGGGGGGGTGGTCTCCCCAGAGTGGAGCAGAGGGGCAGAATCCCCCCCCTCGCCCTGCTGCCCACGTTGCTGGGGATGCAGCCCAGGGTGCCCTTGGCTCGTGTCCATTCCACCCTTTCCTTACATGCAGCAGTTTCAGCCAGGTATGAGCAGGGCAGCCGGGACGGGGAAAGATCCTGAGACATCAGCAGCGACCCTATAAATCGGTGTTGATTCACTGCGTCTCAGTGGGCTGGAGTTCAACCCGAGCCGGGGGGAACATCATTCTTCAGTGCTTTCAGTTTGCTTTTGTAACAAACCCAAGCCCAGGAGGCAGGGGCTTAGTCATGTTTGGGCTGAAACCCCGGGGTTCAAGAACTTCGTCATTCTGCTTCCTCCAAATTCCCGGTGTTTGCAAACCCGATCTTCCAAAAGCCAAGTCGCTGTGGCTGATGTTTGCTTTTCTCACTTATGGTACGGTGACTTCTTGATGTGTTGGCTAAAATCTGCGCTTCCCACAGCCGTGACTGCGCGTCAGCAGCGGGGTCCTGGAGAGTTCAGGTTACCAATGGACAACATAAACGACAAGCGTGGTGGAAACCACGAGCCAGAGCAAGCCCACCGCTGTCTGGTTGGCTTTCCATGTTGGTTTTGCAAAGCCAACACGATCTTTCCCAGGGCAGTTGGTAGCGTGGCTTCCAGGGTCTGAACTTACATCCCGAGTCCAGTTCTCCATGATTTCACCCGAGTCCTCTCAGCTCTCCTCTGGAGAGGGGAGTTTGTATTTTTGCTTTTGCCGAGCCCCGAATGGTTACAGGACTGTGCTTCAAGCAAAGATCTCAGTGGCTCAGCAGGACCTCAAGTTCTTTGTGGCTTTTCCTCTTCTACTGGTTGGTAGTTGGGTAAATTAGTGCTTGTGTGAGCTGAACCCCTGATTCATATTTTGGGATCCCCAGAGGCTTCCCAAAGGTCAGAGAGCTGTTTCACTCCCTCTCTTTCTGCAGAGATTTCTCTAGCTGGTGTTTTCCTCATGCAGTTTATAATTTCTTTAATGTGTTTTTCCTGTGCAGATGTTGCTGGAAAAAACCCTCCACGACTCTCGTGGAGATCATGGCCTCGCCCTGGCACGGAGTCCAGGGAATGGAAATTCAGACTCAGTCTATATATTTTTCCTATTTCTCTGCTTCTCCGTTTCCCTTGGAGAAGCAGTGCTGACCCTTTTCCTCCTCTGTGGAGAGGAACGTTTGGGTCCTTCCAGCACAGCTGTACTGGAAACCCCATGTCTTTGGAGACCAATTTGCACGTGATCTTTCCAGTCCTCAGATATATGCTTGTCCAAGCGTCCCAGTGCCCATTGGGGTGGCATTTGGGCCTCTCGGGCAGCTCAGAAATCATTAGCAGTGCCCACCCAGAGCAGGCAAACGAGCGTTGCTGTTGCTGTGCCTCAGGAATTCACCTGCCTCAGGTTGATGCTGCTTTTCTCCGCAGATGTTCCAGTGGCTTTGACCGGTACCGGGAGGAGTGGCTGTCCTACGGCTGTGCCCAGGAGGTGAGACCTTCTTCTCTTGGTTCCTCTGCCAGGAAAGACGCTCGACTACAGAAAAAAACCCACAAATTATGGCTATATCCCAGCTCCGAAAATTCACACTCAGCTCCGCTTGGTCCACGCTGTTCCAGAACAGGCTGAGTATCCCTTTAGCTATCCCTTCCCATCACAGGAGGACCACTGGGCCACTTCACAGAGGATGTCTGTATTGGGATAGTTCAGAGGTGGTCCATCTCATCCAGAGTTGGTCCATCTCATCCAGAATTACCAGTCTTTGCCTTGCTGGGGTCTGGTTTCTGTGCTGGTTGGTGCTGGCTGGTTAGTAAAGGATGCAGAGACCTCCACAAGCTGCCAAATGGTGCAATTTGAGAACACTGGGATATGTTTTTCTTCACCTTTTGGAGCATGACTCTTACTCACTCCCAAGCATGAAGAAATTAGCCCTTGTGATACTTTGTTTTTTTTTTGGTCCTTGTTAGCACAATTATCTCCAAATTGGATGAGCTAGTTTCTTTTCCTCAGAAAGATCAGCCCAAACAAAACATCTGTTTCTGATTGGAGTTTTTTGGGTTCTCATTTTGTTTTGCTTTGTTTTGTTTTTCCCTTCCACTAAAAACTCAGCTTTGCTTCCTGTTAACCAAGTGAGGGAAAAGGAGGTCACAGGACCTGTGTAAGGTCATCCAGCGATGCAAGAAGGTCAGGCTGTAGGACCTTGCCGGGTTCTGCTTAAGTGGGTCCCAAACTTTCCTTCTCTTCTCCAGGTCACCCCCTCCACATACTTCCCCTGGCACTTCTGGCCCAGGTCCCCTGCCTCCACTCCAGGGTTTGAACCCCAAGAGCTCGGGGAAGCCCAGTCCTCACCAGTGGCTCCCTGGTGCTCTTGCTGGAGGAGAGCTGGGAAATGCAGCTGTTCTCCATTGTCTTTCCAGTCAGCCGAGAAGACCTGTGAGGATTTAGCAGAAGGCAACCACTATTCGGCACCTCCTGACAGCTCTTTCTCGCCGCTGGATGAGGATGTCACCACCGCCACGTCCTCGCTCTTCATCGACAGCCTCACTACAGAAGGTAGGGCCCAGTGCGGGGAGCGGCTGCTGCAGGGACACCCCATCCTTAGGGATGCTTATCCCTGGAGAGCTCTGTCACTCCGAGGCCTCATAAAGCCAACTCATATCCACATAAATACAATAACACCCCGTCTTTGAAGGACAGGGCAGGGGTGGGAGCAGTGGGAAGGAGAAGGAAGGGGAGCCCAAGAGGTGAGACTCGGAGCGAGAGATGAAACCCTCCAGTAGGAAGAGTTTTACAGCCTTTCTACACATTTGTGAAGGTCAACGAGCAACGAGTCCCTGTTGGACAGACCCCTCCAGCAGCATGAGAGGTTAATGCTGTATATAGGGGCTCATGCTTTGATGTGCCTTGTTCTGTCTGGTGGCCCCAGGTTGCCAGCACGGGCTTGTGATTGCCCTCTGCTCAGCAACGGCGCTCGTTCCAGTGGAGGAAAGCTCCACATCAGGACCCTGGTTTCCCCTGGAGACACCCATGTTCTAAAGCTTGATAATCCCATTAACACAGGGCTGGCTCCTCGGATCCTAGCGGCAGGTATCACTTCAATTTCCCTGCTTAATAGTCCCTAACGCAAACTGCTAATTAGAATAAATAGAAAGGAACATTAGTAATTGTCCTTCAGCAATGGGAAGGAGTTGGGGGGAGGAAGGGAGCGCCTGGTTGGCAGAGTTGACTTTGAAAGGAGCAATTAAAGGGGGGGGGGGATGTAACATCACCACTGAGATTATTTTCCAACTCATCGCCAGTTCTTGGAAAAAGCACAAGAGGCTTTTCTGTGACGTGGTCGAGCATGAAGTTAATTTGTAATCTTGGAAGGAAACAAACTGCCAGCTGCATCAGGCAGAGAACTTTATCTGGAGAAGCGCAGGAAAGGAGGGAGCGAAGCCAAGGAAGGGGACCCAGCCCTCGGCATCCTCCCCGGCCAGCCCAGCTCCTGGCCCCGCTCTCCGAGAGCTCCGAGAACGTGGCTGACCCGCCGGTCGCCTCTCGGCAAACCTGGAAGCCCAGCAGGAATAATCCTGGGCTGGGATTTGAGCTGGACTCGTGAGGGTGGGGAGGGTTGAGACGTAAAGCCTCGTACAACGCATCCTGGTGCCTCCAGAGTGAGACAAGGAATGAAATTGGATTTTGGCCCTCCCCACGTGAGACATCTACAGCGTGACCTCCCCGTGATTCGTTGGCGGTGCACGAATTGCTGCAAACACCACAGTCTGAGCACAGGCACCCAATGCCGGGGCCCATCCAGCGTTCACTTACTCCCCATCGCACACTGATTTAAAGACTTTTTTCCTCAAAGGCTTGTGCTCCAGGTGCCACCTTTGTGAAGAACCACAATAATCCCTACGCCACGCGCTGCCACCAAACTCAGGGGTTTAAAACTCTCCCAGGCACGTAAATGCTGTGCAAGAGGCATGTTCTGTCAGTGGCCCCACTAGAGAGGGATGGAAGCGGGTGGGAAGCATCCAGAATATCACAAAAGGCTCCTAACTTTGTTTTTCTTGCCTTTTTGTTTTCTTCTCTTAGATGACACGAAGCTCAATCAGTACGCGGGAAGCGAAGGTAAGCCCTTCATCCTCTCTCACGTTCGTTCCCGGTGGAAACGCGTTACGCTGGAATGAAAGGCACTGGGGAGTTGTGCTCGGTCAGCGGGGTGGGCCCGTGAAACTGGGAACAGAGGGATGCCACCAGGAGAAGGCTCCTCTTGTCCTTACCCTCGTTAAGGCCATTTCATGTGGAATCATAGAATAGAATCATAGAATCATTCAGGTTGGAAAAGACCCTTGGGATCATCGAGTCCAAGCATCAACCCCACTCTACAAAGTTCTCCCCTACACCATATCCCCCAACACCACATCTAAAGGACTCTTAAACACATTTAGGGATGGTGACTCAACCCCCTCCCTGGGCAGCCTCTTCCAGTGTCTGACCACTCTTTCTGTGAAGAATTTTTTCCTAATGTCCACTCTAAACCTACCCTGTTGCAGCTTGAAGCCATTCCCTCTTGTTCTACCGCTAGTTACCTGTGAGACGAGACCAGCACCAACCTCTCTACAGTGTCCTTTCAAGTAGTTGTAGAGAGTGATGAGGTCTCCCCTCAGCCTCCTCTTCCTCAAACTAAACAGTCCCAGCTCCTTCAATCGCTCTTTGTAAGATTTATTCCCCAGGCCCTTCAGCAGCTTCGTTGCCCTCCTCTGCACTCGCTGAAAGTAGTGAAATGTAGTAGTGAATGTAGCGAAAAGTGAGAGTCGGGGCCAATCTGGGTTACCCCGCTGCTGTTTGCCTGTTTCCCCGCTTCATCCCGCTCTGCAAACTAAGGTGATGAGTTTTCTTTTTCCACGCAATTCCGTTTCTTTGCAGTTTTTGCATAGACGCAAAGTCCTTTTTTTTTTCTTTTGAATTTCCCCAGCAGTGCCAAGGAGCAGCGTAAAATCCTCATTTAAAACGTGGCCTTAGCCCAGCTCTGCCTTTTTCATCCCTGTTCCTGCAAATCCTCTCTCAGTCCAGGCCCGTCTGGCAGCTCCAAGGGCAGGGAACCAGACTGTTGCTGTCGTTCTCTTACTAATTCCAGAGTCTGGGAAGGATCCGAGCCCTGTTTGCAAGGACTGCGGCCGTGGGCAAACTGCCAGCCCATCCCTCTGACCCAAGAGCAGCTCGGGGAAGTTAAACTGGCTAAACTGGGTGCAGGATGAGTTCCTTCACAGACGTGGGGCCTTTGAAATGTATGATCTTCCCAGTTTCAGCCAAATTGCTCCCTAACTGGCTGGTAATGTCTCTGTTGATATATGCCACATCCTCCACAGTAGCTCTGAGCAATGGAGTATTCACAGCCAAGGATGAGGGTGAGCTGGGGGTGGGACGCACCGAGGACCCCCCTCAGCATCTGGCTAATGGCTTTCTACCAGAGTGAGCAGCCAATGTATAAAGAATATGGATTGGAGGGGGGGTTACGGTGTGGTGGTGGCTTAATCCCCTTTCAAACCAGCTCCTGCCAGCATCTGAAAGGGCTGCCAGAGCTCAGACATCTCTCCGGTGCATCTCCCCCACAGCAGCAGTTAAAGTTCCTCAGTCGTACGTGCAGAGCCCTCAAAGGTCTCGCCTTGATTTTCTTGGTTGTCCTTTCTTCTACCGAGGTCTCGGCACAGTTTGAGACTCAACTGAAGCCTTTTATTTGCAGGTCTGGGCAGCAGCCTTCCTTCCAAGAAAGCAGGCGCCCCGATTCACACGGGGACCATCGTGGGCATCGTCCTGGCTGTGCTGCTGGTGGCCACTATTATCCTCGCTGGGATTTACATCAACAGCCATCCCACCTCCAACGCCGCCCTCTTCTTCATTGAGGTGAGTGGAGAACCTTCACCCTCCCCAGCCTCCCCAGTTTTCTCTTCCTCAGCTCCCAACACAAACCTAGAGAATCACAGAATGATACGGAGTTGGAAGGGACCTCTGGAGATCATCCCGTCCAACCCCCTGCCAGAGCAGGTCCACCCAGAGCAGGTCCCACAGGAACATGTCCTGGGGAGGTTTCAATGTCTCCAGAGAAGGAGACTCCACCACCTCTCTGGGCAGCCTCTTCCAGGGCTCTGCCACCTTCACAGCAAAGAAGTTCCTTCTTATGTTTAGATGGAACTTCTTATGTTCAAGTTTGTGCCCGTTCCCTCTTGTCCTGTCCCTGGGCACCACTGAAAAAAGCCTGACCCCATCCTCCTGACACCCTCCCTTTGAGCATTTATAGGCATTGATCAGATCCCCCCTCAGTCCTCTCTTCTCCAGACTAAAAAGACACAAATCCCTCAGCCTTTCCTCATAAGAGAGATTTTCCAGGCCCCTAAAAAGAAGAGCAAAGAGGAGAGGAGAGTGGCACTTGGGCAGAGTTCACATCTGAGTTTCTCTTCATGGTCACAGCTCATCTCCCAACCATCAGCTGATGGTGTTTTAAACTTAGGCTCTCTCCCTCCCACACTGGTTTATTTTGCTCCCTTTCACATGTTTTTGCCTTTTTTTTTTTTCCTCCCCCCATGCAACGTTAGACTCTTCCACCTCCTCGCACGAGCAGGTGACACACGCAGCCCGGTCGGAGGGCTGGGCTGGAGCGGTGGGATAATTGATCTCGCTGCCTTTCCAACCCCCCCAGCTGGCTTTTGTTGACTAAAATTGTCAGCCTTTACTGCTGGATGCGGTGCCATCAGCTGCTGCGTAAGGGGTGGTGAGAACGCTCTAAACGGAAGATTTTAATTCTCGGAAAGGTGGGGGGTCCAACAATCTCCATCTGCTGCTCGAAGCCAGAAGCCGGCGTGGTGTAGGATCCCGAGGCGGGCAGAAGTGGGATGAATCCCGGCACAGGAGCCCCCACGGAGGGAATGAGCCCTCAGCCTCTCCTTTTCCACTCGCTGGCTTTTTCCTCGAGCGCTTGGCTGTCCTCCGTCTGTCCTGTTCGCAGAGACAGGCTCCAGAGAATTGGTCTTCACGGCCTCTGCCTCTGAGCACTTGATGTTTGATGCATTTATCTGCACCCGGCCGAGAAGGGACAATGTGTCCCTGTTTTGCAGTGAGAGAGGAGACAGGGAGCTGACGTGCAGGTGGGCACACGGGAAGGCCATGTCCATCCACGGCTGCAGAGGCCACCCTTGTTCTGAGGCTGATGTGAGATTTCACTTAAAAGCGGGTCAGCTCAGTGAGATCGATGCCTTGTAATGAATTCTTTTAAGCCTGAAGTGATTTTTAAAAAATTATTTTTATTAATAAGAAGTCACACCTTCACAAAGACAGCGTTGGGTACGTTTCAGGACCGAGTTTCCCTTTTCCCCGCAGACTCTGGGGCTCTGTCACAGCTTCTGATGGGTCTTTGTTTCTGTCCGCAGCGACGGCCCCATCGCTGGCCTGCCATGAAATTCCGAAATCACACCAACCACGCCACGTACTCGGAGGTGGAGCCAACCAGCCAGGAGAAGGAGGGCTTCGTGGAAGCAGAACAGTGCTGAGCGCTTCTCCCCCCGCGTCTCGAACCTCCCGCGTCTCAACTGTTGGAGTCTTCTCTTATTCTATTGCAAAGTCTTTCCCCTCTTGGAAAAGAAAGAGCAAGTAGAGGAAAAAGACCCAATGGAGCAATTACAAAGAAGGAGTCGGGGTGATGGGAGGCTGGGACTCACCTGGATTCCGCAGGGGACAGCAGAGCCTGCAGCGGTGACGGTCAGAGGTGACATCGGTCTCTCCTGGCAGCCCGGCACCGAAGCCCTGGATGTGGCAGGAGAAAGGAGCGCAGTCAAAGTTTTGGTTTGGCCTGGCTTTTTTGTGTTGTGGTTGGGTTTTCCCCCCTCCCTGTGTGGGGCTGACCTATTCCCTCCTCCGCTGGGAGTCAACAGGGACGGCAAAGCAGGGGCAGATGTGGGGACGGGCAAAATACATGGTTTCCTCAAGCAGCAGGCTCTTGGGGACAGCAGAACGGTAGATTTTTGCAGAACGCTGGCTCTGCCTGCACTCAGGAGAATCGGGCTCTTTCTCTCCTCCCCTCTGCCGGGACAGGCTGGTGGTAGGTGCTGGTGGTGGCCCAGGAGAGGTGGGGTTGGCTTTCTAGGACTCCCATCCCCTCTCCCCCAGCTCTGTCCCTTTCTCCGCTCTCCCCTTCGCCTTCTTTTAATTTTGTCTTCGTGGCCGAGAAGCCTCGTGCCCTTGTCCTTTCATCCTGCCATTGGTCTTCCACCACCCATGGCTTCAACTCCCTGCCCTCCCCTCCCTGCAAAGCAGCAGCTTCCACCCCCTGCTCCAGAGAAAGGGAAATTTCATTTATTTTAAGGGCAAAACGCCATGGAGGATTCACCTTCAGGATGTTTGTGAGCCAACGGCTCTGATGCACTTTTTGGCATCTAATTACTTTGCTAAATTACAAACTACAACCCCAAAGACAGAGACAGAGTGTGAAAAAAAATAAATCTTAGATTCCTTCAAAATACGTCCTTGTGGCATGGCCACTACTCCAGCAGGAACAGAGGAGGTTTTGATGGATGAGGATGGGGACAGAGCACTAACGTGGCCTCCCACGGGCTAAATCCTGAAGTAAATCCAAGCTTATTCATGGGCATTTCACATAAATAAGGAGTGAAGGCATACATGCCTTGATACCATTAAAAGAAAATCTAAAAATCACCTTGTTAACATCATGGTTTTTAAAGCCCACAGTGGAATTTTTTCTATTTTTTAAAATTTTATTATGTCTGTGATAGGCCCCAGTCTGGATTTGTAGGTATATCGTGATTCCAGACTCTGACCCTAAGGGCTTCGACACTCAACCTTCTCAGGGTTTTCTACTCCTTCTGTGCAATCAGAATTCACAACTGACCTGCAGAAACACTCTACCCCACTGCCACAGACACCAGCCGCAGGATCAGGCCCTAAACTGGGGAAAGATTGTATATAAAAAACCAAAAGAGAGAGTGTCCAAAGTCTAGCATAAGGTAAAGTTTTATTTCCCCCACCAAAAATGGTGTTGGTTGTGTGTGGCTTTCCAACCCCCCCCCTTTTTTTTTTCCTTTAATTTTCTCTTGATCCTCAGTTATTTATTCTGATAATCATGTTTCGTGCATATTTTATCCACTGGCTGGTTCAGCTGTCACTGGTGGTGATTACTGCCAAAGGCAGGGTCTGTCTAATTAATGTTTTCCTTCTCATCTGCTGAATTTATATAGCCATTAAAGATAAATATGGATGCTTTGTGGCATTCAGACCCCAGATTATACTTTCTCACACATAGCCACTAGGGACACTTTTGCCGCATCTTATTATGGCATAAAGGCACCAAAATGCTCAAACAGGGTAAGTCAGACTGAGTCGTGCCAAGTCCTTATGGCCCAGACAGTCTCTCTTTAGACATATGTTGAAGATAAACTTTATTCCCAAATAAAGCTTTCAACTGGAAGGTTGTTTTTTTTTTCCCCCCTGTTTCCTTGAAGTAGAAAGAATTCAAAGGGATGCTGTTGTCTAGTTTTTGCCCAGGACCTGATCCCCGCTGAAATGGTTATGAGCTGGGAAGGAATTTTCTCTCGATTTAACTCTTTTCAAATAACGGCCTTGTTTTTACCGGTTTTCTGAACATGCGTACCCAATAACAGCAAGATTTGGGTACTCCTCTTCCCCCGCAGCCCCTAGACCTGCTTAGGTAACATTCAGCAGTTCTGAAATGCTGCGGATTTAAATTTCAATAGAGTGCGATTGAGCTGTATAAATCACTGTGGTGTTACTGCAGCCAGGATCTTGGAAGGAGTCAGAAGAGGATCAGATACTCAGGTGGAGAATAACACCACCCACGTGCCGTAGCACAGAAACGGCTGAGATACATAAAATACCTGCACTTCAGGGGAGATGCCAAGTTCTGAGTGCCTGGAGTAAAAAAAGGCTTTTTTTTTCTTTTCTATTTTTCCTTTAAGGAAAGAAACAAATCAAACCAGGCTATTCTGTAGCTGTGTAACAGATGTTTGGTCTGTCTTCTACCGAGGAATAGGGTTTGGATTTGTCAGGTTAACAGCTCCAATCCATCACCTCCAAGACCTTGTGGTAGAGGAGATGGAGAAGTCACTGCCCATAGTCACATCTGTGCTCTGAGCTGAAGGTCTGGATTCAACCAGCAGCTCCCGCTGGAGAAGCAACACGCTTAGATGCTGTGTCTCGAGGAGGAGAATAAAAATAAGTATTCAGTCCTACCTTTCACTATGAGGTCTAGCTCTGGACCCTTGAAGTTCACACCTGGGAAGCTCACGAGTCAGCAGGGAGCAATCTTTTGTAGTGGAAGAGAAGAGGTTGTCTATTAAATTCCAGAAAACCCAACGGTAATGTTGCCGATGCCTAGAAGAAAGAGAAAAATGTCTTTACTACCAACAAGTACCACTCGAATGAAGAGAACAGGAGAGTCTGGGCTCAGGTATAATGTTGGCTGCACGGAGTCGAAAGCATCGGGATCAATCCTCCGTTCTTGGGTGACTCTTGACTGCAAGATGCCGGTTAATCTTGCGAGTCTCGAGTGCCGGAGCAAGAACGTGACGGTGATGACTGACATAAAAAGAGTTTAATTTTGCTTCCATTCTGTGGCTTCTTGAGCCGCATCCTGAGGTTTTCCTCTAGATTCTGACAAACCCAGCGTTGGGGCTCACTTCAAAGCAGACCGTGTAACGTCTGTGTGTATCAACCTGTATATTTTATAGCTATAAATGGGGCTGGGGCTCTCAGCTGTGCTCAGGCCCTGGCTCAGCTGGTTAAAAGAGGATGCAAAACACAACGGCTCTGGCTCCTCATTTGTCTTTCCAAGCCCCCTTGGTGGCAACTGCCGAACGTGTGGCTCTGTCATCAGGCAGAAAACGTCATCAAGAACCTGCTCCTTGGCTATCCGTCCACGTCCTGCAGTTGGGACATCACAGTGCAGGATTTATCAGAGACCAATGCAAGGTTGGTTCTGCTCCTACGGGAGTTGGGGGCTAACCCCTCCTCCCCCCATTTTCGACATCAGTGGGAGCAGGACCCACATTAAAAAGTATTCTCTTTATAACTAAAGGCCTACTTTCCACATACTTGAATTTACAGCACAGTTGGACTATTTTGGGGGACTAAAGGCACTTTAACTGTCTTTTAATGCAATGTATTTACTATGGATTATCTGCATGGAATATAGTCTTAATATTAAAAAAAAAAATCTTCCTTTTGGACTGCTTTGTTTTCAAAATAAAAGACGCAAAGGATTATTGGTCATTTTATGTGAAATTCTAAGCAGGATGGGAATTATTTTCATCTTGTATTCTTTTAATTGACACTACAAGAATACAAGGATATTTTTTTTAAAGACATCCTTTATCTGTCTTAGTAATAACACATCATATCAGGAGGTGTTCCCAGGACATATCAAGGATAAAAACTGATGTAATTGAGGTTTGAATCAAGACTATAATTTTCTTCTAATTACCCTGTGCCCTTCTGAAGGGAATGTCACCATTTTTTGTACCTCCTTCTAATGGCTATGACCACGTTGCATTATTGGAAAAAGAAGTAATATATCAGTTGCTTTTCATTCTCCCTTTCACCTTCCCAAGCCCCTCACACCCTGGTTCATCCCCTTGTCCCAGGAGCCTTTTCCAGGTTGGGAGAAGCCATGCTAACACAGTGCAAGCAGCCGTAAATTAATTTAAACATGATAAAAGAATTCTACTCTCCCAATGCCTTGTTCTATTTTTCTGTGCAGAGATGCAACATACATATAATTAGAATATATATATATATTCTCTCTATTTTTATGTATATACACACACACAAAAAGCAAATATTTTATAATATATAAATATACAAGAAAGTCAGCTCCCCTGAAAAAATAGTTTTCATACTAAACAACATCCCCAGAATGGGGGGGGGAACTACTTCAGCCATTATGCAAATAAACAAGGGTTTACACCCTGGAAATGCAACTGCAGCCTCAGGTACGACAGCACGGCAGACCATAATTAATAGCAGTGCCAGCAAGTGGGGAGCAGATTGCTACAAAAGGGCCTGTGGGTGGTGGAATAAAATCTCAAATAGCTGCACGGCTCTGAATCTGCCTTATACAAGTGCTGTGGAATTAAGCTTTGGTTATGACTGGGAGCAGGGAATTAGGGCTCCTGAAGTCCTCGCCTGGTTGTGTATGAAACTTCTTTCTGCCTTGGGTTGCCTTATCTAGAAAGGAGGGATGGGAATAATTTCCTTTCCCACAAACAAACTGTAAATTTGCTAATATTTGTAAAATACCTACACATGCTCAAGGGAAAGGTGTTTTCAAGGGGGGAGGGGGGGGAGTGGAATTACTTGGTAAGGTGAGTGCAAGCATCATACACGTGTCCATCTCTGAGATGTTTTTTTCTTTCAACTCTAACGCTCACTAAAAGAATTCAGAAATCTTCTCGAGTCAGCTTTAGAGATGAGGAACGGGCGCTGCTGAAAATCAATCTCTCCGACTAGAACACATAAATCCCCTCTCGCCACGGCCAGGGCGGGGGCAGCAACACTCACCCAAAATGTGGTTCCTACAAATCCTGGAACAGCTTTGAGAGAAGCCATGAAACTCATTATCATGCTGGGCTTTTTTATCATCTTCGTGAGACAATTTTAATAGTTTGCCTAAAATACATTTCTGGCCCATGGATGTGAGAAACAGATTTTTTTTGGGGGGGGGGGGAGGGGGAGGGGT
>VXAK01005043.1:32444-49829 GCA_013399435.1 Arenaria interpres
TTTCCCCATGTTTGCAAACATTTCTGCTCCCGAGTGAAATACGCAAACACCGGTGGGACTGCCTGAGCGCACCTGCCCTCATTACTATGTCCTGAACCCCCTTTTAATCCCAGTNAGGGACACGGGGTGGGGTGCTCCCCGGAGGCAGCGGGGACTGCTCGCCCCACAGCCCCCCATTCCTCTGCTGCTCCCCTCAGAGGCAGCCTTCTGGGCGCCTCGGCCGGGGGCTGCCAGCGGGGAGGGAAGTTCCTTGAGGTAAAAAATTGCTCATAAAGTGTTGTCTGTAAGTAGGCATCGACCACGAGAACTTCTCCATCACCCGTGTGTAGGTCTGGGGGTGCAGGTCCCCATTTTCAGCCCCCTAGCCCTAATTTTGGGGGAGAGGGGCCATGGAGGGCGGAGGAGAATGCGGCCTAGCTCGTCGTTTGGCCTAAAGGTCTGTCATATGGTGGCTAAATCCAGCCCAAAAATGCAGATAAAAGGCCAAATATCATCCACTCCCTCAAATACTGCAGTCCGAGGATCAAAAACAGCCTGGGCTGAGGAAAAATAGTGGGTGCTGGCATTTCCCCTCTGAAGGGACGAGCCCGAGCCGTCCCTCCCTCACAACAAAGAAATCCCTGTTGCCATCAGCAATGGGGTCAGGATTCCCCGAGATTTGCTTTCTACTCACGATTTAAATGCTTACAGGGCTGGTTTGCACTACCAATCTGATATAGAGCCTTCAGTACAAATAAAAATATGTTTTCTGTAAATTGTCAGTGTAGGCCAGGGGGTAACAAGTACTAACATAAGTCCATGGCTGTGCTTGGTGCTCTAAGGTTTGTCATCCGTCACTAAAACTCATAGTTTTTATTTGCACTGACAAAGAAAAAGAGAAAATTGGGGGAAGGGGGAAATAAAAAAATCAAAAAAAAAAACACCTGGTGAGTTAATATTTGAAGCAATTCATTTTATGCGCTTTGTGAGGGAGACAGGGAAACGGAAATGTTCCAAACCAATCTGCAAAGTAAACAACCTTTTGCACTAAATGTTTGCCAAATGCTAACACAGGGCTCAGAGAAATATCAGGGCAAAAGTGCATCCGTTAGCGGGAGTTTAGCGACTGCTTAAGGACAAGAAACATTCTAGAGCCGGTTTAAAGTTGAGGCTTTCTGCCTTGTAAACAAATTAGCTTATAGCAACAAATAAGATGACCCTTCTTGGCTAATATTATGAGTTCAGCTTGTTAAATATTTAACGTTTACCTTTCAATTTTCCAGTCTGGATTAAGCAGTTCTCTAAACAAGCGGTGTCCCAGCAGCAGATGGAGATGCACAGACCATTGCCCCGCTCTGGCTGAGCTCCCTAAGAAATAAAAAAAACCAACCACGTTAAGTCAAAGAGGAAGCAAATGGGAGCTTTCAGTAAAAGTCTCTAAGCTTTGGCTTCGAAACTGGCTGCTTGTACTCATTTTTATTTACGTTAATTTTATCTAGCTCTGCTTTACATTAAAATAGTGGTAGTCGATTCAACTTCAATCAAGTTGAACAGGAACAGGCTGGAATTGGCTGAGCAGTTCTGAAAACCTCCCTCATGGCAAAGTATTTCTTTTCTTCCATATAACACAATCGCGGACCCGAGGTAAGATTTTTAGTAAAAAAAAGACCTGAAAAGGCCATAAATCCTTACAGTACAGTCCTGCTGAAGACAGTACAGGGAGTGGGGGAGGAAAAGAAAGTATCGTAGGATTGCAACTTCTTTTCTAAAGTAGGAATGGGAAATATCTGTCAGATTTAGCCTTAGTTTAGTGGTGGTCTGGTTTTAAATGGGAGCAGGGCTGCTGTATATGTTGTACACAAGGAATTTAAGCTGTCTCGGATCCACAGTTGTGGGTGTAACGTTTCCACTGACTCCAGGCTTTGCTTTCTTTGCTTTTAGAAGATAAACATTTCTTCGTATGACCCTGTGTTTATCTATAGGAGGTTTCCTGATTGTCCTTAAAGCTGTTACACAGTTTTTTTTGCCTCGTGCTTGAATAGCGTAAAAGCCTAACGAAGCACTAATTTTAGCAGCAGTTACATTTGCTTGTCAGCCTCGTGAAAGTTTAAACTCCGAGCTTGTCTCGCCTAGCTAGAGCTGGACCATACCTTAAATTAAACATGCTTCCAGTGAAGTATCACTTCCTTAATGGTACAATGCAAACTCTATCCAACACCCAGGCACATGGCGGCCAAACCCATTTGTAACACTGTTAATTAAATGCCCCATATTCTCCCAGTTGTCAGTACAAACACAGTGCTCCCATTGTGGATGCAGTAATGTTGCTCAGTGGCGCATTAGAGAGAGGTCTGGCTTGCGTGCTTTGGTAATAAATATGAAGGACGTTTGGAACTTGTTTTCTGTAATTTTTTTGTAAATTTTTAATCTTTGGAACAATGAGGTCTATTCTCTGAGCGTTATTTCCCACTGATGGTAACTGGGATGTTGCGCTGCAGCTTGGACGGGTTCCAGTTGTGTTACTACCAGCGCTGCCAGCTCTTGTAATTACACTGCAGCACTCACTCTCTTTGGCAACCTCCCTGCAGCCTCAGCTGCTGGAATCAAGAAACAGTATGAAAAAACCTCAGTTAAAAAAAAATTATAATAATTTTAAGAGGCAGCGAGTCACTAAGTCATTGTTGCCTGACAATGCGAAGCCCAGCTATTCTAGAGACTCAGAAACCAGAAGGCAAATCAAAGATAATATATTTATTGATCTTTTAAAGCTCATTAATTACTTTTCAGACCCTCATGATTTTGGGAAAGCCTGGATCACTGAATTTTTTCACATCGCAATACTGTATCATTTATTTGTATGTCACATATACAGCCACTATATGCAATTAAGCCATGGATCAACTTAAATGCTGCAGGAAAATAGGGTTCGAACCATGGCTGTGTTACTTTTAATCTTTTCTTTGGTCATCTGCAAGCATGAGTAAAAGTGATTATCACTCTAAAGCAATTAAGTAACATGAAAATAATTTGAATTGGATACTTGTAACTTTTTCCTCTCCCCTTGAATAACTGGAGTAACAAGGTGAGAGAATGTTGTTAATTACTGTAGCTTGTACCATCCCATAGACTTCCTCAAGAGTTTCCATCTAGAACTGCCTTCCTGACTTTCTGATGTCCTGCTCATACGATGCCCCCCGTGGCTTTTATCTTCTCCTCCTCTAAGATCAGCTGAGTAATCTGTTCTCTGAGACACGGAATTAGAAAATTATTTAGTAAATTGCATATCATTGCACTAAATTAAAACAACAATTTACCCTACGTATATGACAAGATTTTCACACTCCATTGCTGTGTCTACAACAGAGCGATTCCCTCTTAGCCTAGTTTTGGGCATAGTATTTCCCCTCCTTTGAAAACAGGACTTTCATGTTTTCTCCCCAGGTTAAACTTTATGGGAGGAACAGCACGATGACATCCACCGCCAGGACCAGCTACACCTCGGCTCCCAACCAGAAACACCGGCGCAGCAACCGTCGCTCCAGGCAGCACGGCAACGCCACGGACACAGATTCCCAGTCTCTGTCAACACTCGGGTATTTTAAAACACTTCCATTAGAGATCTTTCAAATGGTACTGAAATATCTCTCAGGTGAGAATCCGATAACGAAGGTATTACTTTCAATATCTGAAAATTGCCAGAAAAGTTTTCCATTCAGAAAAAGACATTATTGTTTAAAATGTTTTACCTTTTAGGTGGTTGAAATCATTCTGTGTGACTTTATTCTCTGAATCTTCAGCTTTTATGTATGAAGAAGAAAATGACCAAAATGTAAATGATAATTACAAACTATTTGAAGTGGGTGTTTTTGCATGTTATGTGTGAAAAGTATTCCTTAGATCTGTCCATTTCTAATTACTATGGTTTGTTGGCAAAGGAGATAAACAGTAATTAAATTTTGTTTTATTTGTAAATCTTATTTCTTGGTCTATTTTTGAAGTAAGATGAAGTTATTGACTAGTGATCATCATTTTTCTTGCAGTGAAGATTTACAAGTATTCTGGGCTTTGCTTTTTCAGTGAAGGATATCAGCATGCTGAGCATGGTGTCGAAAACCATCAGCAACCGCCTTATTAATTACATCTCAACCCCGTCAGGAAACCGAAGGCTCTTATTGCAAGACTTTCATAACCTTGAGCTACCCGGCAAGAGAGAAGGATCCTATATTTTAGAGCACTACAAATCTCTAGGTGATCCTTTAATGCAGATGGTAACAATTAGAGGGGAACCGAACTCGGTTAAAAGGTTTCTGCTGTTATATGCATTGATTGGTAAAACACTGAGCATACGGCCCAAATCATTCACTCAGCTCCCTCTGAAAGTGAAGTTCCTCCCTATACCATTAAGTGGCGGGGGGAGGTGGGAGGAATTGCCTGAAATTATTCCAAAACCTCTTAGTTATGGAAAAAACAATGTGTGTTTCTGCCTCCTCTGTGGTTTTTCTTTTTTTCACGTGAAATGGCAAGCAGGGCTGGGGCAGAGGATCAGTTCTCAGCAGTAGGTGTTCCCAAATTTACTGTGTTTGGACACCACCGCTGGAAACTGTAGCGGAACCCACGGCTCCCAGGCCTCACGGTAGCTGCAGGAATCCGGCTGCTTGGGCCACCTCCGTGGATCGCTCCGGAGCAGCTCGCATTCCTCCCTCTGGGAAATGCAGCCTGATTCTGAAGCAACCAGCAACACTTGCCCTCAGAAAGCCTTCCTGAGAGCCTGCTTGAGATGCGCTGCAGATCGCATTCCTCTGCTTAGAAAAGAACTATGCTCTTTGCAAAAAATGTTATCCCAGTTGTCAGTGACTCCTGTTCTTGGCGGCTTTGTATCAGAGTTCCAAGACTCAAATGGGAACAGAGAACACATTTTCCTCTCACTCTTAGCTTAAGGGCAATGTGACAATGCCTGCACTTCTGCTGTCACGGTGTACTGTGTGCTTTCGGGCTGAAAAGATTCCCTTGGTCTTTCTCTCAGCTGCTCAGACCTCTTTTGGCCCAGCGTAATAGAAATCTAGATCAAAATACCATGAATTTGATGGTAATGAGGAGTGCTGGACATCCTCAAATTCAAAATGGTTTGCTTTTTACCTTTTCTGCTAATCTTTAAACCACGTTGATTCTAAGCCGTTCAGCCTCTCACTCAGAAATGCTGCATGCTGCCTCGTGCATCTGGAATGCTGAAAATTGCCTTCACCCACCCACTATCAGTGTTCTTCCATCAGCGAAGCAGAGAAATTAAACCCTAATTTGGTCCACACCAATTTACTGTTACCTAGCTGATTAAAAAAGATTGTTTATTTGATAGAGAAATAAAATGCCCCCATGGTTAGATGCGGAATTATAAGTATGGTTTGAACTAAATACATTAAGTAAAGGCATACACAAGGTAAAGCAACACTGTTAAAATCTTTTAGACCAAAGACCTCCTACTGTAAGCAATCTCTGTAGGTTTTGAGGTATTTTAAAATAATCTTAGTGATTTATTTTTAAAACAAAGCTCAAAACCCTACAATTCTTTAAAAAAAAAAAAAAAATCGAAATTAGTTTGGGCTTTGTAGTCACCACAATCAAAATGGCAACTTGTTATTTAAAGGTAGGCGTGAGCCCATGGCTATAGTAGGCCTAGTAGTAAAACTATTCAAAATGTAAAGAACATTGGCAATATCTGTGTCATCGGTGGAAGCCTCAAGAGAACGTTTTTGTTAAGAGGTCAGTTGTAAAATCAATATTTACTTTACGGCAGGAAAGACTGGACTCAATGGGGAAAAAAAAAATCATTCCTGCTCAGGGAGCCTGCACAGGGTCTACATATTGCATAAATCTCACTTAAACTCAGGCTCTGCCTCCTCTCAAGTCCATGGTATCATCTTCCAGTACTTGTCAGGGGGTCAGAATTCCAGTCATTGTTGAAAACAGACTTGAGTTAGAAATGATCGTGGCACCGTCCTTCCGCACAGGGTGGGTTTTGCTGCACAAAACCAGCAGCAGCACCTTTCGCTCAACCCTTTTTACTCAGCATCATTTTTCCCCGCGCCGATGGCTGTTTCCTGACTTGCAGCTACAACCTCGGAACGGTCTCAGCTGTCCTTCAGGGGGTTCTCTCCAAAGCCTAATCCAGTCAATAGAAAATTGACTTGACTGAGCTTTGGACCGTGTCCTGGGCTGAGGAATAAATTATGTCTGTCATGCAGGAATGCTAACACACGGCTAAATGAGGAAAGAGCCCATTTAGAACCACGGTAAATGCATAAAGTGCTTTTCAACGTTGGAGAAGTTACATGGTTTTTGGGAGACTGACAAAAATTCAGAAAAAAAGTTGCCTTTTCTTTTTTTTTCCCCCCCTCAGAAAAAAAAAATTCTGTGGATTTCTTGATTAATCAACAAACAAGATATATATATAGAGAGAGATTATTCTGGCAGAAGTTTTGGAAGAACAAGCTGTTAACCCATTTTCTATCAACAGCGTGGAAAAAAATGCTGCTTAACAAACAGCTGTTCCACGCTATAATGAACTCCAGACTTTGACATCCTAAACACATACCATTTCAGCCCTGTATAGGAAAATAATTTTACCTCTTAGCTATGTTTTACATTAACAGGGTTTAGAATATTTTCAGAACATGTGGCTATCTTGAAAAAATTTTGGAAGCTCGGCTTTCCATGATGTAAGGGGGGGAAAAACAGCGTTCCCCACGGTGCTGTTAAAAGGGGGGCAACAAGTAACATTTATTTCCAATATTTTTAACGGCTGTAATCCTCAAACCAATACAGTCATGTTAACAGGGCTCCAACCGTGACTAACAGGGACTTTAAAAATGACACAAATAAATAAGTTATGGCGCAGGAAGCTTGTATATGCCCTGACATCGTCTCTTTAGTGAAAAATGGCCCCGCCAGAAAAGCGCACGCCCCTTCTCCGAAGCACAGATGGCTGTTTGTGCTGCCTTTTTTTTGTCTTCCAGAAGCAGGCAGCTTTTTCGCACTAGTGCGTGCACACATGTGATGTGAGCACTTAAGCCAATTCAGTAGTGTATGTATTCAGTAACGTGGAGCTACAAAGATGATGAGGGGCCTGGAAAATCCCTCCTACAAGGAGAGGCTGAGGGACTTGGGGCTTTTAAGCCCAGAGAAGAGCAGACTGAGGGGGGATCTGATCAACGCCTATAAATACTTCAAGGGAGGGTGTCAGGAGGATGGGGCCAGGCTTTTTTCAGTGGTGCCCAGGGACAGGACAAGAGGGAACGGGCACAAACTTGAACATGGGAAGTTCCACCTAAACATGAGGAGGAACTTCTTTACTTTGAGGGTGGCAGAGCCCTGGCAGAGGCTGCCCAGGGAGGTGGTGGAGTCTCCTTCTCTGGAGACATTCAAACCCCACCTGGACACGTTCCTGTGGGACCTGCTCTGGGTGGACCTGCTCTGGCAGGGAGGGTTGGACGGGATGATCTCCAGAGGTCCCTTCCAACTCCGTATCATTCTGTGATTCTGTATTTGTTTTCTTCCCAGGATTGTTGCTTAAAAGATGCACACTGCTATTGCCCACAAAAGACAGGCTAAGGTATATACACAAGATTCTCTCTGAAGTAAGTTCACGTTCCTTTCACTACTGTTTGAAATTGTCCCTGAAATACCATTTCTACAAGGCAGTTATTAGTTGAATTATGCCCTTTGCTGGAGTTTATTGCTACCTTGTAATGAATTTATTGATTTGAAATCAGTCTCTTTTTAATAATAGTAGAAAAGCCTAAGCCAGCATATTGAACACAAGGCTGTTCTGTTGAGATTTCATACTACAATATCAATGGTTTTCAACTTTTCTAGCACGCCACAAAGGGAAGAAATTTTGCAGCGGAAGAGCACAGCTCTTCATAGAAATTTTACTCTCCTGAAAACAAGGTTGCTCTTCTTTCCTTAATTTTGCACACCCATTGGACCACAGTTTTGAACGTAATGCTAAGCCATAACATGGTACTGTAACTTCTTTCCTTGTACAGTAAGGGAAGGGAATCCTTCTGAATCTCTAGTCAGCATTGATGCACACAAGCAGTACAGAGAATTTTCAATTGCAGGAATTAGTTTATGGTCACTTAAGATAAATTACTGGTGTTTTGCACTTACAGGTTTCCTGTTTTAAGCTTAACGGTTGTGCAAGTCCTTTGCATTGTTTAGGATTACAGTGCTATGGGGTATTTTTACAGGTACAGTATCTTATCGAGAGAAGGCAAGTATCACAAATATAAAAGAAAATTAAGGTAGCTTTTTAAGTTAATCTGTGATTTTGCAAGATATTTAGAAGTATAAGATGGTTTTGAGCCTTGGGATGTAGGGGGGAAGGTATTTATTCACACAGTTCCCCAAATTTCCTTTCTGGTTGTTAAAGTTCCCAAGACTCTGGAGAATTCCTTGGTCTGGATTTCACCACCAACCAGTCTGGATTGTGATTAGCGATTTATTATCTAAGAAGACATGGGAGAAGGGGAGCATTGTATTTCACACCTTCAAATTCACAAATCAACAGCAGAGATGGTTTAGTTTAAAAGTAAATGGCTACACACATCGTATACCAGAATATTTTTGTTAGCTTGTGGAAGCCTAAAACTGATTTAAAGAAAAAATAAGTCAGTGTCAAATGAATTAGTTCAGCAATCCACGGCTTATTTACTGTGATGACTGCTGTGATTGCAAATATGCAGTGAAACGCTAAGGGTAGGACCCTTTTAACACTACTTGAGGTGTTTTGATTGTGACGTGTTAGAATTGCCATGATGGAGGCTTTACTGGAGAGTAACTTTGTTTAAAAAGATACGGAAACAGATTCTCTCTTAGAAGAACAGGCATTTTGAGTACATTTTAAATGCATGTAAGTCTTAGAAACCCGTGCATACAGGCGCTGCATCAGCATTCAACTATTTGGTAATCCAAAAAAAACCCCTGTGATTGCCTTTCCGTGGTTAGGAGTTAGGGATAGTTATTTGTGCTGGGACATTTGTCTTTGTAGCAAATACCTTTGTGCACTTTTCCACATAAGGTTCAAAAATAAGCTCTTGCCCCTGAACATGGAAGGCCATTAGCAGCTTCTGGTTCTGGGCTGCGTTAAGGTTCAGTACAGCCTCTGCCATAATGCACCACGCTCCAGGTACGACACCTTCCCTCTCTGTTCCTCTGATAAAATTGCAGGACAGATCATATTATCTAAATGGCATTGTGATCTAAATCGATGGCTCAATCTATTCATTTTTATCCCCTTTCTCTTGTAACCATCAGATCCTAACAGCGGGCTGGGATGAACTGGAGTGTCACCGGGTTTTTAACTTCCTCTGTGAGCTGAGCAATTTACCCCGTAAAGTACAGACTGTTGTCAGCAGCAAGCCAGGTAATCATCAGAGCAGACAAAAGTCCTCCAAAATCAAAATGTGCTCTCATAGAGAATTCAGCAAATGGCTCTTGATTGCGGCAAACAAAATGTGTCCAGAATTGAGAATGTTTTATCTCAGTTAAGCCTTGTAGCACCAATGCTTTCCTGTCTCTCACATATGTTATTTTAGCTCAAATATTACACAGGAAGTGTGCATTCTAAAGCAAATACTTGGCCTTTATATAGATAGATACAGCTATTTTTCTTCACCAAAAGCAAAGCGTTTTTGTCTTTGACATGTATCCTGTAGTGGAGAGCGTTGTCTTGAGAGGCGTTTAGGCTTCTTTGAATCGTTCCACTATCAAACCAAAGCAGTTCTGTATATATGTAAACAGTAACATGGACTTGCATCTTTCCTACTGTGCATCAATTCCAGTGAAATTGATGGGAAAGGAACCAGCATAGAAATCAAGTGATGCAGTAAAAAAGTTAGGTTTAATATTTCTGAAACACAATGCTGACATGGCACACGCCTCTCAAGAAATTCTCCTGTTACCCAGCACCAAACTGGGTATTTCTGTGGCACGCTTTACACACGGCCGCATACACGCTTCCTCCTGTTTCCGCTCACTGATGCCATCAGAGAGAAAAGATCAGAGTAACCAAAAACCAGAGCTGAGAGCCCTTGAAGACATGCAGGACCTGCTGCAGAGAGGTACCACAGGGTGCACTGATAGATTCGATGGCCTTAAAAGAGCCAAACTCGGGAATTAACAGCTGAGAATTTAATTAAATCCCCCTAGATGTTCTTGAGCAGCTTTAAGAAAACCCTTGTTTCTCTTCCTATAAAAAAAGGGTTCATCTTTGAGGCTTATTGCATGAAGCTTAACAGAGTTATAATATCTACATTCTTTTACCCCAGGGAGTGCCCGAAAGCTAGAGCTGCGGATCAGGTTATACTGTCGTAGCGTCTTGTTGAACCACTGGATTCATCGAAGTGATTCTGCCTTTTGGTTGACTCGTATTTTAAAGCCGTGGCCCATGGTTAATCAAGCTCGCCTGCTGTATATCATCTTTGGGCCAGTGTCCTCTCTTGATGGCAAGTAGTTGGGGGAGGGAGGGGGGTTAATTTTCAAAGTTTGGTCCCTGAGAATTAGATTTCCATGCAGGATGCAGCATTTCTGGAAACCAAACTTTATGCAAATAAATTGTGGTTGTATTGCCTAGAAAAAGTTGTTCTGCTTAACCCGACCTCACTAACATATATAAAATACAGAAATGATATGTATGTGTGTATATATATATAAAAAAAGTTACAATTCAGGTGAAGAAATCACACCTCTGTTCCTCTATTCTCCCCTGCTTTGAGTGGAGTTAGCTTGAATGTATTTCAAAGAAGCACCTATTTCCCTGCAGAAAAGCACTTTCTCACTGAATTACCAGACCCAGGTTTCTTTAAATCACCCTTTGATTCCTCCTGCAACTACCACTGTCCCTACAAAAGTGATGGAAAAGAAAATATCTCACAACGACTGAGTCATGTTACCTGAATCCCCCTCCCCTGACTCTGCTCTAAGGGCCAGTTTATCACTTTCCTTGTTTTAAACAAACAAACAAAAAAAGATGACTTTGTCACTTACTAGCAGTTGTGATTAATATATTGCTCAGGACACGTGGTTTGGCAGAAAATGATAGAAGCACCAACAGATGAGACCAGTCTGAAAGGTCTGGCAGATGCAATTAAGCTGCTGTATGATACAGAAGCTAGAGAATGGACAGCAGATGATGTTATCAGTCTTGTGGATGAGCTGTCAGGTGTGTTTTTGCCTTTATCATTAATCCATAGGATTATATGCTCACGTCCTCCAAATCTGGCAACGAGTGTGTTTCAGACACACAGATTCCTTGGGAAACTGTAATATTCCTCCCGGTAGCTGTGGTGTAACTGGAAAAGTCATTACGCTCGGGAGCCAGGCAGTAGCTGGGAGTGGGAGAAACCGGCCCAAATTCAGGCTGCCTTTCTCCAGCATGAAATACTTTCAGAATCCACACAGAGCTTTCAAATTCAAGTCTTGTCTAGCCATTATTGTCCAGGCCGTGTAGGCTGAAAACATAATGTTTGTTCAAGCCAAAATTCTACTGAACAGCGTTAACGGCTACACTGAAAGTTAGTTTTGGGTGAGACCATATCACGGAAGCTCTCGGGAAGAGCTCTAACAGTATTGCTGGTAGGAATTGCTGCAGTTGTATTCCAGAGGGTATTCCCTCACCGACTCTGGTTGGTATCAAAGCCAACAAGTTGTAAATTCACATCTTCCAGACTAGTTTTTTGTGCCACTCCTTTCTTTCTGTTCAAAGACCACTAAAATCCTCTCTCTTTTATTACAAAGTTGTTCCCCGGGAGTGGCTCATGGAGAACAACGCTCGGCTTCTCATCCTGAGCGGGAACAGCATCTGCTTCACTTTCATGGCCAGCAAAGCTGTGAACGGGAGGACCCTCGAGTTAGCCAGGCTTATGGTCTTCCTGGCCCTGGTGAGTACGAGCCAACACAACAGGCTCTGGCTTTTTGAGCCTTTATCCCCAAATTTGCTTTCTCAGACTTGAAAGCTGTTTCTCCACCTACTCCTACAAACCGGGAGTAAGTCCAGCGAGGGGAGAGGGGCCCTACCACCCTCTGTTCCCTGTCCGAGCACATCTCCAAAGGTTGAGGAGTTCCTCTGTTAGTGTGTAAACAATAAAAACAACCTCTGTGTCCCCTTGTAACAACCCCTATTTTTCCAGGCCACGGCTGCAAAAATGACCCAGCCACTCATTACAATCAATAGTTAATTCTAAGATTTAATCTTGCCTTTTATAGCATCGTATCCACCCTAAAAGTTGTGTTTCTGATATTTCCTGCGTGCGCCAGGTCTGTGAGAAGGACCTGTACTGCATGGACTGGGCAGTAAAGATGATGCAGAAGGTCTGCAAAGTTTTCGGCACTCCAGTGGAGAGGAACAACTTTCTGCAGTGCGTGGAGAACGTCTTTGCTCACATGATCATGGACATGCTGCAGGCCGTGCTCTCGGGTAAGGCTGGCACCCAGCGAGACCTCAAGCCGCACAGTTAAGCTGGCATCGCAGCCTGTCCTCCCCTCCCGCGCCAGGCAGAGCAATACCCCAGCCCCTGAGGGTTTTTTGATAACACAAACCAATCCATCACGTGCCATAAACGGGAGAGACATTCATTTTAACCGATCTCTCGTGTCTAAGAGATTGCCAGAGCCACGGATGGGGAGACCAACAGGCGTTTAAAATCCACCCCAGCAGCGCGTGGGGCCCGAGGTCCGTCAGGGCTGTGTCTGAGCGTGGGCCCTGGGCAGCTGCCAGCCCCTGCAGCCCAACGAGCTGCCGTCCCTCCCTGTCCGCAGCCTGTCGGCCTCGATAAAACCCCCCGACTGATGACGATGGCAAGCCGTAAAGCCGAACGGCCTGCTCGGTTAGCACAGCTTTGTGTCTTAGCGCACAATTGTGCTTGTCCGTCTCCGGACGAGCTGGTGAAGGAACTTTGGAGAGAGTCTCCCGTGTTATTTCCAGCTCTCCTGCCACCAGGTGCAGTAGCTGAGGCCTCATAAATCTAAGCGGAGGCTGCTGATTCAGCCTCCGCTGAAGGCACTGAATGAGGAAGATTTATCTTCAAAGAAGTCATTTAGTTTCACTAATCGTTTAAAAAATGGTTTTCTTTGCCCTGGTAGGGGACCGCGATGAAGAGGACAGCAGCTTTTTGAATTTGTTTCACCTCGTAAATGCACAAGCGAATTTCCACAAGGAGATCCTCTACCTGACCATGAGAGACAACGGCAACACTGCTTGAATTTTACAGACTCTTGCTCTATTCCTGCTGGATTTTTCTGTTGTGCTTTTTTTTTTTTTCCAAGCATTTGCAAAGCAGTATCCAACTATTTCTTGAATTTCCATTCCGGTAAGAGCTGGAGCGGGAGGAGCGGGCGACACACACGTCAGCTGAAGGGGCTCAGGGAGCTTTGGGGACCTCAGGGTCTGCAGGGGGAGTTCTGTGCAGTTCGCTCCTCCGGGGCCGCGCTCAGACGCAGGGAGGAAACGGGCTGGGGGCCTCTGGTTTGGGAACATAAACCGCATTCTTTTCCCACTGTGTATGTTTGCACACGCAATAAAAATGACATGGTTTTCATATTTGATGTGCTACACAAACGGGAGAATGTTATCTTAGTTCAGAACCAAAAACATTTTGATCTTTTAATTTTGTTTTCTCTTGGGAATGGGAGGAGAGAGAGGCAGACATAATTAGAGCAGCACAGCTCCATTTTTCCAGTTTGCCGGGGTCTCCCTCGCTAACTCTTACACGCTCCATAAATTGTATGTTCAGTTTTAGCAGAAAGAGGTGATTCCTGAAAGCAATTTAACTGCTTTGATCAAGCAGAGCAATTTTTTCCCCCCTCAAAGCTACAGGTGCCTTTTAACCACCAAGCAGAAGAAACTTCAGGTCCCTCTCCCTGCCTGGTGTGAGAACTGAATGTTAAAGCGTATTTGCCTTTGTAGCACTTCGCTAAGTTGAAGACACATGTTAAATGCTAAGATCACTGTTTCATTAAGGTATATAAATGTTTGCTACTCATTAGAGGTTTTGATTTTCTGCTCTATTGCCTTCAAACCAAAAACACGTAACGCATAATAAAAAGCACTTACTTTACGGTGCGCTGGTTAGAACATGGCGCTTGCTTCACGTTACTAAACGGCCGCCTTCTCCCCCTGAACCACTTTCCAAAGGCTTCAGTGTTCCTTCAGGACCAGATTTCAGCTGCAGGGCCCCGGGTTCGGCTTTGGAAGCCCGGCTTCAGCTGCTGGAAAGGGCTAAATGGAGCTGATTTATCTCAGCTGCCCCCACTCGATGCCATCAGTAACGAGCTGACAGCTGCTCGGCCATGGTTTCCTTGGAAGTTTGCACCTTAAAGATTCTTGGGCCATTTATCGAATATACACTTACGGACAGGATTTGACTACTTTCAGGGATATAGACTTGCTGAGGCTCTTTGCAGCGAGCCGGTAGATGGCAGAGGTGAAACCTTCCCCGAGAGGAGTGTCCGCTCCCAACTCCTTCGAACAGCCCTTTTTTCTCCCTGTTTGAAGGTTATATTTAAGAACGCGCTGCAATACGATGGCCGTGCTGCAACTACCCGTTATCTCTAAGGAATCAAAACGCCAGGCGCTGCCTGAAACGTAGTCAGTGAACCGAAACCCTCCGAACCCAGCGCTAACGAACTCAAAACATGAAGAGAAAGCAGCCAGGGAAACGCCGGGGCGGAATCCCACCGCCCGGGTCGTGAGCTGGAATGGCTGCCAGGAAATATCCACGGAATCCAGGGGGAGGGAGCGGAGCCTGGACCCACCGCCTCTCCTGGAGAACCCTGGGGCCGCTTTCCCCCACCCCGCGCCGAGACACCCCGCAGCCCCTCGCGTCTCCCGCAGCCCCTCGCGTCTCCCGGCACCCAGCGGCCCTAAATCACAGCCCAGCACAAGGGGGGCCATTGTGCCGCCGCAGGGACACAGGAAAAGTCACTTCTTAGATTCACTGCCGGCCGGCGACAGCCAGGAAACGTCAGCTCCGCCGGCGCGAGCGGGTCCTCCAGCGATGCCCGCGTTACGCGGCTGCCAAGCGTGAAATATTGATGACGTTATTAATTATTATCAACTGCTCTTTTTTTTTTAATTTTTTTTTTTCCTTCCGCACACAACGGCTGGGCAAGCGTTTGGCCTGCGTTGTTGTGGTACGTACGCCGGTGTTTCCACCAGGCGAGGACCTTCCTCCCCAGGGGATCAAAGCTCCAACCCACCGAAGCGGAACTTCCCCAACCAGTTTTGTTCGAACTGGAAAAATGACACCGGCCTTTGCCGGTATCGCCCTGGGATCGGCTCTCCCAATTAAACAGCCCTGGGCTAATGACGTCCAGGTGGGTGCCCGCGGGTGGCACCGTGTGCCCGCCCAGCCGGGACGGTGAGACTCGGGAAAATGGTGGGGTTTTTTCTTCTTCTGCCAAATTTTAACCGTTGCCGTGGGGAGTCGATAAAACCCTCCCGGGCAAGGAGCAAAGGAGGAAGCTGAGGTCGGGTGCCCTCAGTCCCAGCGTGGAGCTGGCTGATTCGGGGCATGGAGGAAGGGGTGGGTGCGCAGGGCTGGGGGGGTTGCAAGGCCCCACGGGGGGGAGAGGAGCGTTCGGGGTGAGAGAAAATGGTTGTTCCTGGTTTCACACTCAGCTGAGTTTCCATTCCATGCATTCCTCGTTACTCACTCTCTTAATCACCGCAGATGTTGACATCAGATGCAGACTCACCAAGCGGAGGTTATTGAGAACATGACTTATGCTCGCAGAAATTCCTCCCAGAATATTTCAAGCTTCTGATTTCCGACTATATTTGGTGGTGGCTGAGCGAGGAGAAGCTTTTCGGCATCTCCGGGGCTCGGTGACGAGGGGCCACCGGGGCTGCGGGCTGGTGCAACTGGGAACACCAGTGATGGGGAGCAAAGTCACCAACCTCCTGTTTCTCCCAGGAGTTTTACTGACAGGAGATTGCAGCGTCAAGTATCCAGCTGGCAGCACCGACCGCGTCCCGCCTTCCCAGACTCGGAAATCCCTTTTCTTTCTGGAAACACCGTTTTCTGAAAGTCTTGTCAGCCCGTTCCTGCTGGCCCCGACCCTCCCAGGGTCCTGTTCTCTCCCACCCACTCCTGTGATGGTGCCACCCGTAACTCCTGGGACACCAGTTTTTCCCATTTCAGGTGTTTATTGCTTTTTTAAAAAATAATATTCCTGGGAGAGACCAGGCACACGAAAATTTTGGCTTCGAGGAGGATGAAACCTTCAGTCTGAATCCAGCATCGCCTGTGGCTGGGAGCGGGGCTTCATAAAAGGCCAGGAAAAAATCCCCCTGATGCCCCAAATCCCTTCCCAGACCGCTCAGGGTCGGGGGGAAATGAAGCTCTGAAATGTTCTTTCCATCCCACAGAAATTTCCATCATATTAAAAAATGTTCTTTTCTTTTATTTTTTATCTCTCGTCTATGCTGGGATGAGCTGAGACTTCCCGGAGCTCCCCTGGAGACGAGGGGACCTGTGTGAGAGAGAGCCACGGCGCGGTGCCTGGAGCGGGGACCCCTCCGCAGCAGCTGGGGGACACGGGGGTGTCTCGTCCTGGTTTGCTGGTACCTCCTCCTTCTCGGGGCTCACGGGGTGCCCTGCCAGGGCTGGAGCTGAGAGAGTTGGGGGGGTTCAGCCGGGAGAAGAGAAGGCTCCGGGGAGACCTTAAGAGCCCCTTCCAGTCCCTCAAGGGGCTCCAGGAGAGATGGGGAGGGACTCTGGGTCAGGGAGGGGAGCCAGAGGAGGAGGGGGAAGGGTTTGACACTGACAGAGGGGAGCTGGAGATCTCAGGAAGAACTTCTTTGGTGTGAGGGTGGTGAGAGCCTGGCCCAGGTTGCCCAGAGAAGCTGTGGCTGCCCCATCCCTGGAGGGGTTCAAGGCCAGGTTGGAGGGGGCTTGGAGCAACCTGGGCTGGTGGGAGGTGTCCCTGCCCAGGGCAGGGGGTGGCACTGGGGAGGGGGGAGGTGTTTGAGGTCCCTTCCCACCCAAACCATTCCATGGTTCCATGATCTCTCCGCAGAAGCAGGGTTTGCTCCCGGAGCCATGTGTGCCCCGGCCCCACGGTCGATGCGTTTTAGCAGAGTCACCACCCGCTCTCTCTCCTGTGTCATTCCTCTCTTTATTTTACTTCCTTCAACATTTTTCGTTAAAAATATAACCGCCTTTTCTAAAATTAAACCCGACCGACCGACCTCGGAAGCGCTCGTCCCAAGGGGCTACGCCAGGCGGTGGGGGCAGGACCCTTCGCATCCCCCCGCCCCGGGGACGCCGCCTGCGTTCCCAGGAACAAGCCGGGTCTCGGCAACGGGGTGTCACCTCTCCCCGGACACCCCATCTCCCTCCTGAGCCCCCC
>VXAK01005043.1:52331-71787 GCA_013399435.1 Arenaria interpres
CCCCGATTCCCCCCCGAGGTGATGATGGGGCCAGAATCCCCATCATTCTCCTCCCCCCATCCCCTTCCAGGAGCAAAACACTCCCCTCTCCCCAGCTCACATCCTTCTTGGGGGGTTGTCTCTGCCCTGCCAGGAGCCCCCTCTCTGCCAGAACAGTGTTTGTCTCCAATTTTGGCCACCCCAATCCCGGCACTGGCCACCAACCAGCCCTGCAGCCCCGTGTGCTTTGAGAAAGGGGACTGCGAGGGACCCTCTCCCCCTCTGCGAGACCGTCCCCAAGGATGTGTCTCCCAGGAGAGCCAAGGAATGGCTCAACTCGGCCGCTTTGGTCCCTAGATTCTCTTTTCCCTTGGGAATGGCAATAGCAGCAGCTTCCCCTTGGGAGCATCTCAGCCCCGTGGTGCGGGAGCAGCCCAGCACCGGGACGGTCCCCTCCGGCTGCCGGGGGTCCATGGTCCGGGCGGAGCCAGGGCTGTGACCAGGCATGGGGACAGTGGGAACGCCAGAGGCATCACCACTCTGCTCCTCAGAGCATCCCATTCCTGCCCTCCCTACATGGGCTTCCAGTTAGACCTGCCCCCGTCCAGCTCCGGGACCTTCCGAGCCCCAGAGGGAAGGGGACAGGGATGTGCTTTGAGATTTTTGGTCCATGATGTGACCCCAAGTCAGTGGTGACCCCAGAAGCCACCACTGCCGGGGACCAGCGAGAGGTGCCGGGTGGCTCAGGGTGCCAAACCCCGGGCTCTGCCACTGGAGACCGAGCTGCCGGAGGGGACAGTCACCCAGGACGGTCCCCAGCGCGGTGGCAAGAGGGGGAGGATCCTTCAAATGTGGCTCAGAACTGGCATGGGGATGGGGGCTGACCCTGCCAGCCACCCCCCCCAGCCCATCTACCCAGGAGGTGGAGGGCTCAGGAGGGTCCCAAAAGCCCCACAAGCAGCAAGAGGAAAAGCAGGAAGATTCTGAGTGAACCTGGGGAGCGACCACTGCTGAGGGGAAGAGGCTGCCCCAGCACGGGGGGCTCGGGGGAACCCCCAAAAACCCTGGCCCAGAGACAAAAAGCTGGAGCTGGTGGGGGGGGGACATGAGGTCTCGGTGTCGCAGTGCTCCCCCCAGCACGGAGGAGGGGGGAGCCCGGGCCATCTCCAGCCCTGGAGCAGGAGCAGCAGCCTCTGGGCAAAGCCTTTACCGGGGCAGCAGAGCCCCGGGGGGGGGACGGGGGGGACACGGAACGAGGCAGAAGCAGCAAGAGCCGCTTCCAGGTCCGTCCAGAGCAGCCGCTCTGAATCCCGAGGAGAAAGAAAGATTTGAAGGTTTTAACTTGTGAACGTTTTCCTGTTTCGAGGAGCGACGGGAGCAAAGACCGAAGGGGAACAAACTCGGCACCGAGGAGCCGGGAGAGGCAACGGGACGGGACGAGCCAGAGCGGCGCAGGGTGGGGGCTGCCAGCCCGTCCCTCCCGCCGGCCCCGGGGACGAGCATCCCTCACCCTCGGCGCTGCCCTTTCCCCGTCCCCGCTGGAGCTGGAATTTGGTCCCAACAGATTGGTCCCTTTGCTGGGGTCCCGGCGACTCCGGCTGCTTCCCCCAACCTGGGAACACCCGGGAGGGCTGGAGAGGAGGGAGAGCGAAGGAGGAGGAAAGCCGCAGCGCTTTGGTTTCTCAAGGTCACCCCCCGCCCGGCCCCGCACCCCTCACAGACAGTCCCTCGGTCCCGACGGGGCTAGAACGAAGCTAAATCGGCAGGAGAAACCGGAGGCGGCTGCGGAGACGCGGAGTGGCCGAGATGTCAGGACGCGGCTCCGGCGGAGCACACGGGACGAGGGATGCCGGGGCAGAGAGAGAGACACGCACGCACACACACACACACACGCACACACACGGAGGGGGGAGCCGGGGGCTACCAGCCAGGCACCCCCTCCCCTCCGGCGGCTCAGATGGCCTCCACGTAGTTGGCGGGGAGCATGCCCGTGTCGCCCGTGCGCTCCACCGTGCCGTACATCCACCCGTCGTCGATCTGCTGCACGTTGATGATGGTGTCGCCGTCCTGGAAGGAGACCTCGTCTTCGTCGGCCGCGTTGTAATCGTAGACGGCGCGGAAACGCTTCTGCGGAGGCGAGGGGAGAGAGAAGGGTCACGGACCCTCCCCCAGACGGGCAGAGCTGCCACCCTGGGGGGGGAGAAACCGGGGCAAGGAGCCCCACCGAGCCCCACACAAGGGCTGTACCGAATCCAGGAGGTTTTCACCCAATGGAGGGATGCTGGCGCCAGCGGTCATTGTGGTGAGCAGAAACCGGGCACCCAGCGTTACACTCCCTTCAAAACTCCTCTTCCCCTCCACAGGGGTGGGCAACAAGTGGGGCAAACCCTCAGGGAGGGGTGGCAGCTGGGGTGCTGGTGTTGGGGTGGGCACCGTGGACCCCTGGGCTGTACTCACCCCCCCCCCAGAAGGAGTGTTGCGCTGCGTCGAGGCCGGTGCCGCGGGCTCCTTGTAGCCGTAGGACTGAGGCGATGGCTGCTGCTGCTGCTGCTGCTGGTAGACTGGAGGGGGGTGCAAAAAAGATGGGTCCATCAGCCAGAGTTGGGACTTGGGGGGCACACGAAGCCCCTCGCCAAGAGCTGCCCCAGGGCACAAGCGTGTGCAGCCGCAGCCCCCGGCTCACCTGGGTTGCTGGATTGGATGCGATGGGACTGCTGCTGCTGCTGCTGCTGCTCCCCGGGTCTCCGGTAATTGGTGCTCTCCTGGGAGTTCCTGCGCTCCAGCTCAGCCCCCTCGCTGGGGCTGGGGCCCATCCTGCTCCTCTCGAACTCTTCGTGGTATTTGATCTACACCCCCGGGAGAGGAAGGAGAGGTGAGAGCCGGGACCGCTCCGCAGCGCCGGCCACCAGCCCGGACCCCAGCGATGGCCACAGCTCCTGCAGCCCCTCAGACACCAGCAACGTCCTTCCCCTCACCCCAGCTCGTTTCTTTCTGCCACCAAGGACTCAGCACCAGCCCCCCCAGTGGTCCCAGGGGGGGTTTCCCCCCTGATCCCAGGGACATTTGCTCAGTGGCAAGGAAAAGAGGAGGTTTAAGTGTGCCTTAAACCCACCTACGTGTGCCCTGTTCCCACCTATGGGTGGAAAATGCAATTTTCTCAGGTGTGGGTGAGATTCAAGACCAAGCCCCCAAGCCCCGGGGCTGCAGGAGGAAAAAAAAAAATCACTTTTAGGAAGTGTCCCCCCCCAGCACACACCGAGTTTTCTGTGCAGCTCCCCAGGGGCTGCTGCGGAGGAGCATCTCCCCCCAACATCTCTCTTTAACCCAAGCATGAGGGGGCCTTTGGGGGGGGTGTTTCTTTGAAGGAGACTCAAAACAGATACCACCAAACACACCGGCTGCATCGGACTGAGCCTTCCCCCCCCCGGCCAGCCCCACAAAGGGCAGGAGGGAAGGGTTAACCCAACCGCCGGGGTGTGGGTGTAAAAATTAATAGCCACTTGTGTTAATGAATGCGCTGCCATCGGAAAGCACCTGGAGCCCATTTATCTGCTGGTTAAACAGTTATTTAGTGAAGGGCACGGCAGAAGGAGACCACCCCGGGGGGGGGAAGCCCAAGTGGGGTCCCTGCTCCCCAGGACATCGTTCCCCCCGGCGCTCAGGGGCTCAGCCTTCGCACACCTCCATCCCCAGGAGGGTTGCCCCCCATGGGCAGGACCGTATGGGCCCCCTATGGCGGGGGGGTGGTTTGGGGGACCCCTGTGCTGCAGGGGCGGGGGTGGGCACCCCCCGGGAGCGAAGCCGAGCCAGGCTTTCTGTAGGGACTGGGTTTGTTTCTGCGTCTGGATGAACTGGGTCACCACAACCCCAGGCTGGCAGCCAGTTGCCCACGGGGACGCTGCCGAAAAGGGCTGTGGTGGCCAAGAGAGGGGTGAAGGAGGGCGAGCAGAAGGACACGGGCTGGTCTCATCTCTCTGCCATGTTATTTAATGCCCCCAAACCTCCACAGATTCTCTCTCTCTCAAAAAAAAAAAGAAGAAAAAAAAAGAAAGAATGGTGCTTTCTGTAACAAAGACCAGGGCAGGGAAGCTGGGCTCATCTCCTGCCAGCTCAGCCCCCACCGAGAAGCCATCCCTAGGGAAAAAATCCTCCATCCAGGTCCATTTCCCAAGTGGGAAGAGCCTTCCCCAGCCCTTGATGTGGGGTTTGGTGGGCAGATAACCCACAGCCCCCCCCGAAAGAGACCGGGACTTGCCAGAGAACCGCACAATGGGATGAGAAGAAGGGGGAATAAACAACCTCCTCCCGCCCTGCCGGGCATTCTGCTGGTTGTGTGTCATCCAGCTTGGGGCGCAGGCACCCTCCTCCCTCTGAGCCCAGACCCTCCTCCCCGCGACACCCCAGGGGTCAAACGGCAGCCTCCCCCCCCTCCCCGAGGGGTTTTGTCCCCAAAACGGGGATGCTTAAGGGTGGGAAAGCGAGCAGCTCGGGGCACGGCAGAGCTCAGAGCTGGGAGAAAGTCGCAGAAACCCCGGTGGAGTGGACGCCCAGGAGTTTTCCGAGGCAAAGCTGCCGCTCCAGGGGCGGGTTCCGTGGTCAGGGAGAAACCAGCCTTCCCAGCCCGGCCTTGGGTAAGGAACAGCGTGACTTTCACCAGCGGCGAAAGGTTAATTAACTCCCCGCGCCCCGCTGAAGGCAGGCGCTGCTGCGGGGTCGAGTTCGAGTTTGGGCAGGGGGGACAGAGATAACCCCCCCATTTCCCCCTTCCCCCCCCCCACCGCAGCCAGCGCCGCAGCAGGACGTGCCAGCCTGCATCCTCCTCCTTCACCATGGCAACACAGGGACCGCCACGTCCCCCACGTCCCCACCAGCACCTGGACCCGCACCAGGGATGGAGGCTGCTGGGCGAAGGACAAGCTGCCAGCCCGGCTGCCACCCACCCCGGGCACGGTTCTGACAGAATCTTCCAAAAGGGAGGAGCTGGGTTCCCTTGGGAGACACAAGGACAGAGCTCCCCTTCCAGAAGGTCGGGGGGAGGATGGGGATGCCGCCCTGCAGAGCCCCCGGGAACCCCTCCATCCAGGCAGGAGGGAAGCTGTGCGTGGCCAAGGGACCTCCAGGAGCTCCCCCCAAGCGTGGCCACCACGGGATGAGGGCTGTAGGTAGGAAAAGGGGATGACGTTGCCTGTCCCCACCCTCGGGGCTGGTGACAGCGGGTGGTGGGACCCTGGGGACCGCAGGAAGCTACAAACCAACAGCAGCAGCAAAAGCAAATGCTCCCGGCAGCTGGGGGGGCTGAAAAGGGCTTTGCCAGAGCAAGGGGGGGGACAAGGCAAGAGGAGCCTGGCAGAGGACAGTCACGGTGCGAAGGGACAGGAGGAAGAGGTTGTGCCTTCGGCCGGGGTTTCCACACACAAACAGGAGCCAGAGAGAGCACAAGAGGGACTGGGGGGGCTGTCCCCAGCGAGGCTGGACCCCAGTGAGCCCAGACCCCCCAGTGCTGCCCACGCTGTGGGTTATGGTGACAACCAAGGGCAGATGGGACTGTCCCTGGTCCACATCTGTCCCTGGTCCGCCTCTGCCCCCACCAAATGCCCCCCTCTGCTGCCCCCCTCTCTGCTCCTCACAGCCCACGTGGAGTCGAGCACCTCGGGAGCAGCGAAGGGCTCGGATACCCCTCTGGATGCGGCACGGAGGAGCCGGGAGAGGGGCAGGAGGGTCACCAGGTGCCCGGGCAAAGGGGCTGGAGAATTAACGCTGCCGGGCTTCCACGATGCTGCTCTGTGCGAGCTCCCCCCAGCCTCCTCCTCCTCCAGCGGGAGGAAGGTCACGGCAATATCACACGCAGAGAGATTAGAAGCCACTCACGTTGCTGATCTGATCCTGAGTCTTTTTGATTCTCTGCAGCTCCGGGGTGTCAGCCACCACGCTGAAGCCTTTCCCCTTGTTCTTCTCAAACTCCTCCTTGTAGCGAATCTGGGCGCAAAGAAGAGAAAGCAGGTTTAAATACGGGGGCAAACAAGGAAAAACACATTTAAACACGGGGCAAAGCTGGCGTGCACAGCAGCTGGGTTCAGCAACAGACCCCCATCGTGACCCACGCTCTTCATGAGACGCAGCAGCTTCCTAACAGGGTCCCTGCCTTGCTCAGGAGACCCCCCCTTCCAGCGCACCCAGTAACAGCAAAATGGGGCATTGCCGAGAGCTGGAACACACAAACAGCTTCCCGAGCATCTGCTGGTCTTGGTTCTCTTCCAGCAGGGGCTGGGGGTGACTCGGATTTACTCTGAATTTCCTGTGGGTGACCAGCGGACCCAGGTCACGTACCACGGGGCAGCAGACCCACGGCAAGCCGCCCGCCACAGAGCCCCGAGGGTTTTATGATCTACCCCCCGCCCCGGGAGCAATCCCACGCCAGGGGACATTCAGCCTCCTCTGGGAAGGAATACACCCAGAAGATCATAATGAAAGCGGAGCGTGGAGGGTGGAGGCTGGGGAAAGATGAGCATCCTTATTTCTGTTTGCCAGGGACTGACATCAGCATCCCTTCCCATCACACCCAGGAGCGGAAAAGTCACGGTTTTCTTTCCTTTTTTTTTTTCTCCTTTCTTTTTTAAAAAACATAGCCCTACACAGCTTTAAGGCTGGAGCAGCTCTCCCAGGAGGGAGCGAAAACAGCCCCAGCCACAATGCGCTCCCCAGCCCGGGGGGCTGCAGGTCCCCGGTCCCAGCTGGCCCCCCTGCTCCCCCCAAGTCACCCCGAAGCAGAAGCTGCTTCTGCAGAGGTTGGAGCCCAAGGGCTGACCCGGTGGCCCCAGGGGGGGAGGAAGCAGGGCCCAGCTGCCTGGCCCTCCCCAGCACAGCGCCTCGGCTGACGTTCAGACCCCAGCAGCCAGAAAGTCACCCCGTTTTCACAACAAGGGGGGGGAAGCAGATGTGCAACGAGACGCCCTGACCTCCTCCATCCTCTCCGCGAGGGTCTGCCCCGGCGCCGACGGCTGTCAGGAGCCGCCTCTGCCCATCTGGGGAGGAAAATAGCCTTGGGGGCTCTTGTTGCAGCCTAAAAATGCACAGCCAAAGCCGCCCTTCCCAGGGATTTACCTCCCTGGAGCTCGCCTTGCGTGCTGCGGACAGTGGGATGCCGTCACTACAATGAGAAGGTCACCACCGGCTCCCACGTGAGAGGATCAGACCTCGGGGGACCCCCGTGCAACCGCAGGGACAGACACGGCAGCCTGGCTCCGGGTGAGCCACGGGGGGAACGATGCTCAGCCCCCGGGATGCTGGGAGGCTGTGGGCAGGGGGGGCAGAGCTGATAGACTGGATATTGGGAAATATTTCTCCAGTGAAAGGGTTGTCAAGCCTTGGGAGAGGCTGCCCAGGGAAGTGGAGTCACCATCCCTGGGGGGATTTAAAAGCCCGGCAGACGTGGTGCTGAGGGACGTGGGTCGGTGGTGGTTCGGGCAGTGCTGGGTGGGTGGTTGGACCCCATGATCTGAAAGGTCCCTTCCAACCTCAACGATTCCAGGAGGAGCGGAGCAGGAGCCGCCGTGGATGGGGCAGGGTGGGAGCACAGCCGATGAGCCGGTGGGAGAAGCTCACCCCAAGCACGAGGACTCTTCCCGTCCTTGTGAGACAGACAGACGGAGGGGAAGCCGGGCTGGCCCCGCAAACGGGATGCTCGGGGATGGGTGCCGGGCTCACGTGCGGGGCCAAGGTAAAGCTGGGAGGCAGAGAACCGGCAGCGTGGCTGGGGGAGGCGTGATAAAGCTGATTTCTCCCCAAAACACACATTCCTACGGACACACTCCTTCAGCCCGCGCGGATCCGCCTCCCAACCAGACGGTGTGTCCAGCTGGGCTTGGGAACACCTCTCGGGAAAGGCTGCCAAACGTTTTTATAACATCTCCTGGAGAAGCCAAGACACTCCTCTGCTGCCATCGGGGCTCTCCAGTGGCTTTGCCTGGCTCCAGAGGGGGACTGGGTGGCACCTGGGGCACGTTGATGTGCCCGGGTCAGATCCCTCCAGAGCCAGGGCTGTGGGCAAGCAGCAGGACCACAGAGCAGGTCCTGCCCCCTCTCTGGTCCACAATGACACAGGGGAAAAAAAAAGAGATTTGCAGGGAAAAACAAGACACAGAAGTTTCCATTTCGCAGAGGGGCTTCTTGGAGGGTGCAGTGCCCACAGCTCGGAGGGTCTGGGCTGGGGCAGGAGGGGATGCTGGGGACCAGCAGGCACACAGTGAGCTCACCACTGGCCACATGGGCTACAGCCATGAAGATACCCCAGAGCTCAGTGCTCTGCCTGCAAACGCAACATTTCCTCTCCCCATCCTGCAAACCAGGATAAATTCAAGCTTTGGAAGCACATCAGAGCCCCTGCCCCTTCTCCATGGCCACGGGCTACCACAGACAGCCTTAGAGAGACGGCACGATCTACGAGTCACCTTAGATTTCTAACTCTAATGCGACGTTAGGAAGCAAAGGCTTAATGAGCCAGGCTGCAGAGCCCATCCTGGGAGGATATTAATACAACCGAGATGCCAAAGCGCATCAGAGGGACACGAGAGACTGAGTTCAAGGCAGAAACCTCCTTTTTTGCTGGAAGCAATAAGAGGCAGAGGGAAAAAAAAAAAACCAAAACCAAAAAACCAACAAACCACTTTTGCCAGCCGGGTTTAAGAACATATCTTGAACATCAGCGACGAGGAAGGAGCAGCCTCGAGGTATTAACTGTGGGGGACGAGGAACCAAAGGTTATGGAGCAGGACATGGAGCCTGTGACACACACCCAGGCGGGGGATCAGGAGGGGGTGAATCACCCCCAGGGACAGGGGGCAGAGGGGACGTGGTTGTCCTTTATCTGCTCCGCTTTTAATAAAGGCTGTTTTTTTCTTGAGAGCTCCAGGGCGTGGGATGCCGGCCCCGCCATCCTGCCGGGGAATGCTGCTGGGAAAAAGCGGGATTTTCCCGTGGCCGGCCCCGAGGAGGGGACACTGGGCACCAGCACCAAACGCACGAGTTGACGAGATGTAAGAAATTCAGGCTGGAAAGATAAAGAGCCACCGAGCACGAAGCTGGTCACAAGGCTAAAGCACTTCCCTTGAGAACTTCTGTATTTTTACCCTCCTAAATCCACCCTCCTCCACCTCCCTGGGTTTTTTTCACCCCTCTAACGTCCAGGATACAGGAACTTGGCCCTAAAAATCCTGCTGTAGCGGGATGTCTTATCGCAGAGTGGATCCGATGCAGCGGTCGTGGGGGAAGATGTTGGTACCCGGGGGCAGGTTGAACCCAAAACACACATCCAAGGCTGGAGCTGGGGTTGTTGCCCCCCCCGCCCCAGCACACCCAGCCACGGGAATCAGAGCACGGCACGAGCATCGGGGCGATGCCGGGAGGAAGCCAGGGACCCCACGAGGCAGACACTGTCCCCGTTGCAATTTAATGGCATCCACAGCCATTCCGGGCTCTGGCACAGAGCGGCTGGGTCCTGGGGAGCCGCAGCCATCGTCAGGGCTGAGCGAAAAGGCCGGAAAGGAGGGAGGAAATGCTCAGACAAGGCGCTTTTCAGCTTCTCCCTGCCCTTATATGGGCAGCGGGCTGTGCAGGCAGGGTCGGGCAGGCAGGGTCGGGCAGGCAGGGTCGGGCAGGCAGGGGTGACCTGTGACCACCAGCCACGGAGGAATCCCACGGTCTGCCCTTGGAGAGGCACGAATCCCTGCTCCAGCCACGCTCCCGAGGTCCTGCTCCCCAGGAAACCCCCCCCGAGTGCAGGGCACCCTGGGTGACATGGAGGGAGAGAAGCGCACAGCTGGGTATGTCCCACCGTGCAAGTGCATCCTCCAGGGCAAGTGATCACAGCTGGGAACTAGCCCAGGGGCCACAGAGAGCCATCGCTCCAGCCGTGCCCGCCAACCCTCGCCCCCGCTCCTGCCACCTCCCATCCACACGCTGTGCCAGAGAGCGGGGTGATGCACACAGCGCCGTATCCACACCCTATCCCATAATACTACTAAATGCTCCCGCTGCTCACAACTGATTTCTCAGAGGAATCGTTCCCTCCATGAGAGGAAAGGGAGCGACAACACGCGCATCCATGTGTTATCCGACGGCAGCCGGAGAACGGCCCTTCGCCATCACAACCCCCCGCGGGTCTCGCAATAAACCCTCCTTGTCTCCGTGTCCCCGGTGTCACCGGCAGCAGCTCCCCGAGGGGACAGGAGCCGGGGACCTGCCTCCCACACCCCGGGATCCTCCACCCTCCGGCAGGAAGGGCTGCACCCAAACCCACCCATTTGAAGAGTTTGAAAGAGGAGCCACGGGACGGGGAACCTGCAATTTTCTTGCCACGCGTGGGCTGTAAGAGACGGCTGCAGGCACCAAAGCTGTCACTTTGGGGACCCATTTAGCCACATGAGACATCATTATCCAGCTTCTGTTCCAGTGACCGGAACAGAAGACGCCTTCTCAGCAGACACAAATAGCGGGAGCGACACGAAACTGCTCTGGCTCCGCACGCAGTTGCCCCATGGCCACCTCGGCACCCAGCTGTCCTACAGCCACCTTGCCATGGACACCTTGACACCCAGCTACCCCATGGCCACCTCAGCACCCAGCCGCCCCATGGCCACCTCGGCACGGCCACCAGCAGCCGCTTCGGTGGCCCCCTGGCTTTTCCAGGTGGTGTATTTTGGGCGGGAGGAAATATGGGATCAACCCCCTCATGGTCACCCATGAGGACAGCAGTTCTCCAGCCCCACGGGAGCTCTGCTCCAGAGGAACGGGCAAAACTGCTGGGGAGCATCGTTCCTCATCAGGGAAGGACCCTGCACCAGTTAGAAACCAGTTCTCTGGTCTGGTTAGAAGCCATCTCTCTTCTGCAGCTCCTCCAGAGGGACAGGGACTCGGGGAAGCCTCACACCCAGGACCAAAAGCTCGGCCAGGGCTGAGTTGGGCCGGCAAACACAAGCCTGAAGGCAAGATGTGACTGTTCACAGAACCCTGATCTTTCTCCACGGGGGATTTTACCACCAGCTCCACGTGCAGAACTCTGGCCGCCCCAGCAGCGCTCGCCAGGATGCACTTTTCAGGTGGCACTTGAACAGGCAAAGCGTGGTGCAGAAGACCTCCTGCCGGGCTGTCCAGGGAGCCCTTCTCCACAAGCCCTCCCCTGTCTCAGCTCCAGTTCATCCAGTTTATTTGCAAGACCCAGCCCCGCTGCCTGCTCTGAACGGCTGAAGTGACCCATTCCTGTCCCCGGTGGGGGGTTTGCTCAGCTCCTGCAATTAGTAAGAAGGGTTGTCACTAAGCCAGAGCGGCTGCCAGTGTTTTAGCCCCAGCGCTTCAAGAAATACAAACGCTTGGGCTTGGAAAACAGGAGACTCCCTTTGTAGGCAGAACAAAGGCAGCGAGGAATTAAGATCTTTATCTGAAGCGTGCTCAGGATCTCTCCTCCCCAGGGCTTGGGGCTCTTCAGTCTGGCAGTTTCCATCCCTTCAGCTTTACCACCTTGCTCCCGCTGCTCCCCAGCCCTCCCCAGCCTCTCTCCCACCACCCCCAGCAGCCTCCTCTCCCTCCCACTCGCACCAGTCCTGCTTTGCAGCTCACCCTGGTGTGAAACCAGCACTGAGAAGCTGGGGTGGTGGTGTCTGGCAGAGCCTGCCTGCACCCCAGCCCTTCCTCTGACACGTTCACATGCGATCAAGAGAGCACTGACGGCTCTTCCAGCCCTGTCCTGTCCACACCTCCAGCCCCAAAAGCCCAGGAGACCACCGGGCACTGGGCACGGCTGCTTCTCTCCCAGGTCCTGCTGGCATTTGAGTTGTAGTGACCAACTTCTGGAGGTGCGGGCTTGAAAGAATACAGACACCCCCTCCCCTGGAAGGTTTGCCTCCAGCCCCCTCCTGTGCACCACAAGGAGATGGAAACCCCAAGAAGCTACAGAAAAGCCCAGGCAGCCGAGCACAGTCCCTCCCCGGGGTCTCCTTTAATCAGCAACAACTAATGAAGAGCCTGAATTCATTGTAAAAAGCAGCGCTGGAGACTCCAGAATCACTTGCCGCAGCGAGATCTCGATTGTTACCATGGAAAAGCGACCGTTGTCCCCTGAAAAATCGCTCTGCGAGACACAAAGCCAGCCCCGGGCTGAGCCCTCGCTCCCAGCGTGAGCCAAGCTGGGCTTGTGCAAGCCGGGGAGCCGTTGGGCAACGAGCCCCGAGGAAGAGACCTTGCAAAAAGGGGAGGTTTCAAAACTCCATGCCGGCCACACGGGCACCGCCAGCTCTAGGAGGTGAGGTCCTGAGGTTCCCCATCCTCCTCCTCCACCGGGATGCGTTCCCAGGCAATCTGCTTTTCAGCTCCCGGGACTCCCAGGCTGACGGGAAGAGAAGGAAGGAAGGTGACGGCATCTGCCGCAGCCCAGCAGGGAGAGAGGAGAGCGCTGATCCCTAAAAAATGACCGCTCGCCCTGAAAACGCCACGGCAAATCCTGTGCCGTCCTCCCTCCGCCCAGGCCCAGCGCCGGTAGGACGCCGAGCCGAGCCAGCAGGCCTCGCTGACAGCCCCCGGGGTGGTCTTCCTGCCCCCTTTTCGAAGGGAAAGCGAAATTAAATGGATTCCCAGAAGAGTCACCACATCCTGTGCTCTCCTGAGAGAGCCTGACTCCAGCCAGAATTGCCCCTGGATGTGTTTCCTCGGGCGCAGCGAGCTGCGGGCACACGGCTGCAGTCCGGCGATGTCCCAGTCCTCGCAACAACGGCTCAGGGCATCGTCCCAGAGGCGTCAGCAAAGCCCCACAAAGAAGGGTCACCCACCAAAGCTGCCCGTCTCTTGGGCCAACCTTTGCCCTTCCAGCCGCTTCTCTGCAAAACCAACGCTCGCGTTTCTGTTCTCGGGGTCTTGGAGTAAGAGAAGGAAACCAGGGATTGCTCCTTGGACCTCCCCTCTCCCCGAGGGACCAGTTCCCACCACACCATCAGGAGTTATCGGCGCGAGAACCCAGCCCACAGCCGTGCGTCAAGGCTGGGGACTTCTCTGATCCAGGGACACCTCCAGGGGATAAAACGGGGCACGTCTGGACAACTCCCTTCTCAAACAGGCTCCACTCTTCCCACTAGAGAGAGAAACCCTTATCTGGGCCAGTCCTTATCCCTTCTATCTGTTTACTTCTGCTTGCCAGAGCTTTCAAGCCCTACAAGACATGGGTTCACCCCAAATACTCTCTCAGAGAGTCAACGCCTGTCCAGATGGGGCCGTTTCCCAATTTTTCCAGGTTGGGCGCTGGGAAAAGCTAAACTGGTGTGAGGCACGGACTGGGAGCAGCAGTGCCCACCTCCGGGAGGTTATGGATGAAGGGAAGAGCAAACATAGCTGAGATGGGTGAGACCTGAGAGCTGGGACCCACACCCCAAACCCACCTCTCCCTCCTTTGGATGTAAGAAAGCACTGGAGGATGGGGAGAAGTTTGGAGGATGAGGAGAAGGTTGGAGGACGGGGAGAAGGTTGGGTGATGGATGGGGTGAAACAAGGTGGCCCCAGGCGAGGAGGGACCCACGCTCTCACCTGGCTCTGGAGCTCGCTCTGCTGCTTTAGGCGCAGGTTCTCGGGAGTGTCTGCCACCATGGTGAAGGGCTGCTTCGGGTAGTGTCTGCCGAGAGAGGGACATCGTTAAGCACAATATTCCTACGGGACACGGCCACACTCGCTGCCCTTTCCCACCCACCGTGACCACCAGTCCCCAGGAGAGCTGGCCCTTTCCCACCTGCCCCCAGCAGATACCCACTTCTCACTGGGTTCTCCCCCAATCTCAATGCATCAACTTCAGTTAAACTTCAGTTTTATCGAAGAAAAAGAGGAAGGGGAGGTTTACTTTCTGCCAGGGGATGAAGCCATTGAAGGTTGGTGCCTGATTTCTGGAGAGACCTTAACACATCTTCAATTTTTCATTAAGCACTCCTCAGGGTAACATCAGTCCAGGGAAAAGCTGCTGACGCTCTGGTTGGTGCCCGTCTCGCGGTGAAGGCTCAGAGGGGAGCGGGGTGGTTTTAGTTGCTCATTTTACTGAAGTTTCAGCCACACAAGCCCCACGTTATGGTTTCTACAGCAGGATATCACCACCCTGGCATAAACCACATCTCGGGGCACGGGCTGCACGATTTAATCTGCACCAGCTCAACATGTTCAGGGAATCCTTAGGAGATGCCTGAAAGGGGGGTGGAGAGCAGGAGACCTCCGCTGGGGTCTGGCCACGGGCCAGCGGCTATTACCCCGAAGTGCCACACAGCAGCGTCTGAAAGCGCACACAGCCCTTGCTACTGCCAGCCTCAACCAGCCCTCAGGAGAACCCAAGTACTAGGCAGAAAGTAAATGCCCGATCCTGAAGCTGGAGGTGGCTACAAGCCCCGTCCAAGCGCATGGGTGAAGGTCACAGGGCCGTTCCCACTTCCCGGAGACATGGAAAAGGCAAATCCCTGCCCTAAAAGGGGAGGCTGAGTGTGCAAACATCTCCAGCTGGGCTGGACCGGACCCCGTTATCACTGGGATCGTATCATGAAGCGTCAGGGTCAGTCCCAACCGTGTGATGCTTCACCTCTCCAGCCCTGGTCCTTCACCTGGGGTCAGCTGGTGAAGGACCAGCATCCTTCATCACAGGGCGAAGGATGCTGGTTATCTCAGAGGACACTCTCAGAGCATCACAGAGGATGCTCTCGCCCACGGCCAGACCTGGTCCCGGCAGCCACCCTCGCTGGGTCTGGAGGTGACACGTGGTGCAGAGGAAACTGGTGGCCACAGGAACATTTCCAGCCTGCCCAGCACCGGCCACTGTGGAGGCAAAGTCCTCCGTCCACATTTTCCATGAAGAAAACGGGACCCTGGTGACAGCTCTCAGGGGATGGTGGAGAAACGCAAGACACCCCAGAGCAGCACTTCAGGTTTAAACTCGGAGCTCACGAAAGGATCAACTGCCTTTGGAAAGGGTCAGAGGTTCCTCTTCCACAGGAGTTAAAATGGGATGCCCAGACTGGGTGGCAGGAAGCGACTGCAGGACTTTAGGAAAGTTTCTGCCCAGTGCAGGAGAGGGGAAGGGAGGCCCAGAGACAGCACCAGCCCCGCTTCACACCAAACACGCGTGGCATCAGGGCAGCACCTCACGCCAGAGCCCAGTTCCACTTTCAAACAGATGTGAGAACTTGCACAAATTCTCTTGCAAAGGCCCTCTCACTCAGAAGCTCCTGGGAGAGGTGACCAGGGCAGAGGAGTCCACTGGAAAGGGACTGCAGCTCCTCGCCGAGGACAACTTGGGAGGGGGTCTCACTTGCTCGTGGGGATCCGAAGGCTCTGAGCCTGTGATCCCAGGGCTATCACAGATGGTGCAGCCTCCACTTCGCACCTCTCCATCCATGTAGCCCAACATGTAGCTGATCCAAGCCCTCACCTGGCAGCTACACAGCTAACCATGGGGTGGCTGTGGCTCCCATCCCTTCCCAGACCACATCAGAGGGGGCTCTGTGGGTCTGGAGAAGCCCCCGAGCTGTGTCTGAGGAGCTGGTGTGCTCCAGCACCAGCAATTATCTATTTACAGCATCAGCATTAGCACCTCTGCCCTCGGCTGATCCAAGTGTGGTCAAATGAGGGTAAATGAGCAGAAAGGCAGCGGCGGGGGGGGTGGTGGCGGCGTGGGGGGTGTCTGGTTGAAAGCTGCTGCCGTGGAGGGACAGCCACCGACAGGCAACCACAGACCTGCAAGAGCAGCACATACCTCAGTAAAAGCAGCAACGCAGGAAACTCAAGAATAAAAATAGCTGCCTCAGCCACGCTGAAAAANCAGAAAGGGGAAAAGACAACTCAGCAAGCAGCAGCTTGCTCCCCCCCACCAGCCCCGGCGCAGCAGGGGAGGGGAACCCCCCCCCAACTTCCCCCAAAAATACACCCCCACCTCCCTGCTCTGGGTCTGGTCCTGCTGCCACCTCCCGTCACCACCATCCCAGCCCCCTGCTGCTCCAGGGAGGTGGGAATCAGCACCAGGGTCCCAAAGGACGGGGGGAAACACCCTGGGGGGGAGGAAATACCCTGCCCACCCCCAGCGCACACAAGGACAACCATCCCACGAGCATCTGATGGGCATCAGCCACGGGACCCCAGCCATCCCACATCCGTCACCGGTGCATAGGGGAGCAGATGACACAGCTGCACCCACCCAAAAATAAACCCAAATTAACCCCTCCGTGTCCAGCGATAAAGGAGAAGAATCAGTTTTACACAAACAACAGATCACCCACCGCTTGAGGGATACGGTTTAATCTCTGTTTAGATTAATCTGATTAGGGGGGGATATAATAACGTGCGTTCAGGCTCCCTTCCCCGCTCCCTCCGGGCACCGGGATGTCAAGGCGTCTCACTGGGACACGAAACCACGGCAGATATTTCATCAAGCTACTGCCTGCAGCAGAGAAATCCCTGCATTAAGACTCCCATAATAATAAAATCCAATTCTGCAAGGGGGGGGTTCCTGCACTCACCAGGATCAACAGACACCGGGTGGACACCACGTTGCAGAACTGAGCATGGGTTTATTATTGTTATTATTATTTAAGTGATTTTGATGTTTTGGCCACTGCTCCTGCTCTCCTGGCCGGTGGCATGTGGGTGTCCGGGTCAGGGCTACCAGACACTTGGGGAAAGGCTCGGCTACTGCCACCGCCGCGGAGTTGCCCCGGCAAATGACATTTTTAGAAGCCACAAACCAGCCTAAGACACCTTGGGACCAAATCCCCACCAGCTGCTGTCTGCGGGGATGGGGGACCTGGAGCTGGGGGGGCTGGCAAGGAGGGGCTGGGTCTAAATTACACTGGCCCAGTCTGGCCTCTGGTTAGCCCAGGTTGCTCCTGGAAAGGCTCCTGCAATCGCACTAATTGCTGGGTTAATGTGTTCATACCTCAAAGAGGCAGCATCATTGTGGGGGGGAGGGGAGGAAGGGGGAAGTGGGCTCTTTTGTCACCACAAAGACGACAAAAATGTCCTTTTTAGTGGCCAACAAGCTTCGGTGGCCAGGATGGCTTGTGTCAAAGGAGTCTGGAATTAATGGTCCTTCCTCAAGGGGTGCTGGGTCACTCCTGGGGACAACTCCTGTCCCTTCCTGGAGGGATATGTGTGATGGCAACCGGGAGGCTGGTACCTGCTGGGCAGAGTCAGGAGCCAACCCCACCATCAGGAGAGGGGCATTTCTCCTGTCCAAGCCCAGGTGCCATTAGGCAGCTGCTGGGGGAGCTGGGGCTTAATTAAGAGCAGCACTAATCCAGTAAGTGCTCTACCTCAGCTTACAGGGGCAGGAGAGGACAGTCCCGAGACTCCTCTTGTTTTACCCGAGTCGCCGCTCGCATCCTGGAGCCCTTTCCTGAGTTTCTTGGAAGTCGCCGCCTGACTCATTCCCAAGGTCAAAGAAAACAAAGCCACCTTTTAAGTACAAACAGCTCAAACTCCCAAATGCCCTCCCCCGGGTCACCGATCCTCCGGTCACTGATTCTCCCTTCGCAGCTCAGGTCTGGGAGGCAACAGGCTGCGCGGAGCAGCCCCAGACCTGCCAGGAGGATGGGGATGGAGCCCCCATCCCGGGGATCCTAGGGGGACAGCCAAGTGCCATCACCCCCACCCGGGGCCTTCCCAAATCCAGAGGATTTTTCCAGCAGCAGCTTTTATAGAGATCCCCAATTTTACCAGCCCCGTCCCCCGAAGGGCACAGGGAGATACGGCTCCCGTGAAGGGCAAATTCCATTTTTAAGTGGCGTGCACCGCCAGGCAGAGCCGCATTTACAGCTCAGTCATGGCCCAGGAGCTCCCCGTACTATCTGCCGGTGCTGCCAGCCGAAATCATTGCATTGCCATGGCAACCGCATCCCATGCCCTGGGCATGCTAATAACGCTTGGGAGAAGCCGAGTCCCCGGCAGCAGCCTCCGGATAGAGGGAGGAGGGAAGCCCCAGTCGCTTTGAGGGCTGGAAACCCAGAAATTCATCCCTGTGGAGCTTAGAGAAGCTGAAAAGCCCTGCTTGTAGGGGGAAAAAAAAAATAAAAATAATGTGAAAACCAGCTCACAGCCCTATTTATTTCTTGCATTTATGGGAACACCGGAGCCACAGCGGGCTGTGCCCTGCTACGGCCACATCCTGGTGAGGGAGAGGAAGAGAGAGCCAGAGACCACACAGACCCAGCCAGAATTAGGTTTCCTGCCTCTGATAGATTTTTGAGGAAACCTCTCAAGGATTTGGGGGCAGCTTTTCACTCGGCCCCGAGTCCCCGCAGGCTGTCGGGAGCAGGCAGGAGCAATCTGTCCATCTGCAGGAGGATGAGACGCCCAAGTCGAGCCTTTTCCCCCCAGATTAGGCATTGCTTTTCTCCCCCAGCCCCAAGATCTGCCCGGTGGGGACCAGGCATTTCAGCCCTTGGGAAATTTCACGTTGGGGGGGGACTTAAATTCCAGGGGTTTCCAATGCAGGGACAGCCCCCCCCAGCCACCAAAGCCAGCGCAAACACAGACACCCATCTCCTGGCCACACACCAGAGAGGGGGAAAACCATCCCCCCCTCCCCGTGCATGAGAATCAGCCACGGCAACAGTCAGCAATAAATTAAACCTTAATGAGAAAGGCAGCGGGTGAATTGCCTTGGGTCAGGAGGCGTGTGCGTGGGAAGGGGGCGCAGATGGGCTCGTCCCTCCCGGCGTGGGGTGGGTTATGGGGGAGCAGACCCGGTTCCCCCTCTCCTTGCTCCCAGCCAAGGCTGGGGAAGGAGCAGAGCTGTGGGTCCTCCCCCAGTTGTCACCATAAATAGGTCTTGGCTGGGGAAGGGAGAGGGTGTTCACTGCTCAACCTGCCCGGCTCCTTCAGAAGAAGCACGAGCAACACACGCCAAATCCACCCGGGGAAATTACCGGAGAGCCACCCGCACCAACCGGGATCGGAGCCAGGACTGGAACCAGCAGGAATTTCGGTGCCCATCACAGCGCCTTCCACGACCAGGGTCCGAAGGAGATGGAAAAGGCTTTTTGCCGGCAGCTGCAGAAGGGATCGCGCTGCAAGAGCTCGTCCTGCCACTGCCAGCGGGTCCCCTGCCAGCGTCACACTCGTGTGCGCTCCCCTAACACGTGCACGCCTGCCCTGACGCCCTTCACTCCTTTCCTAAGCCCGTGCAACAGGTAGAGAACCCTGCGGGGAACAAAAGTGGCTTTAAGGGAAGATGGAGCCCTGAAGGGCCATTAGGAAAACCCTCCGGGCTCCACGGATCCGGGCAGAGAAGACAAATGGGGGGAAGCGGCTTCAAACCATCCCTCTTCTGACAAACTGCAAGGAAATAATTAGTCCCACGCACCCTCAGACGTGACATTTGTGTAAAGTCTGCTGCTAAGTAATAGCTGTTGAGGCAAAACCAGTAACCTTTCAAGAACAAATGAGAGCCGGGGGGGGGGGGGGGGGGAACAAAAAA
>VXAK01005043.1:73769-84359 GCA_013399435.1 Arenaria interpres
TGCACAGGGCATCACCACCCCCCCTCGGACACAGACAGCCCCAAACAGTTCAGTTTCTGCACCACAGCAGCACCCCCAGCCCCACAGGTACCATCCACGGAGGTCCTGTAACACAGTACCTCACAAAAACCCAGTTCCCCCCCAAAAACAGGAGCTTCACAGCCGGCAGCAAGACCCTGTGTACCAGCCCTCTGCCAGTTCCCCCAGTGAGGCCGTGCTGGTCTAGCCACAGCCACTGGAGACTAGAGTTGTGGGTTTTTTTTCATGCTGCATCACTAAATCAGGTCAATCGAGTCTCCTCCAGGCAGACAGAGCCCGTCTGGCCACTGCGTTAGGAGCTGCTGGGGGACGGCGGCCACGAGACAGGAGGAAATTCACCCCATTCTTCACTGCGGGGTGCAGGGTTCCCACGGGAGAGGGGTCTGCCTTCTCCCCCAGCATCCCCACAGACAGAAAGAGCTCCACCAGTTCGCTCCAGCAGCCCCCAGCAATAGCTGCACGACCAAAGGTGAGGCTGAGGTAGGGAACTCCCTCAGCAGGGACATTATAAAGCAAACACAGACCCTCCTCCCATATTCCAACCAGGAACAGCTCCATACCAGCATCTCGGTCCAGCTTCTTCATGACCCATAGGTTAGACAAGCCCCAGGCAGCATTTTCACCTCCCCAGAGCAGTGGCACAAAGGCAATCTCAGCTCCAGTCTGATCGAACTCTCCAAACACCCACATCCCACCGTGTCCCGCTCCTGCCCAAAAAGCAGGTTTTTCCCTCCAAGAGCTGCCTCCCTGGGAAGCCAAGTTAAGTGGCTGCGCTTGAACCTTTGCCTTGGGAGCTTCACATGAGCTAGAAACGGCATTAAACTGCTCCAATAGAGAGATCGGTGGGGACACATCTGTAACAACTCACTGAAGTGCATTCTGGCACCATCCAGATGTTCTACGAGGAGACAAGCAATGCAGGTCTGTTGGCTACGGGACCCAGACTCGGCACCTTCAGCGCGACTCCAGCACAGATCTGTTTTACACCCCGGATCATGTGAGATGACTGAGCGCTCAGAAGAGCCTCTCTGGCTCCCAGCCTTGCTTGCAGTCAATACAGGCTGTTTTAAAGTGCTTTTGGCAGATCTACCCAGCAAGCAGCGGCCCAGACTTTAGCAGGGGGATGCAAACACACCGTGTCCCCTCCCCGGGGGCGACGGTCACCTTTGTGCAGCTGCAATGGGGGTTTCGGGAAAGAAGAGTTAAACAAAGGAAGTAATCGGCTGGGCTCTGCCAGAAGGCTCTCCGAGTTCACATCCTGCCTTTCAAAGAGTTGCTGATTCTTGGGGACAAGCTTAAAAAAAAAATAAAATAATAAACTGGGCTGTTATTATTTTTTTTTTTAAATAATAAAAGCAGCACCGCGCCACTTCACAGAGGGTCTGCGAGCTCCCTGCTAGGAAAGGGCAGGCTGCAGAGAAAAGACTTCGGTTCCTCCTGGCGTGTTTTTTGTGGTTTGGTTTTTTTTTTTGGGTAGGGAAAGGCTGCCAAAATGGCTGGGCCAACCCTCCACGTGTGCAGCTGGGAGAAGGCGGCAGCAGCATCTGCTCCCAGCCCGCCCCCCCTAAAAAAACCCAAAACCCTGGCTTTGCATAAACACAACTCGGAGCACAACTTTGGAGGCTGCTGTTTCTCGAAGATGCTCCCGTTGCCCACCCAGGGTATGGGTGCTGGGGGCTGGAGGAGGCAGGAGTGGGATGGAGATGGCAGGAGCCATCGTCCCCAGCTCTGGCAGGGCTGTCTGAGCGCGGGACAGCAGCGGGGAGCCGGGGTTTGCTCTCTCCATCCATCTCAGCCCTGTCCCCAAAGGCAGCAGTCACCGAGGGGGCCGCAGAGCTGCCCAAGTGAAACCTGGGCTATTTTTACAAACCTGCTTTAATCCATAATGGAAAAGATTTGAAGGGAACGCGGAAGGGAGGCTGCCAAGCCGGGAAGACAGAAGTCACTCCTGGGAAGGGTCTTCCCATCACGCTGCTCCCCCTTCCCACCCCTGACCCTCCCCCCAAAACAGAGCGGTGCCTGTCCCATCCTCCCTCCACCGCCGCTCGTGGGAACAGAGCAGGCTTCCCGGCGGAGCTGGGTTTTTCCACAAGGTTTCTTGGCTCCGGGCAGGGATAAGCAAGTTCAGGAAAGTCAACATTCATTCCCAGGTTGCCCCATCTCCAGCGAGGTCAACTCTGGGTGGCCCCGGCCAAACCCCACACTCCTGGCTCCGGGGACGCTGCAGGCAGCTGCCCAGCCCCGGGCTCTGCCCGAACCCACAAACCCAGCCCCGAGGGGCAGGGGGAGCCAGGAACCGGCTGGCTTTGGCTGCAACTCCAGGAAAACAGGACAGTGAGAGCGGGAGGACCGTCACCCACCGACGCAGCACACCCCGACTACAGGGAATAGCGTTTCCCGGAGAACAAGCTCACGTACCATCTGCTTCGCCAGGATGAGAGGGTTTAACAATAAGCAGGCACCAAACACCTGAAGCAGGAGCAGATATTCTCCTCCTCCCAGCTCCAGGAGAAGTTGGGAAGCACCTACCAGGTGGGTGGAAAACCCCCCGGGGCTATCAGGAAGGAGCAACTTGGAAACACGAGGTGAGCCCAGGAGGGAGAGGAGTTACCTGCAAGGAGTCTCGGTGAGGTTTTCCCTCTCCCACCTCTGCAGAGGCTTCACCCGCAGACGCTGTGGGTTGGGCACTCGGGGACATCACTGGTTTAAGCCGATCTGCAGCCACGGGGAGGAGGTGAGAGCCAGGGATGGGGTGGAGGGGAGGTAGCAGAGCCTTGCAGAAGGATCTTGGATTCCCAGGAGGAATAGCCTCGGCTGTGAGAGGTCTCCCCATCAAGCCCTGGTAGATGGGGAGCACTTGGAGCAAGTCACCCAAAAACACTTCAGAAACCAGAGGCTCCACACCCCAAAGAGGATTCACTAAAACCTGCAGCCTCCCAACCATTAAATCACAGCATTTCTCAGGAGGGCTTTCCCATCCACCACATCCCCTCTCCCCCACAGAGGGTGGGTCAGTGAGCTCTTCCCCAAACCCTGTACCCCCCAGCTCCTCAGAACCATGTGTGTTGGGGTCCTTCCCCCAAAAAAGCAGCAGCATATGGGGAAACCAGCTTTCCTTTGCACCAAAAAAAAAACCAAAACCAAACCACCACCCAGCAGAGTCTGTTCCGAGCTCGGCAGCACGCGAAGTGTGCACACCAAGACAAGAAAGACAGCTCTTCTCATCCAGAAACTCGGCACAAATAAAGCATGGGATAAACACCTGGACACCGGCCCAGCTACACAGTTGTTCCTCTTTCCCTTCCTGCCCCCCCTTCCTCTCCCCCTTCCCCCCCCCCTCCGTTTTCCATCCTCCCCAAACTTGGAAGATGGCTTTATTAATGTAGTCGGCTGCTACCAGATGGAGCGGAGAGGAATGCCAAGAACAGATCACTGGCTCCTTGTGAAGCTCGGAGCCGCTCACTAACTTTTTCCAAGCAAAGAAGTTCGCCCAGAGGTACGGAGCCGCTTGCTCTGCGTGGAAAAAGCGAGGATTTCAACAGTGGAAAAAAAAAAAATATCCACCTGGGAGGATCTTTGGGTCATGGCCAGGAATTAAAGGTTTTGCAGCTCCCGTTCAGAGCCGCCGTGCCCCAGTCACACGGGGTGCTGGCTCTAGGTAAGCTGGGAAGAGGAAGCATCCCGACGCAGGGAAGAGGAATGTCAGCCCCGAGATCCCGATCCCCCGCCCCGGGACACACGGCCGGGTGGGGTTTCTCCCCAAGGAAAGTCAGCTCCGGGAAGGGAAAGCTGAAGTCACGCAAGTGCGGCAGATGGAGGGAGCGGGGACCCTGCCGACACACCTACGTAAGATATTTTTGGCAGCCTTGCTTAGCCTTTAGCCCCTTTTTGAGGAGGAAAAGAAAAATAAAAATGCAGTTTCACTGTGCTGCTACGTCTCCACATCCCCTTTTTCCCTTCTGCCCCGAGCCAGGGCTGCAGCAAAGGTGAGCAGAGGGTCTCGGCCACCAGCCCCGTGCCCCCCTCCACGTGCTCAAACAAAGGATGCTGCAGGGATGCTGCACGTCAGTCAGGCCAGGCTGCGGCTCCTGGCTGGGGGAGGAGGGACTGCTGAGCAAGTAGGCCATTCACTTCCTGCCAGCCAGTCTGCAGCAGTAAGGAAATTTAAAAAAATAAAGTAAAAAAAAATAAATAATCCAGCGCTGCGGGGTGTGCAGGCAGCAGAGACAGCCCCTCCGACGGGCCGTGCTCCGGCAGCGGGATGCCGGCACGGGGGATGCACGGGGATGCGGGGCTTTCCAAGCAGAGACGCATCCAACAGGGCAATGGTGTGTAAATCAGCAGGAATTTGGGCAAAGCCCCGGCTCTGAGAAACTCTGGCCTTGGTGTCCTCAAGGGAGAGGAGCAGGACAGCCTCGTAGCAGAGACAGAGGTGGACAAGGAGCTTCTCGCCCAGGACGCTGCTCCTCCTTCCCCCCACCTCTCTGCATCTCAAGTGATGTCTCTGAAGACACCGACTCCCCCGACGGAATATACAGCTTTGAACTCTCAGACGGGATTTTCAAGGCACAGGTTTGTGCCACACACCAAGGCAGAGCTGCCGGTCACCAGGGCTGTCTGGGAGGAGGGGAGCAGAGCCCCACTCTGTGGGTACCACCCGCATTGGGGACCCACAGCTGAGGGACACAGCCCCGACCCCCCAGCATCAGCCCTGCCTGCTGCAGCACAGCTGTTACCCCTCCAGCTCAGCAAATAAGAAATTAAAGCCTATATAAAATGCATTTTTGGGAGCACTGGTCCCGTTGGACTCACACACAGTCTTGCCTCTCCCTGGCAGCCCACCCCTCACTTGCAGAAGCCTTAAACTTCACCCCAATATTGCCCTTCCTCCACTTCTACCTCTTTCAGTCCAAAGCACTCCCCTAAAGGGACGAGCCCAGCCCTGAGAGCTGCTTCCAGTGAACCACCAGTCACCCTAGCACCCCCAGCTTAAGTGGAAAGAGGAAGGAGGGTGGGAAGGGTCACGTCTGCCACCGAGCCAGTTCCCCAAGCTGCTGGGCGCGGGAGGGCAGAGTTAACCAGCCACCTTCTTGAAAGGCTTCTCACAGATTTATTGCCGGGGCAATGTCAGATAGGGAGGAAGCCCAGCCCTCTTCCTCTTGCTCTCGTGAAGAAAGAAACTCAGGAATTTGGCAGGCGGCCACGGCTCAAACAGAGGAGACCCTGTGCTAAGGCATGTTCAGAAAAAGCAGCCTCTTCCCTGCCAGGATAAACGTTGCTTTTCCACCCCCTTCTCGGGGGACGGGAGATGTTGCCCCCTCAACTCCAACACCAGCAAAAGCTGCTGGAGAAGGGTTGGGGTCCTTCTGGGCTGTATTTTGCCAGACACACACCTTGCCTGGACGTTTCTTCCTCCCCAGTATATTCTGGGGACACCAGTTGAGGAGGAACCAACCCCGCATCCTCCAGCAGCAGCTTCCCATCACCCTGGGGCTGGGGGCATCACAGCCCCCACCCTGGCAAAAAGGGGCAAAGCCCCAGGTGCCAGCAGTTTCCAGCTGCTCTCACCTCCCTTTGCTTTAAAACACAGCCAGGAAAGGGAGGAAGAACGTTTAATGCTGGTTTCTGTGCCCAATTTGAGAACCGGGGGCTGCCCTGGGGTAGAGGCGAGACAGACGGACCCCTCAGGGAGGCTGTTAAAGGGTTAAGACAAGGAGCCGGCATCAAAGGGAGCTCTCAGCAGAGGGGGTTGAGAAACTGAGATGGGTCGAGGTTGCGCAGACTCCTTGGAATCTCAGGAATTTCCCATTATTATCCCACTTCCCTTCCAGCAGCCTGGAGGGAGGGAGCACAAGAACAGGACCCCCAGCCCATCCCTGCGACCAGGAGCAGAAGCACCAGGGATGGACATCAGGGCTCTGCCAGGGCTGGTATCGGGGTGACCACGGGCCAGAGAAGGAACCTCTGGTTCCAGACACCGGGAAGAGCCCAGGGGTCTCATCTCCTGCAGCTCCCTGCAATCCAAGGGCTCAGGCTCACAGATCCCACGGTCGCAGCAGGTTGAGAGACCTGCACAGCCCAAGAACAAGGGTCCCTCTAACCAACTGTTCGCCTCCTCTCAGATGGCAGGCTTCCCCCTCACACTGCTCCAGGAAGTTCCCAGTTTCACACCTCAGAAGCTGGAGCTCCAGTAGTGCCAGTTTCCCCCCATATAACCAGATAACCAAGAGTTCTTTTCTACTTTCCACCCCATTGCCATCCCCCAACCATTACCAGCTGAGACCCGAATGCCACAAGCCTCATCCCAGTTCAACAGGAGCTTTGATTGGGACATCACCAAGGTCATCATCAACACCCAACAGCAGCAATAAACACCCTAAAAAAAGGGGCTACAGAAGCAGGAGGTTTTTGCCGAGGCACTGCATGGCTGATGGTTCCACGGCTTCTCCTTCTCGCTTGTCTTAGACATTAGCAGGGTAATACCCATCTTACAAGGATGTTGTCAGGATTAATGTTTTTAAAAGTACTCTGTGAACAGACCAAGTGCTAAGCAGCATTACGGGATCTCATTTTCCTTCTAAGAACGGTTGGTGCATAAGAAGCGGCTACAAAAGAAATCTTAATGTCTAGAAAGCAGCTTTGCAGTCAGAAACACGTCAGGTACGCGGAGCTCGGCGCTTCCCTGCGGGCTGAGAGGCACCAGCGCTCGCGGTGCAGAGCTCTCCGTTGCCTAATTAAGGGTCCTTCTTGATTGGGAGGATTAAAAAAAATGGGGGTTGGTGAACGCCCACCGCTCGGAAGCCGCCTGAAAGATCGAGGAAAGCGAATTTGTGTGCGGCATAAGATCCTTCTCCGCTGCTTACCTTCAAGCTGGATTTACCTCCAGGTGGATTTACCTTCATCGCACCCAGGGCAAGCGCCAGGAGGTGATTACAGTGAATGCCCTTGGCCAGGAGCCCAGCAGGACACAGGCTGCAGGGACACCCGTGTCACACGCCCCATTCCCCCAGTGCAAAAGGGCATTTCTCCTCTCCCCAAACACCTGTGCTCAGTCGGGGGTGGCATAAACACCTTTTTGTCTCCCCTTCTTTAAGGGGACACAGATTAAGATCAGCTCCATGTAAATGCCTGCCTGCATTTGAATTTTATGCACTTTTTGTCCGCCCAGGCTGGAACTGGAGAGCAGCCACCAGCTGGCATTTAAGCTGGGAAACGCTGGTTTATTCCCAGCATTAATTAGCCCGTGCGACCTCTTCAGCCAGGGCTTCACGTGCTCTCCCAGAAACCGCTGCGAAAGAGCTTCCACAGAGCTTGGGGTGCCCCACAACCCTCATTTCAGGGGGGGTGAGGACCAGTGTTTAAGAGGGAGGAGGGTCCCAAAAAATCCCGCAGCATCCCCTAAAGCCAAGGGGAGCCGGCAGCAGAGACTTACGCGTTGCAATACGGCTTCTTCTCGTAGCCCTTGTAGTTTTTCATGTTTAGGGTCATCTTGCAGGTCTCGCAGTGGAAGCATGCTTTATGCCAGAACTGGAAACAGAGACAGGACAGTCATTAACACCAGGGACTCACAAAACGGGGCCACGTCCCGCTGGAATCATGCAACGCAAACTCCTGGCTCCTCCAGCCCAGAGACATCCAGGACAAAAACCACAAAACCCAGAGGACAAACAATATTCCCACCGGTTTAGGACACAAGTAAATCCCCCCCAACTCTCCCAACACATCTTATCTCTCAATTTGGTGACTTGCATTACAGTAGCATCTTCCCGCCTTATCTTCCAGCCAGGAATTCGTCTGGCTAAGCCAAGTCACAGAATCTTCATGGTTGGAAGGGACCTTATGAGACCATTGAGTCCAAATAGGGGCCAGGAGAAGCCTCCTGCTACGAGAGAGGTTCAACATGAACCCCTGTGAGCAGAGGGATGGTCAGCAGAGTCAACAGCTGTGGTTTGCAGGCTTCAAAGTTGCTGCTTTAGGGCTTTTGGGTTTTTTTTTTGCTGATGTTGGCCAAGAGATAGCCAGCAGAGCAGGTCAGGTGAGGCTGCACACAGACACCACGCCAAGGAAGCGAAGACGGAGAAGAAAAAGGTTCTCGTGAGAAACAGAGTCCGAAGCTGAGGGCTCAGAGGTCCTCACCGCAGAGACCACCCTTCTGCCATGCCTGAGGTGGTGGATCTTCAGCCCCACAAGCCCTACAGCCCCAGGGGGTGCAGAGCACATCTCAGCCCCCCTTTCCCCACCGTGGGGCTGTCACAACCCATGTCTGCTCTGGCCAGGGCTGCAGCGCAACACGGGGCGGGGGAAAGGGCCACAAGAAGAAGAGCTGCTGGCCCGACCTTCTGGTGAAGGCAGTTTTTGCATCCTCTGCCCCACAGCAGCCCCATCAGCAGCTTCAGGTTGACCCCACCACCAGCTCACCCAAGGTCTGACATCCAACCGGAGCCAGGCAGCACCTCGGCTCTGCTTTAACCACCCAGCCACGCTCAGACTCCAGGCTGAAGCCACAGACCCCAAAATTCACGACCTTACATCACGGGTTGCCACACCCAATGAACAGTATTTTAAGGTTTTAGGGCTACTCTTGAAGAAACCAGTTCCATTGGGCATTTAAGTGACCCAGGTGGTTTTCCAGGCTGGCAGGAGCCAGCCCAGAGCTGCTCCCCAGCAATTCTGCAGCTCAGCCCCAGGCAGACCAAAGGCTGACGCCCCACCAAGTGACCAGACTTGGTGCTTCCTCTGGTAGCCACAGCCATCGGGACTGGGAGGATGGGGGGGTCTGGTGTGGCTGCTCAGGGAGCAGACCAGGAGCAGGGACACGGGGAAAGCACGGCCCAAAGAGACACCTTCGCTCACTGGAGTAAGGCAGTGCCACCCTGGGGCTGTCCCCCACAAACCGCCCAGCAAAGCCAGGGAGAGAAGCAGCCGAAAGCCACGTTAGCAGCTCAGCACACCCAGCAGATTAGAGTTAAGTAAAAAAAAAAAAACCACCAACAAAAAAACCCCCCAAAAAACAGTAATAAGTCATTTCCACCCCTGCAACTGCGTGGCTGGGTCCGTGTTGCTGCGAGGAGATGGCAAGAGCCAAACCTATGCCCTTGTGCCACCTCCCCACAGGTACCACACCCCAGAGCAAACACCGCGGCTGGAGGAGACTATGACTCAGCCCAGAAGGGCAATTTCCACCCATTTCAGTTGCTCAGAGCAACATATTTGTTCTTTTCCTCCAGTTACACGAGTTCCTCCAGAGCTCGCCTCTAACAGCCGGGGGGGGGTTTCTCCCCACACCAGGCACCAGGCTCGCAGCGGGATTATTCCCCCCCAACCCCATTCCCAGCCTCTCCAAGGACAAGATCCACAGCCGAGGCCCGACTTCTTTGGGCGTCATGAAAGTTGCAGCCTCTCGCTCGAGTTACCACCGCCACAATTAGAGGTAATTAACAGACCTCTCTCCAAGCCCCTCGGCCCTTCAGGGCCCTGTGAAAGCTGCGCGTGAATACCAGAGGTGCCACTGGAAATCCGTGGCGATGAACTGACAGCCGGGATGACTCCGGAGCATCTTCCTCCCGGGAATACCCCGGCTCCCAAGAGCCCGGGAGGGTCTGGCCAGGCCAGCTGTCCCCTCGCCCGTGGCATCCTCCGCGACAAGCGCAGAAGGGATGCGCCCAGGCGGCCTTTACCCCCAGCCAGAGAGCAATTAATGAGTATTTTTACTGCTGTTTGCATTAGGCACTGCTCAGCGGAGGAGTTTCTGCCCTGGGGCTCTTACAAAGCCCCGAGCGGGCAGCTGAGCTACCTGGAGAGCACCATCCCCGTACCTCCAAGCCTCCATGCCCCTACACTTCATCTCGCTGCTGACGAAGCTGAACCGGCGCTAAAAGGAGAGCTGCACCACAGCCCGGGCACAGGGGAACGGCAATTGTGTCGCCTTCCAGACAGGCTGCAGCTCAGCCCCCAGCACAGAGAAGGAGGACACACGTTTCAAATAGGTTTTTAGAAGAAGGACAAACGCCCCTGCTTTTAAATCCCCCGGTTCCGAGTGCTCCGAACATCTGGAGGCCATCCCAGGGGCTGGGCACCCCAGGTCCCTGGTGGCCAAACAGACGGGAGCCCTTCAAGCATCTTGGCCACTTGCAGCAGCCCAGGCCCGTGGCCAGAGCCCCCGGCACGTCCCGGTGTGCCCGTTTATGGCTGATGCCACGGCCACACAACGTCCCTCCACCAAGCGAAGCCCCCTCTCCACACCACCTGAGACCCCAGGGTTTGAGGACAACGTAAGGAGAGGCTCCTTGGGCCGAATGCAAACCCTTGACGGGGTTGGATGCCCTGAAACAGCTCATTCCAGCTTCTACTCATTTAATAATTAAAAAAAAAAAAACCCCACACCAAAACCCAACCTAAACTCCTCTGACATCAGCCCTACGTGGGTTCAGCAGTTGCAGCTGCAACCACCAAACCCTGCTCCCGCGGCGCAGGAGATGTCACTTCCCCGTGAAACGGAAGCCAACCCCATCACCCAGCGCCTTACCGGGGCCGAGGGGGGGGCACAACACC
>VXAK01005048.1:0-30162 GCA_013399435.1 Arenaria interpres
TCAGTACAAGCTGCTTAGATTATTCCTCAGTGTTCTTTGAAGTACAAATAATGGTATCTGTTACTCTATTAAGAGGATGTAAATCTTTACCTAGTGAGAAACTTCATGTTTTCTGGAGACCCGGGTTTTTTTTCTGTATCCTTTTGTTTGGTTTTGTCAACCTGACTGACTTTACTGTCTGATTTGTTCTTTCAACATCAGAAACTCACCTTATATGTCTGCATTGAGCTTTATCAGTTCCTTAGCACAAATTAAATTTAGACCATAGTTTGACAAACTTTTCTGTGCCAGTTCGTCTGCTCTCCTCCCCTACCAACAGCCACGTGCTCCTTTCTGTGCTTCTGTCTTTTGTCATGGTTTATCTCTAAGCAGGGCAGGTTGTTTAACTTGGCTGTAGCTCTTTCTTCAGTGATGATCTTCAGTGATTGGTCAGGCTGAGAGTTGGGCTTGTTCAGCCTGGAGAAGAGAAGGCTCTAGGGAGACCTTATTGTGGCCTTTCAATGCTTAAAGGGGGACCTACAGGAAAGATAGGACAAACTTTTTAGCAGGGCCTGTTGCCATAGGACAAGGGTTAATGGCTTTAAACTAAAAGAGGGAAGGTTTATTCTACATATAAGGAAGAAATGTTTTACGCTGAGGGTGGTGAAGCACTGGCACAGGTTGCCCAGAGGTGGTGGATGCCCCATCCCTGGAAGCATTCAAGGTCAGATTGGACGGGGCTCTGAGCAACCTGATCTGGTTGAAGATGTCCCTGCTCATTGCAGGGGGGTTAGACTAGATGACCTTTAAAGTCCCTTCCAACCCAACCCATTCTATGATTCAATGCTGGACTTTAGACCTGCTTTTCTTCCTGCATCCCTACCAGTAGCAATGGCCTTGATTTAACATCAGCTTAGGCCTTAAAATCCTTTCCAGAGCGTAAGCCTCTGCATTTCTGCTTGGTTTTGAATGTTTCATCTCGGTTGTCAAGCCATTAGTGAGTAATGTGACTCCATTTTTCATGTTTTTCCAAGCAGGGCTTATGTAGATGTTATTCTTTGTTTTCACTTTGCGGCTCAGGGTAGAATATTGCTGAATTGTGGTCCTGCTAGGAATTAGAATGATAAGATTTTCACGTTTCATGTTAAAATACATGCACACATAAAAATTAAGATGTTTAGGGAAATCAGTCTTTTGAGATGGATCTTGTCACAGGTTCCTCTTACGCAAGGTGCAAATTTCACTGATATACAGAGATTAGACTTGATATTTTACTGACACAGGCCGGCCCTCAAAGTTGTCTATTTCAAACTATTGAAATTTTCATTATTTGCCTCAAATGATGAATTGGTTTCTTGTATATGAAATGGAAGCTGAAAGCATCCGGAAGCTGTAGGAATACCATATATTTTAATTAATAAAAAAAAATTGTCTTATTCTTAATCAGATGGTTCTTTTTTATCTATGTGTCTTGTTTTCCATTTGCAACGGAGGCCAAATTTGGGAGAAAAAAAAATAGTTAAAATTATGTTTCAGTGTTCCTACTGGGGGACTTAGCATAAATTTCAAAACATTCAGTAACATTTACTTTTAAAATATAATAAATTTATTTACGATACAAATATAAATTTAAGAACTATAGTTACAGTATCCATTCTTAAAACTGTGGTGGTCTTTCTTACCTGTCTTTGTAGTTTAAAGTTCGAGACCTGTGTGTTTGAAGAAATTCTTCTTTTGTATATCATATTTGTTCCTGAGACCTTTCATATTTATCAGTTTACTATTCACAGCTGGTTTTAAATTATATTTAAGTAGTAGAAATTTCTGAAAAGGAAATGACTTACTTGCAAATTATTGTTTGACCTTCCTTAATTCAGAAGTCTGGTGGCTCATAAACCACCCAGGGACTGTCTCATCGCATTTCTGAGCTGATCTCCTCCCTCCATAATATGATTGCATTTGTAATGTCAAAAAACCTATTATGAATTAAAGATTTGAGATTAACCCAGCTCAAATGACAAGATTTATTCAGCACAGGATTGAGATGGTGGCATTCTGTTTCCTCTGAAAGCAGCCCAAACCAGTGTGCTTAGGGCTGCACCTCCAAGCCTTAGCCTTATTGTACCTCCTTCAAGACCATTTTTAATTTTGAATAAGTAGAATAAAAAAACCTTTTTTTCTGTTATAGGATGTTTCTAAGGCAAATACAACACTACTCATCTTCACAACAGGCCTTTAGGGTTTTTTAAAATTTATTTGCATGCTACTGGCTTTGTATAATGGGTAGAAATTAGGTGGGGTTTTTTCATGGTCAGAGGCAGACTTGTTTCACAGCGATGCCTAGATGCTGAGAATTAATTACACTCATCATAAAATTAATGATGCTTCCTTTCAGCTGATAGATTCTTAGCTGGTTTTTGTTTCCAAGACCTTTGAGGACAGTATGCTGCGAACCATTTGAGAACATAGGACTGTTTTTTTTCTTTAACAGGTTTAATACTAGCATCACTAGTATATTGTGCCCTAAAATTTTACCACTTTTTCATACCCATTTCAGGGACAGCTTACATTAATACTTTGCTTCCTTGTTCCTCGAGAACCCTGTGCCTTCTGTGGGCTGCTAAATAATCTGCACTGCCACAAAATCTAGTGATTCTTGTCAAAAAGATCAGAGATCTAAAAAACTTTCAAAGTCAGGCTGCTTTAAATAATTACAACGTAAAAAGGGGGCAGGAATGTTGGCAATACTTAAACTTGTCAAGGTACGTTCAGGTCTGACCTGTGTCCTGGGGAGCCATCAGGACTGAGCTCTCTACTTCATGGTGGCACAAGTCTGATTAGGTCCTTTTTTTAATACTTGTTTCAATTCCCAATTTCTGAAACTCTTGTCATCTGTTCCACTTGCCAAACCTTCACCTGAAAATGCATTCGATTCAGTTTTACGATTGTGCTGTGTTCTTTGACGATGAATTACTGATGTAAAAGGTGCAGCAAACATCCACTGCCATATCATTCTGTCTCTGTGCAAGTTAAACTTAAAGCTTGAACCGTGTGCAACTATTTCAATATAGAGCTCCAGGAAATACCTACCAGTAAGCAATCCCCTCTCACTGCTGTGCCACAAGTGCTCGGCAAATTCCTACTGGCCTCTCTTAGTTATATTTCTCATGTATTTCATATGTATTTCATTCCTATTTCCTTTCTTCTTCCCACTCCCTTTCCCCCCACCCCCAAACCAAGAAGACATTTGTGAGTTAATGTGAAGAGCAAAAGAAACTTTTCCACCATAATTTCAGTCCGGGACTATGGCCGGTTCTGACTCCTCACCTCATCTTTTGGTCTCCAGTCAGTTCACCTCCTGTCTTGGTTCTGTCTCCTGCACTGTTGTATTTCTCTTGGTGCTCCAGCTGCGTTAAACCCAGCTCTTATATCTAATTTTTAAAAGACTCCCTGGATATTGCCTGTCTTCCCAGCTTGCTTTGCTCTAGTTGAGGGTTGCCATCTATGTCCAGGGCATTTCTTTTTCTCTCTCTGATTCCTGAATGGGTTCCACCCACTCAGCTGAAAAAGAAGAGAATCCACTTGATAGATGGAAGTGAGACCTTTCTTTGTAGATTCCTTTGTTGTTGCATCTTGGCATTGTGGAAAGATGCATTTAAATTTTAGAGACACTAAATCTGACTGTGCGCACTTGATTTATTTTAATTTCACTGTATGTTGCATTATGAAATCAATCTCTGCTGGAACACATGCCGAAGCCACTATAGTCATTGTAGATTTTAACCTAATATATTCCACTATTTCCTTTTCTGGGAAATGTTTGAGTAGTTTGTACAGAGAAAATGTTTTTTATCCTGCTGAAGTTGTACTATTTCTACTCAGTATTTTTGAAACCTTTCTGTAAAAGCCTCAAACCAGTGCTATGGATCAGGAATGCTCTTACTCTTTCTAAGCTGCCCATTTGCACATCGCTGAGGAGGGTGTTTAATAAGTGCAGTTTGCAGAATTTTTGTCTGACAGGCAGGTAAAAAGCAGTTTGACCTAATTCTCCACTAGTTGGGAAGGAGACATTTTTATCTATGAAGTAAGCGTTGCAAAAGCTTTAGAGGAACAGAACTGGACAGCGATACTTTCATAGTAATTTTACAGCACACAAACACACGTTTGATGGTTACCTCTTTGATAGGAAATGCTGAGGAGTCGCCAAATGGATGGGGCTTCGAGCACCCTATTCCTACTTTTCCTGCACGGCCTTGATGTGTTGTAGACACAGACTTGAGGCCAGCCACATTTTTTTTAAACTTTGTCATTTTCATAAAACAGGTGTAAAATTCCTCTTTTTTCTGAAGACCGCAGATCCAAACTGCACAGAAAATAAGAAACTCAAAGCATATTATTTCCTTATTGTGCCTGGTGACCTGTCAACTTATACAGTATTGCTCTCACATTCTCCTATTAACAGCCAGTATTGCTGTTATCATAACAACGATTTGGGTAAAATTAAAGAAACACAAAAGTTCACCAAGCAATACTTGTATTCAAGCAGTTTTAACGGGAAGTGTGGAAAAGAGCAGGGTTTTCTTTAGCTCTTTGGAGCGTGGGAAGGCCCCTTGTTGCTTGCTTTAGTAGAAGATTGAATTCCAAGACCTTTTAATTTAATTCCTTTTGCTTTAATGATAGGAGGAAATTTTTGTGAAGGGAGATGATCTTTTTAGGTCCCAGCAGCCTGGGGATGTAACCACACATAGGGCTGTCTGCTTAGCCAGGGGAGATGAGGCAGGACTTCAGTGTCCATCAGCATTATTCTGACTGGGTTGCAATGACCTGTTACAATATAATAAGCACTTGCCTCTTTTTCCAACGCTGTTGAAAGACAGTCAATTCAGAGATGATTCAGTAACGGTGATCTGGGAATTTAGAGTTGCAGCACATGAAAAAAATCCCGGAGGCGTCACTGAGCGTTTTCTAGGCTCGCTGGTTTTGTGTGCGGCAGCAGCCGAAGGAAGCCAAGAGCACACGAGGGCATCCTCAGCTCGCATGGACCAAACAGCCTGTCCTGTCACTGCACAGCACCTGAGCGTGTCCTCATCCTGCGTGCGGTACCCGGCCCCTCCTGCCTCCCCGCTGCTCACTTAGAGCCCTGAGATATTTTTTTTTAAATTGCTATTGTCTTAGATTTTTTTTTAAAATTTTTTTACTTTTTAAGAAGAGACAAGAATGGTCAGGATCAGTTACTGACGCTCTGAAATACGAAATCTTTTAAACTGAGCGGTGACTATGTTACTGGCACTTAAAGAGTAGTTAAGAGAACAAGGGCATAGAGAGTAGTGTAATTAAAGATGAAGAAAAGCATTTTGATTTTCAAGAAATAGCATTAGTTTATGATACAAAAAAATAAAGACTATTTTATTATTTTTCCCTGGGCTTTTAGCACTGTTGGCCCATCTTCAAATTCACTAGTGAAAGCAGAACTATTGAATATTCCATGTTACAGCAGCACCTGTAGCTGCCTTCCACAATGACATGCACGGAAGCTGATTAACTGCATCAATCCCAAGTGAACAGAAACAAAACAGATGATAATTGCTGGAATAGCAAACAGATGGCTTCAGAATTGGAAATTTTAACCTTTTTAGAGACCATTATACAAGATCAGTAAATGCCTGTTGTCTGGGAAGTTAAAGGGACCGCCGTCCTCTCACTGGGGCACTCCAGGAGGATGGGGAGTAGAGATTCTACAGCTTAATCCCAAGCGCTACTGAAACAGGCCTCATGGCGTCTGGCAGCACCGGGCTGGAACCCGCAGCTTTTCCTGACAGGAGGAGGGCTATATGGAACATCTCTCATTTGCCAGGAACACTCAGTGCCCAGCACACCTTTTGTAAGCAGAGCGGAGCAAAACAGAGTAGAATCTATCTATGGATCTGGCTGGAGAAATTCTACTGGTTCTATTTAATTTTGCACCTTAATTACATTCTCTGCTTTAAAAATACTCTTTATATACACCATTTTCATACCTTGTTACATTTAACAGCTAGAAAATAAATTACTACAGGTAAAAGAATGAAAAGTGAGATGAAAGACTAGGTTTGGCTTCTTGGTTAAGAATTCTATTAATGCAGAAGTGTTCAAGGCCAGGCTGGATGGGGCTTCGAGCAACCTGGTCTGGTGGGAGGTGTCCCTGCCCATGGCAGGGGGGTTGGAACTCGATATTTGAGGTCCCTTCCAACCCAAACCATTCTATCATTGTATAATTTCTATCAAGGTAAAATTTCCTAAAATACTTGAGCTTTTAATGTTGATATTACTCATAGTGGGGAGCTGAAAAAAAAACATTAACATTTTTCTATTCCTGTTTTTATGCATTCACTTAAAATGCTAAACTCTCGAGTTTCCTAGAGTTCTTCTGTAAGAGGCAAATTACTGCCTGATGGTTACCAGCATCTACTTCAGTTCTAGTTTTGCAGATTCAGTCCTACCTTGCACAGAAACCTGTACAAAACCTAAAAGATAACGCGTGGGACAGTCCCTCAGAGAGGGAAACCATTGCAGTCCACTACTCAGGAAACGCTGTTTGCCACCATTATAGCACTCGGCCTTTTTGATTTGCAGCAAATGGGAAGGAATTATAGTCACAACTACACCAAATCTTAGTACACACTCTGTTATTGCTAGCGGGGTTGTTTGGAAAACAGGCCTTAAGGATTTAGTACAATTCCTACTTGATACACAGAAGGAACACGCCAAATCAGTGCAGAAGCCTGAACCTTTTAGCTTTTTCTATCCGGCACTTACCCAGCATTAAACAAAGTTTATGTATCTACTGCTTTAAAGATAGTAGAAATACTCTTCTGTAAAGCACTTTGCAGGCATGTACTGCTTCATAGTTTGCAATTTCTTGATTCCCAAGGCATTCATCTTCCTTTCAAACAACAACAACAAAAGCCCAAATAACCACCTCCCAAACAAAACAAAACAACCTTCCAGCCCCATCTCTTCACTTGGCTGTTGATTATTTCTATTCTTTGCTAAGAGTTTAAGTTTTGCTACCTGGCCTCAGCTGCAGTGCACCTAAGCGGTAGGGGTGAGGAAAGCTGCAAGACCTCAGGAGTCAGCCCTAGCACCATCTCACATGCACGTCTCATCCATGGCTTTGGACTTTCCTCACAGCAAGTTGATTGAGGGCAAAGGTTCCAGGCTGAAGAGGTGGTGAAGTCGTCTTTAGCGGTGACTAAAATCTTCTCTGCCACCTGCACTTGCACTGCATTTCCTACGGGAAGGAAAAGATCAGAGCAACAAGAGTGTGTGCAGACCTGGAAAGAATGAAGGAAAAGGGTACAAGATGAAAATAAGACAAAAGGTAGAGGCAGAAGAGTAAGGACACAAGGAAAGGCAGGCCATGGGAGCAGCACCCCAGTTACGGAGGGTTAGGCACCAGGGTCAATACGTTAGAAATGCCTGTCTGACTCCATGGCAGAAAGGAACACGGCCTAGAGAGAGCTTGCGTAAAAATGTAAAAAAATGAACTGTGTTTTGGATGCTCTGTGAAAAATAACAATGAGGAGTCACTCTAGCTGTTACACAAGCCGTCTTTCCCTCTTGCCACGACAGAGTCAAGCTTAATCGGAGTCAGTCAATAGTATTTCAGTAACACAAGATACGACGTTTCAGGTTATAAGTCTTATAATTACTGAATGTCCTCAGGCTGTTCACCCACATGAACACTGAACCTCACCAGATTCAATCCTTGATAATTTGCAAGTCCTGAGAGGGACCTGGTTTCCTGAAATGCAGCAAGTAAGAACCATCAAGAGATATTCTTGGTACTTAAGCATCCCTTTGAGAGAAGAAATTGCGTGTGAGTAGTTTACAGCATGATCAGTACCTCCTACCCTTAATTACAATACATGGAACTTTATTTTTTTTTTATCTCCGTAATTAGAAATATTTCCAACTTTGTATCATTCTTGCAGTTCTTGAAATCTTTGAAAAAAATGGTGAGAAGCAATGAATTGCACATAGGACACAGATCACTGCAGGAAGTAGGCAGTTAAAAAAAAAAAGCTAGCAGGGATGGAGAGGTTTGAAATGAGGATTTCCAAATTCTACCTTCTTGTCTCATGAGGGTGCACAATTACAGCACTTTATATATAAAGGAAGAAATGTTTTACACTGAGGGTGGTGAAACAGTGGAACAGGTTGCCCGGAGAGGTGGTAGGCGTCCCATCCCTGGAAACGTTCAAGGTCAGGTTGGACGGGGCTCTGAGCAACCTGATCCGGTTGAAGATGTCCCTGCTTATGGCAGGGGGGTTGTACTTTTAAGGTCCCTTCCCCTGTGGTTCTATATGGCAACAACAAGAGTAGAATTTGATCCACACTTACGTCTTAGTCTGCTCAGTGATCCCCACAAAGGGCTGAGTGTCTTTCCCTTCTTGTATTATTTTCCTAGATTTGAAAGAAAATAAAAACTGTCTCTACGTTAGTCCTTCCGTGGCTGCACTACATTAACAATGTCAGCAAAAAACCCAACCTCAAATTCTTGCCCAGTTCCTGCTCTATGTTTTTCCAGCAGTCAGCTAGACAGGAATTAAGAAACGATTGCAGAACAGACCTTCCCGTGCAGAGAGGGTGACCTGGGACGGTCTCCGCGAGTGGGCAGGACACCTCCGCTGTTTCCACACAAACACCGAGCCCCATCTACTTTTACAGCACGGAGAGCACAGCACAGCACAGCACAGCCAACCAACCCTCTCAGTGTTTCTGGAACATACTGCAGTAAAACAACAACAAAAAAAAACCAACCCCAAAAGCGTACACAATCTGCCACCACCTCATCTTGCCGCTTATCGGTTTGCTTCCTTGCAGGGGAAGAGGAAAGTGTACTAAACTTCTTCTCATTTTTTTCCCCCTCTCCCACCCCCGCTTCTCTTCTCACAGCACGCTACAAGTGAAAGTCTCGGAGCCGCAGAATTCAATAGACATGAACACAGAAAATGAACATTTGAAGTCCATAAAGATGTGCCTTAATCAGCCCACTGAGTGGAATCTGAGTTTTTCAGCAGCATCTCTCGCCAGCTGTAAAGTTTTTAACCAAAATCTCAAAACCGATGAGAACAAATAGATTGCAGCTGTTCTTGCACTATTATTTTGTACATTGTTCCTGACTATTTTTTTTTTCTGCTGAATAATAAGCATTTATTACATTGATCTTGAAATGATCTTGTGTGATTTGGCTTTATATTACTACTAGCATTATTCATTTTGATGTACTTTTTCTTTTCTTTTTTTTTAAATATAAAGTTTTGCATCTGACCATCATGAAATTCTTGCAGTACAAATTTATAACAGAATCAGATGTTCCCCTTTAATAGTATTGTGATTTTTCTATGTTCTTTAATTATTATTTCCCAATTTTATTTTTGTGCACGAAAGTGAATATACTCTGTAATTTGTGGCATAGGTCACCATGTAAAGATTTATGGTAATAACCATTCAAACGGATCTGTACCAGGTGGAGACCGACTACCTCGAAGCACAGCAGTAGAAAGGTAAATTATCTGAGGAGATCTCCTTCCCACAGGGATTGAAATGTATGGAAGAACCGGTCTGTTTCTGCAGTACGCTTTCATCTTCGTTTATCTTGAGAACTTTTGTGTGACAGTGTTTAATGACCGTAATGTCTACGAGAAAGGCCAAGCCTGCAGGAGAATCTCTTGAAAGATTGTCATTCAACCAATCTGTATCTGCACTTTTTGAGGTTTCTGCTAAATGGTCTTTCTTCCCCTTTTGTTTGATGAATTTATGCCTGCCACCAATTAAAATGGATGTAAATGCTCTTCCTATTTCATTTTTTTTTTCCGTGTACTTTGGAAACTCAATGTAAACATCAAAATTTTAAACTCTACTCAAAGAAGTAGTAAACAGTCGTAGCTGATGACATCGTAGGCACTCGATGCTCAGATCAGCTTTAGCGAGGTTCATGTACTTCATTTATCAAAACTTTATTATTAACAGAGCTATAACGAAAGTGTTAGAATAAAACCGTATGAGCTGTTTCTCTTTTCTGGAGTCATACATTCAATAGCTAGAGTAGAGGTTTCTTAATTCAGTTTCTTAAGAAGATGTCTGTCCTTTACTTGCCAAGAGCTAATTTTCCAGAAGGAAGTTTCCTTAGAATACTGTACTTTATAAAAGAAAGGTTTTAAGGATTCACTTCAAATTATAATCTTACTTAACAAAACAAAGATGCAGTTCTTCTGTAAAGACATTTGTTGGTTTGCAGGTGGAATCCAGGAACTGAAATAAAAGACCGTTGTGAATTCCGCGGTGTTTCACAAGATCCCACCAGGATTTTGAGTCACTGAAGTGTCAGACAGTGGAGAATGTGATGAAAGAGAGAATATTCCCCATCACACCACACTGTCTAGAGGGTCTTGATGTGTCTCAACAATTAAATGCATTTGGATTTTATAGGCCAAGAAAGCAAAAAGATAATTAAACTTCCTGGGGAAGAGGGACTGAAGTTTATTTACTTCAGTGGAGCCCCACCAAAGCACAAAGGACAGTGAGGAGTCATGGCGACCCAAAAAGGGACATAAAAACAGTCTTACAAACAGCAGAACTAACGCAGCCAGTATCTTGTTCGTGTGCCCAGCGGATGGGATTGCCGTGTGGATTTTCTCATTTCAAAGACAGAGTGAATACCAGAACTCTCTGTTACAGCCATGTCTCACCTCCAACTTTTCATTAACTTTTGAGAAGTATGATCTCTTCCTTTGTGTCATACTGAGTTTCAATTGGCTGATGAGTTCAAAAGTTTTCAGACGGGAGTCAGACACAGGCATAACCCAAGCTCAATAACCGCTTCCCTAAGTCACACAATAAACAACAAAACTAGAAAAAGAAATGTTCTTGGGGCAGCACTCACCCTTCAGCTTGAGAGAGCGACCGGCCAAAGGAGACTCTTACCAAGAGAAAAATCTTTTCATTTGTAGTCTGAAGAGACTGATTAGGCAGGGAAACAAGAACAATCACAAATCGGGTTTTAAGAAGCAAAAACTAATGTAGGAATAAACATTGGATTATTTTAAGTTTGATGGCAAAAGACCATGGCTCTTTTATCATTATTTAACATGGAATCAAGTCTTCTAGTCCAGGTCAAGTTTGGCTCATGCACTCCTGACATCCTGTTGTGTTTAGGCAGCAAAAAGAGAGAGGATGCAGAGGAATTGGTTCAGAACAACTAAGAGCTGTTTTTAAGTCAATTTGAATATTTTAGGGATTAAAATTTTATTCCTTAACTAAGGACCCAGAAAGTTAGGTACCTTCAACCCCTAGAATTAAAGTCAATAAAAATGACCAACATTATATTAGCTAAAAAGAATAACACATACTAAGTCAAGATTTTTCACTGCAGGTAGTAAGATGCTTCCAGACATGGCTCCTTATCACCGTTGGATGTACTCTATTGCCACCACATGTGACTTTCTGAGAAAGTCAGCTGCATACATTTAAACCTTCATTATTGCTAATAATCAGCTTTGAAAAATACAGGACACATCTGATCATCCTCCTACCCTGCAATTAAGCAGCCATCCCTCCTCAAAAGATGAGGAAATTTAGTAAGAGCATACCACATTTTCTATTGCATAGAAAACCCTTCCCTTGACAGGGAGCAGGGCAAGGGAAGAGCCCAGAGGGGCTGGAAATTACGTGCCAGTTGCTGGTCAAGTTTCTAGCCTGAGAGAGGATCACAGGGTAATTCAGGCATAGAAGGACTTCAGGAGGTCCACAGGTCCACATCCTGCTCAAAGGCTGGCCAACTGTGAGGTCAGAGCAGGTTGTTCAGGACTTTACCTAAATCAGGTCTCAAAAACCTAGGAGAGCGCCTGCTCAGTCTCTCTCAGCAGCCTCTTCCAACTGCTCTCAACCTGTCCCACTGCCGCTTTCTCCTTATATTCTGGTCCGAGTTTCAGCTTATACCCATCATTTTTCATCCTCCCATCGCGCACAATAACAAAGAGCCTGGTTCCATCTCCCCAAACTCCTTGTAGGGAACTTGGGGTCCTCCCAGCACCCACAGGCTGAGCAAGCCCAGCTCCCTCAGCCTCTCCCCACAGGGCAAGCACCCAGCCCCCTGACCAGCTTGGGGGCCTCCACGGAATTCACTCCAGTTCGTCAGTGTCTGTCTTTGATTAATACACACCAGTGAAGCCACATCCACAGCAGAGACATCCACTGATCGCGAGGTGACTGCAGAGAAACCTGATCCTTTCAGTACAGCATTCCTGAAGAGATGCCAGAGATGGAACCTGCATTTGTGGCACAGCACAACAGAACGACAAGGTGGCAAAACGGAAAGTCTTTAATTTGTTCAGGAAGGCATTCCCAGGGAAACCTTTATAAAGTTGTATTGCCCCTGCTTTTCCTAGAAACTCAGTTTAACCAAAAATAAGAGAGGACTAGCAGCAGTTGTTGAAAGTGTGTTAGGGGCAGAAAAACAAACTACTCATGGGAGTGAGAGTGAGACAGAACTTATAACTGAAATAATATTAATTAAAAAGAAAGACCCACAAACTAAACTTTAAAGCCCAAGGGAACCTCTAATTGACAAATCAACTGAGAAAAATATACTTCACCCTTTTGAACTCTGTTCAGGCAGCATTCAAGGGGACAATGTCTCTGATCTCAAGTGGTTGCGTGTACACAAACACACTAGAACCCAAGTTGGGGATTAGAAGAAAAGAATTATCAAGAGCGAGCTCAGGACTTCAAAATTCTGTTTAAAATGATGAATAAAAATAATTCACCACAGTTACATAAGCTTCTGAATAGCAAATATCTGCAGAAAAGTGTGTCATGGCATTCTGTGGTTTGACAAGTTTCCAACAAAAACTGAAAGGGAGGAAAGGCACCACAGTCCTGTCTGTTTTCTACACGCAAGCTTGAAAGCAGCGTAATAGTTTGGGCGTTCCACTGTGGGAAGGCTACTTCTCACTTGTGGCCCTGAGCCCTTTCTGGGAATGACCAAAGATCATTTACAGTACCTTACCTTTTTTAAATGCCAGTTCCCTAGAAAGCTACGTTTGGCATCAGTCATTGAGATGGGCATGTGGAGCCATCCACAGGACGGGAGATTTCTCTGACTGCCTTGGAAGTTACCTATATGGTAACAGAGACAGATGGGATTGACGGAGTGTTTCCAAAAAAACTCCAGCATTTCCAGAGTCAATCTGCTCAGCCACCAACCACTGCCTGCAGTTTGAAGTCAATCTTCTATTGTCTCTGTGAAACTCAGGACTATTCCTACATAAAGGGTTGTGAACTTCAAAGCTACAAAAGGTCACAATTTTATGCCACTTTAAAAAGACAATACACAAAAACCTTATAAAGTATTTAGTTTTTTGCCCTTTCTGTACTTAAGTAGTCCTTTCCTTATTGGATCTTATTTTGTACCACAAATATATTTATCCTTTTCTAAAAGCATGTTACTGATTTTGTATAACAAGACCAAGATCAGTAGCAGAATTCCAGGCTTAGGTTTGTAGAATCAGCAACTCGGTTTTACCATTTAAATTTTTTTTTTACTACTTTTAACCATTATTTAAAATGAAGTGGACACATACCTGCAGGAAGCAGAATTAATCTTAATTGTGAATTCTATTTTAGGTTAACACGAACAGCAAAGCCTGGTCAGCAGAGGCACAGGCTAACAAAGGAAGAAAAGTAGGTGCATTAAAGGTAGGTACATTCAAAATTGCTGCCACCACAAGGAACCACTCCAGGTCACACATTCGGGCCAAATAATGTTTAGCAACAGAACAGCTTTTAACTTTGACAAGGCCAGGCTGGATGGGGCTTTGAGCAACCTGCTCCAGTGGGAGGTGTCCCTGCCCGTGGCAGGGGGGTTGGAACTCCACAATCTTTAAGGTCCCTTCCAACCCGAACCATTCTATGGTTAAATACTTACCAACAACAACAAGTTTTGTTCAGGTAAAATTTTAATTACATGAATGATTTATTACATGAATGACGGACTTCATGTCAGGAAAATCATCAAAAGCATCTATTTAAAAAAAGAGTTCCTAGAAAATTCTAAAATTATGATTTTAGTATAAAAAAAAGAGTTAAATATGACTAAAACCAAAGCAACTCCTATTTTTCTAGTCTGATTAGGTAACTACCAGCATTAGCAAAGGCCACTTTCTCTCCTTTTGCCTTCATTGATCTGCCTCCCTGTTCAAAAGTCCTGAAAGATTCATTCTTGTCAGTGCCGCTGTTTTTGCTCGTCGTGAAGGCCTTGAACTTGACACTGGGACTGATTCTGGAATTTCATCACCACTGAAATATAAAATATTTTAAAGTAAGGCAAAAAGACTATGCAAACTGAAGAGTTTTTATATTAATAAACTTGAAATATCATCTGAAAGAGCAAAAGTACTTCTTCCTAATTATTAGTTTTTGAGAAGAATTATTAACCTTTTCCAAGTGCAGTATCGATAAGGGTTAGCAGTTGCAAACTAAGCAAAACCCCCAAAAGATTAGGTGGTTTCAAAGCAAACACACCCAAGATGAAAAAGGGAATGATTGACCCTGGTTACCCTAAAGTCTATTGATTACTTGTTTGAGAAAGAGTGAGCACAGCTGAAAACTGCAAATTACAAAGATAATGTCATTTTAATGCTTATATCCTACAAGATCACAAGAAAAGGAATGCATTGCGTACATTCACTGATCAGTCATTTCTAGAAGCTTATTAACTACACGTTGAAAAACAAGCAACAAAAATGTGGAAGGGGAAACAGAATTTAAATTAAAAAAATGATTCCTCCACAGAACAGAGGAAAAGCAGAGAGAAACAGAGAAAGCAGAAAAAGCGACTGGAAGAAGAGTAATAACATAAGCCAAAAATCTAAGTTTTATCGGCTGGAATGTATATTAACTCTACTCACAAAAGGTATGTTAAAAAAAAAAAAAAAAAAGAATTAACAGGCTTTCAGGCAATGATAATAAAATGTGAAGCTGTCAAACCTGTGATTGTTTCAAAAGTATCAGTTCAAATAATTATTTTTTTCCTTAAATGTTTATCTGTGTATTAGCAACACAGAATAGTAAAGATGCCAGTTTTGGAAAGGAAAAACATTTGAATTAGATTTCCTTGCTGGAACAGAGATGGCGATTTTGACAGTGGAGGAGAAAGGATTTACCTTTCACTACTGCATTTCGCAGTTGTGCCAGTTTTCCTTCTGCTCACATACCTCACTTCCGCTGCTGCTTTCCCTGGTCCTAAGTAGAAGCAAAAGTCTCTTTTCATATCATGATACCATTTCTTTTCTTAAACCAGTTCTGTATCTTTCTTCGATGTTTGATATCGCATTGAAACATACAAATACGCAGTCACCACAGGTAGAATGCGGCGACAAAACAAAAGCAACAACAAGAAGCTTGCCATGTACCACTTCTCCCATAAGCAGCTGTACATCACTGTAAATGACTGTGGCCAAATTACCTTGGAACCCTGTAGTCGGGAGGTTTTTGTTTTTCTTTTTTAAATCTGTGTTGTTGGGAGAGACTAATAGCCAAAAAAAAAAAAAATCCACAAAACAGACTATTATAAACCTTTTAACAAATAAAATTTTAAAAACCAGAGTATGAAGACTGAATGGTTTTTACATCTACGCATTCACAGAAAGTTACTATGAAATTATTTTGCTAGAAACAAGTAGTATTGTGGCCAGAAAAAACAGTGCCTACCTTTGCCAGCTTTGGTTCTCGTGGATTTTGATTTTGCAGTTGCTTTACTTTTGAATTCATTAACTGGTGTATGAAATGCATCTGTATTATTTTCTGTTAAACAGAAGAGCACATGCAGAAGTTATAATCAACTTTTAATTTCTCTTAAGTACCAGTATTTAAAATTCTGGCTGTTATATAAAAAAGCCACAGAATTATAACCCCATTTTTTCCTTAAACTAGACATTAGGTAAGGCGGCTAGAAGGAAGTCGGAAACATCACTCAGTTATAACCCTACCCCAATCTAGGTCAATCACGCAGAAACTCTTCCTGAGAATTGTTTAGCCCCTTCCATTGTGTCAGAAGTCAAGCAGGCTGGGTGGAAGACCAGCTTGTCTGAACAGGGAACTCCTCGTGGAGCTCAAGAGGAAAAAGAAGATGTACGATCTCTGGAAGCCAGGTCAGCCTTCACAGAAAAGATTACAGAGGTGTGGTTCACATACGAAGGGAGAAGACACAGAAGGGCAAAGCGCAATTAGAGTTGAAACTGGCCGGCGTTGTGTCAGATAGGAAGAAGGGTTTTTTTAAGTATGTAAAAAGCAAGAGGAGGTCTAAAAAAACCAAAACCATTAGACCAATACTCTTTGAAGATGGTCACTGGACTAGTAAGAATGAACAAAAAGCAGAGGCATTCAATGTGCTTATTTTGCCCCAGTCTTTAATAACCGTGATAGACCTTGGGCTGCCCAGTCCTCTGAGTTGAAGGACCATGAGTGTGGGAACAGTGACCTTCCACTTGAAATCACTGAAATTACAAGGGACCAGTTGCATCACCTAAATGTCCATAAGCTGAATATGAGCCAGCAGTGTGCCCAGGTAACCAAGGCAGCCAGTAGCATGCTGGCTTGTATCAGAAATTGAGTGGCCAGCAGGACTAGGGAAGTGATTGCCCCCCTGTACTGAGCGCACTGGTGAGGCCGCACCTTGAATACTTCAGTTTTGGGCCCCTCATGACAAAAAATGACCTTGAGGAGTCCTGGAGTGTGTCCAGAGAAGGGCAAACCAAGTGGCGAAGGGTCTCGAGAACAAGCTTTATGAGAAGCGGCTGAGGGAAGTGGGGTTGTTTAGTTTGGAGCAAAGGAGGCTGAGGGGAGACCTCATTGCTCTCTATGGCTTCCTGAGGAGGGGCAGTGGAGAAGGAGGTGCTGAGCTGTTCTCCCTGGGATCCAGCGAGAGGAGGCATGGGAATGGTTCAAAGCTGCCCCAGGGGAGGTTTAGACTGGACTTTAGGAAGGATTTCTTTACTGAGAGGGTCGTCAAACACTGGAAGAGGCTTCCTAGAGAGATGGTCAATGTCCCAAGCCTGTCAGTGTTTAAGAGGCACTTGGACAATGCCCTAAACAACATGTTTAAATTTGGTCAGCCCTGAAGTGGTCAGGCAGTTGGACTAGATGTAGATCCTTTCCAACCAAAATATTCTTTCTAGTCTTAAAATTTCTAAATTTTAGGAAATCTTTCTTCAGCAATCTCTGCTATTGCTAGGAGTCTTTTTTCCCCAATGTCAAATCTAAATCTCCTTTGCAGCAACTGAAGGACAGAAGTAGTGTCTGTTGCCTTTTTTTGCTCACAGCTATCATTTACAAATTTGAAGTAGTAAATGTTGTTTTATTCTTAATGATCCCAGATGTATTTGGGGAGGGGTGGGAGAGGGGAAGGGAATAATGCTTTTCTCCTATAACCTGTTTTTTAAAAGTGCTCAAAAATCCTCTTTCATGAGAAATTCAGACCAAAAAGTATCATCAGATGGTAGCAGAAATCAGTATAACTATTTTCGCAAAAGCATACTTCCAACTTCCCATCCAATAAATATTTGACGATATAAACATAGGAGGTATAAAAAATTAAAGTATTTGACACTTCCAGAAACAATAGATTAAACCCCTGAAATAATCCACTATAAGATATAAACAAATAATTAAAAGAAACATTAAAAGAAAACGTGATCTGTTTAGAACAGTTGCATGTCATTATCTTTGCTTTACTGCTGCAAGCAAACCTAAACAAATTTCACCAAATTGTTTTTCTGCTGAAAAACGTTAAGACTTTCTGTGCCACCAGCATATTTTTCGCTGCTGAGGCAGGTGCAGGCTGTGGAAAATCTTCCAGCCAGTTCCACTTCAAGCTCCTAAGTAGCCTTAAAACCAAATCCATCTCCAGTATACCAGCTGGTAACGAGGACAGACTGGTGTCATCATTAAAGGTACCAGCTTGGTACTGCTTCAGTGCAGCCTGCAAGAAGCACAGGCATGGTCTTAGAACACCACAAAGTACTTGTTTCTTCCTCTAAGTTAGGGAGCCGCATTCGAAAGAGGAGTTAGTCACCGGTAGTGTTTAGCAGGCACATGAATGTGCTAAACTGCTGGAGAAAAAGAAAGCTCATTTTAATACTGTCTTTGTTAAAAAGGAAGAGCTGCAGGGCAGACTTTAAGACTAAAAATACAGCATTGGTTATACTACAGTAATACTGAGAATAAGAAAACACAGAGTCTGATCAAAAAGCAATAAAAAATGAAAATATTTGTACTGAAGTATTTTCAAGCTGTATGCATATTTCCTAGAAGTTACATTTTCCCTTTTTTTTTCCCAAAAAGTAGACTAATTTAACATAGGAAAACTAAAACTTATTTTCGTAGGCATCTAAACAGGTCACTCAATTGTATATCTACTGCTAAAATAAACCTCTCCTGAATTACCTCCTTCATTTTGAATAGCGTTTTCAGATAACGTGACGTCAGTTTCCTGTGTCCTTTCAGAGAAGCCGGTTTCCTCGGTCCTTTCAGAGCGGTCTTTGCACACACCAGGACCTTTCGTCAAGTTCATCTTGAGCTTCTCAATAGCTCTTTGACACAGTTTATCTTTCACTTTCTGGAGAAGAGACATTTCATGTTAAATGCTACTTAAGTTTACAGCTATCTTTTATATGTTAAAATATCCACTAATAGGATTAGTTAAATTTACTGTACAAAGAATACAATGCATGACATGACAATGATTAGTCAACACTTTCCCCATCAACACCAGGCACTGAAACCCCAAAATAAATTTTGGTTTTCATTCTTAAAGGAGACCTAAAAAAAACATTAAAGCAACTGGACATATCCAGCTGAGTCCTGGAGCATTGCTACCTCTGGATGATACACCCATAGTAGATCAGCATTCATTTCAATATTTTAATATACCATTGTCTTCCTCTGTCACACTCCCAAATTTTATTTTATTTTTTCCATATTAATAAAAGCATCAATGTAAAAAATTTCACGTCAGCCTTGTAATCCCTTCCCACTTCGTCTTAAATCAAGCACCCTTTTCATGTTGCCTAATAATCTTAGTTATGTAAGTTTAGGCATAAAAATTCAGCTGCTAATAATTAACTAAAGAACTAACCAAACCGTAAAAGACTTAATATTGAATTTAATTTTAATAAAATTAACTACACCACAGCTATCAAAAGAACTTACTCTACTGAAACGTATCAAGTTGGGCACACTGTTTCATGCTGGTTTTACTACCTATGGTAACTGAAACATGCAAGTTACACAGTAACATCAGCTCAGATTTTTGTAAATGACTCATTGAAAATTAATTTTCAGGGACTGGTTAAAAGAGAAATTCCAGTCATATTGCCAGAGTAAACAAAAGGCACTTCATTTTTAAGCTTGTCAGAATATTAGATTGCTGGTGATTAAAACAGCAAGGACCACGTTATTTATATACTACCTCTAGAATCTCATTGAGCAGAACCAGAAGATTCTCTGTGGAAGAACTGCTGAGTTCTAGTGCATTTAAAGCTTTTGCATAAATACGAACATCTGGTGCAGCTGGGTCCATCAAGATTTCATTGCAAATTTTCATTGCTAAACTATCATGCACTGTCAAGTCCTGTAAAGGAAAGATATCAGATATCAGAAATTTTCCTGGGAGCTATTTACAAACGGCAACAATGAGATCATTCTGATTTAAGCAGCTAATGACCAATTTTACAAGTTCCTACTAGCATTTTTTTAATTGTAAGAGGGAGGGGAAATTGGGCGTAGGGAGGCAGGAAAGGATGTTCACGCTAAAAGATTTAATTACCTGAACAGTCACTCATTTAATCCAGCTTCCGGCACTAGGAATCTCAGAGAGGCCCAGAGAGCTAGCAGTAAATGAAGGTAGCCGGGTTTTAATCTCTAGACACAAATATTGCTTTCCTCCAGTTCAACACACTGTACCTGATAGTCCTGAGACTTTTTAGACTGAGGTTTCATTCCACTTGGTCTGGTCAGGTCCACCAACAGCTCAGAAACGTTACTGACATCGATTTCAGCCAAAGGTGAAGTTGCAGGAGCATTTAGCAGTGTTTGCAGGGTTGGAAGATAAGCTTCTTCAAAACATTCCTGGTTAGACCTGTTTCAATTGAGTCAAACATTAGTAGCAAAATGAGACAAAAATCAAACCTTAATTCACCCCTAAATTTCCTATTCTGTGATGAGAGATCGGAGACCCATTATAATACATCAATCAAAGCAAAGTGGGAGCAGCCACCCAGGAAGAGACAGCCAGCAGGAGCAAGACATCAAAACTGCTTCACAGAACCAATTTCTTTTAAGTTTCAGCACACACTATTTCACGTAAGTTTTAAGTAACACTAACTGCCTCTGAACAGTTTGAAAGTTCACCCTTACTACTGAAAACCTAACTGATCTATACAGACACATTCTCTCTTAAGGGACAGAAATCCATTTCTATATATCTTTTATTTAGATTAATCTGTCTTCTCCTCGTTCCTCCTTCCTGCTAGAGTTATTCTTTAGGGATACTTCTCATTGTGCAAGAGCGCAAGGAAGCCTGGCAAAAAAAAATGCAGTGGTTAACAAGATTTTTGGAAGAAACACTTGTGCTTTCTTTTCTTAGAAGAGTTAATAACTCCTGCCAAGCAAGTCTAAAACTCACGTTGCACTTGGTTCTGCAGCAAGATGTCTAAAAGTTGTCTAATAAACAATTTAAAGGTAAACTGTCAAAAAGTACAAGGTACTAGGTAGTGAAGTGAAGCCTGTTTTGTTTCTGATACTTGTTAACCTTTTATTGGAACCCAAATAGCTCCAGGAGAAAACTGAGAAAGTAAATAATTTCAAAAAAGCAGAGTGATTGCTGCTGGAATATTAAGCCAAATCAGCTGACCAAGAGACCTTTTGAGCACTAAAACTGGGGCAAGAAAGAACGGAACCAAGAACTTTCCCTTTCAGCAGCCTCAAGGCTTTAGATTGGCTCAAGCATAACTGAAGTATCATTCAGATTATTTCCTGTAAATCAAATAAATAAATAAATTGAAGTCTAGTAGCTTATAGGCACAGGGCAGAAGTTTCTCCTCTCAGGCTGCCAGAGAGTTTATTACTCTTCAGAAAAAATGTCATGAGTAAGTATTTTCACTGGTTACAGGATCCTATCCCTAGGTATAAACCTCTGCCAAATCTCATTCATTAACTGAGTTTTCCCTTTCTGAATGGCAGCTTCGCAGACAGTTCTGAATTACACGTGGTAATTCATAATTCTTGTCTGCAAATACAGTATCCGTAACCGAAGACACTCCACAGTTCATCTTAAAATGAACCATTTGTGATCCAGAATGCAAATAATGTTCAGAGAAAAATCAAAGAGGTTTCCTAACTAAACAGACACTCCAAATCAATGAGTCAAACTAAGATTTAGGATTTTTTTCCCCATAATTTTTCTGATTTTTGCTGAAAGCATACACCTTGCTTTTCTTTTCAAGAAAAAGCTCATCTATGATGTGCTAGAAGGAGCTGCCTCGTTTGCAAATGACTTTGCCTATCTGAGTAATTCTATGTATTTCAATCATTAGTACTTGCAATAAAATAAATAAATACATTAAAAAGAGATTCACTGGGTCAGAAGACTACATTCACAGGTAAAACATTATCAATGTTAAAAGCTTCAATTCATTACTCAATATCAGAGATACTGGAAGCACATTAAATTTGTTTTTCTGTTAATTATTTTCAACATATTTTCATTAAGAAAAACTCCATTCTGGAGGAGACTGGGTACTTTTCTCTTTTTTTTTTTCCTGACAACAGCAAAATACATTTGTTTGGGTTTTTTTTTCTCTCCAAACCAACTCCCCTTTGAAGTACTCCTCTTAAAGGGGCAGTTTATGGCCCCAAAAAAATGTAATTCAATTTGTTTTGGAAAAATAAAAAGGTAATATGTAATAGGCTTAAATTACATCTTAACCATAAAAAGGTAGATAAAAACTCAGCTAATTCAGACTGGCTAAACCCACGAGCAACAACTGAAAAGTAATTTAAACATTTTTTTCCTTTGAGCAAGTGAAAGGAGACGAGAATTACTGTTTAAGCTTCTACCCCCTTACATAACCTCTCTACCTCCTTTGTCCACTACCAAAATAAACAGGAGATTTGAATCTGCTGTGAATTTAGATTGGAGTACCATTTGGTTAAAAGCCAAACCAAACCCAAAATCCCAACCACAACCAACCAAAGCCTGCTGCTTTGATATCTTTCTTTTGAAGCACTCCTGCTAGCTAGTTTTTAGTGACACTTCAAAGTCTACCTGTAGTGCTCAACAGCATATATAAGTAAAGCATATCTTTTTAAATCAATCTTTTTTTCAGCGTCTTGAAGAACAGTTTCAATTATAGGCTTAGGAAGGAAAAAAAGTGGAAGGCCACAGGGGTCAGAGGGAATTAATGGCAAGTCTTCAGAATAGTCATAGGTTGAGATTATGTGTGTTAAAAAGTAATACGCACCAGAGGCTGAACTAGAGCTTTGGGTCTAATTTGCATTTCTGCAATTTCTACTTGTGCAAGATCAAAACAGGTTCCTAAAGCTGCTACACCAATGTATATTTTCACATAATAATTTACAAAGGCCATACCTATTTGCATAAGCAAATAAAGGGAAGAAAACTCCCAGACAGTGTCGAAGGCGAGTATCCTCTTCGGTCACAGGATTATACCACAACAAAACAAGACGAGAAAGAAGCTTGGCACTAATCAGCCTCCCAGAGAACATCAGTTTGGCTATTCCTTCTGCGGCTTCTGTCCTAAGCTCTGAAAACTGAAGAAAGAACTGATGTTACACACAGCACCAACCACAGTGTTTTTCACTAATACTTCATAAAAGCAGTCTACATCCTATTTTGCCGATCAGTTCTCTACATTCACAAATTTGCAGCTGACCAGAATTCAAAGCTAGCTCAAGAGTAACATTAGTCTCTATCAGTGACAAACTTGTGGTCATTTTCTAGGACAACTATTTTAACGTTAAACCATTAATCAATTACACATCATGTAATGTTCACATACAACTTAATGGGTTGGTAAACCTTCTGCAAAAGTCATTTAAAAAAAAAACTAAGGCAAATTTTACAGTATTTCTTACCTCACTGTCTAAGAAACCTGAAAGAAGCTGCAGGAGGCTGTGAACTGTAGCAGTCTCTTCTTCCTCCTCTTTTGTTTCACTTTCTTCCTCACAATTTTCAGTTCTAATCTGTGCATCTTCGCTTTGAGAATCACTGCCTCTTCTGGCTTTAAATGGCTCGATCCCAAACAGCATGAGTTGATCAAAGATTGCCTTTAAAGCGCTGAGCTTTACCTTTATATTATCTATTTGTAAAACCTAGGTTTAATAAGGAAAACATATTCATCATTTTATAGTAGATCACCAATGCTAACATTAAGTATAATAAAATTTTTTGCTTTAATAAGATTGTTTCATTTTGGAAACTTTTTGTATTACTTGGGACAAATGTCAGACTTTAGGAAGGTGTGATATGAGTTTAAACCTGAATTTATAATACAGTCTGGGAAAGAATTTATCAAGTCACCTCTGCAATTTCCATTACATAAAATCAATTAAATCTCACTCGCAGAGGAGCATGCATGTAGGAGATGTAATTTTATGTTCAACTTCTAAACAGATATTGGACAAACAGAAAGTCTATTTGCCTATAGTAGCTTCATAGTACTAGGCACTACAGAGAAAATACATACGACAGTTCCTGCTCTGAAATACTGTATGGCTTAATTAAAATAAACAGTTTGTAAAAAGACAGCAGGGAGCAATATAGTAATTAAAGTCCAAGATGCATAGGTTACTGTATGTATTATAGTTCAAATTAACATTCAAATAAAACCATACATAGTGAGTTAGCCTGGAGACCTTAGGTGTGTTCAGCCCAAGACCCTGCTTTTGATGGCAGCCTACACAAAGAATACGGCTTTTAGTACCTACAGAAATTAATTACTTAAGTCTAAACTAAGCTCTAAAACAACTGAAATCCTCCCTAAAGAGATTTTTAATGAGACATACTCAAAGGCAGATTAAAAACAACAGGATTTGCTAACTTTATAAGAACCCAAAGTTCTGCTGCTACGGTGACTGACAGCTCTATCACCTTGTCTGAGCCGAGCATATCAGCTCAAGGCTGCCAGCTCTTTCGAGCGCGCACATCAATACGCTCTCAGTAAAGCACACTGCCCCCTACACTCTTTCAAAGCCAGGGTCTGAAAAGTTAACAATAGTGTCATCAGAGCATTTACCACAAAGGTGGGAGATGTGGGTACCATGGCACAGTATGCCCCATATTCATAGATGTTTGGCCATGCTATTGTTTGTTGGTTTGAATATTGCTTTATCCTCTAATTAACAACTCTTACTTAATCCTCACAAAAGTAATAATTCAGAAATTAAATTAGATACCCAAGATCACAGATAAGTATGTAACACAAATTAAAAATGAACCATCAGAGTCATATTTTTGGTTTGGTTTCCCAAGGAAGGAAGGCTTACAGGATCCTACAGCTTCTCTTTTCTGTATTAATAACATGAACACATGACAGATTTCATTCAGATTCAGAAGAGAAAGTGACACCTTACAGGTACAGAATTCCTACAAACTTTCAAGACAACAGGTGACCTTACAAAGGAAAATCATGCTACTATCAAGATACAATGTGAACTCGAATACTATTAGACATCAGAAAAATCCACATGAAACCACACTCTCCAGACCCAGATCTTTAGGAAAGCAGGAATTACTGGTGCTCAAATAAAGTAACTACATAGAATAGCTTGTTATAGGTACAAGACTAGTTTTATTTACTTAGTCACACAGACCACCCTTCCATCCCCCATCAGACCTTTTTACCTGTAACAGCAACGCAAGCTGCTGTCGGGCAAATTCTTTGTTCTGAAGGGCACAGCAACCCAAACACAGAACCGCCATATTTCTCACAGCTGGATGGACATTAGTTACGCCAGGAAGTATCTGGAAACAATAGTATTACACTTTAGAGTTGAAATAAATAAACTGAAAATAAAACACTGACTACTAAAACATGCTTACCTGAAACTAAAAATAATCTAGTTTTGACAGAGGATTGGAAAGCGGTAGCTACTATATACTCTGTTCATACAGAAGCAGATTGAATGTGCTTTTTCAAATCAGCAATAAAATAATGGCAAAAATTATGTGAGTGTTTTGCTTTGTGTTTGTTTTTAATAAATATTTGTTTTCAAACAAAATTGAACTGCCCACTCATTGTCAAATAAAAAAAACCAAAACAAACCAACAACAAACACAACAAACTTACACATTTCTTCATAGAAAAGTTTAGCATTCTTGCAGAGAAACAACACCCAGTTCCAAATTCCAAGGACTAAACCCCTTGCTGGCGGAGACCAAGGCAAAAAAGTTGTTGAGTACCTCAGCCTTGTCCATGCCCTGAGTGACCAGGTCTCCCATTTCCCTCCAGAGATGGAGGCCTTCCCTAGCCTTCTTTTTGTCACTGACGTACCTACAGAAGCCTTTCGTTGATTTGCCAGATTCAATTGGTGCTATCAACCCCCTTTCCTTTGACTAGGAGGAGTGATGAAAAAACTACCTGTGCCCCAGAGTCCCTGACAACTACCCCCATCTTTCCTTGCATATGGAAGGAATAAAAAAGAGGTCTATAAGAGTTCCAGTCTTTCCTACACAAAAACCTTTTGACTAGCAATGAAAAAAGAAAGAAAAAATCAAATCTTAAAGTTCTCTACTAGAAATCTCGTAACTTCAGCTGATAACAAATCCAAGTAACTAAAGTACCAGCAAGGGCAGTCAGCAGACGCCTAAGCATCACGCTTGGCACAGGATAACTCAGCACAGTCCAACACCGTCATACATTAGTCAAATATTTACCATATTCCTGTTTTATTTCAGTTTCTCTCTGCCACAACCAGTTCTGGCATAGGAGCTCAGAACAGCCTATCTGGACTGCACCTCCAGGACACCAGGTTTTGGGAAAGCACCAGACACAGCACTACAGATACAGCAAAGTGACTGTGAAATAATCACAAACCATATCTTGCCAGCACCCAAAGCCCAGCTATGATGATATACCCATTTTTATTATAATGTAAACAGTATTTATTCTGACATACCAGAGATTCGATGATTTCTTTAATGGTTGGATCAATTCCTTTAGAAAGGGACATGATCTTCAGAAGCTCATGACACATCATCAGACACTTCAACAGTGTTTCAGGATCATTCTTCAAGTGGGCCGGGGTAAAGAAAAAAACATTATTAATACAAATGGTGGCTGTGATAAGGAGAACAGAGACATTAATCATAATTTTTCCCTGCCCAAATAAACATTTCCTGTGCACTACGCATTTGTCGTGCAAGAATATTAATCAAAATCTGTCTATAAACGAGGATGAAAAGAGATTCAGGTTCATGTTTTCAGTTAGTTAAGAGTAAAATCAGTAAAAACAAGACCCTTGATGAGCTCTTTACTTTCTCAAGGACAAAAGAGCAGTTTAACTGCAATTCAGATTCCACTGGAGCATTCCATCAGCTTCTGTACATGCAGAAGCAGAATACTAATATCACAAATGTTCAATTTTAAAAATTTAGATGATACAAGGCTAAAGTACACTTCTTTTAAAACTATGAATAAACATCAAAACATAACCAGCACTTGGGAATACAGGAAGGGAAGAGACCTTTTCCACACGCATTTCTTTAATTTCAGGTTGCTCTGCTGCTTTTATCAGATCGTTTTTATTGTGTTCCAATTCAGTTATTTTTTCTTTTAATATTGATGCTTTATTAAAATCCTGTAGAGTAATGCATTCCTCCAATGCTTCTCTTGCTTCAAAAAGTTTCACTTTTATTTCAGCCAACTGAAATACAAAGCAAGAAGAAAGTGAATATAATACCATAACCTCAATGGTATTAGCCAAGCATACATTATTGACACTAGCCAATAATACACTACTATATAAAACTCTTACTAGATGAATATGCTTTAAAAATATTTTCCTTATGAACTAAAATCTGCTTACCTTAAGCTCCCGCTTTCTTATTTCAGCCGCTTCAACAGGCTGGTCAACTGTAACAATTGGCTCGCGAACTTCTGATATAATTTCTGCAATCTATTGTTAGAAACAGTATGTGTGTCATTAATTTCAGCTCAGATGTCAGATACTAAGCATTTAACTTTTCCAAATTTAAAAGACCATCCTTCTGAAAAAACATTGAACGCTTGTGCAGTTTCCCTTAACAGTTAATTCACTGCAAAGAAATCCTCAATTTGGCAATAAACAGTCTAACCATGAAAGTTTAGTGTTTTCTACCATTTGGCTAAGGAAGCAAGAAAACAGAAGACTGTACACCCATGAAGAAGTTCAGCAGTTTCTATGCCAGCAGTTCACAGGCATCACCTCCTCTAGATCCGAACACGTGCTTTAAAAGGAATTACTGGTAATGAGAGTAAGGTTTTTCATCTGTTACTGCTTGAATCAAAATACAACTAAGAACACTATCATTTATGGCCTATAAAGCACCATCTGTAGCATAAGAAGCCATGCAAGTCATTTAATTTGAAGCCAAATACATGAATAGAAATAGAAGTAGAACTCAGCTGAGAGATTTTCTGTTGCTTAGGGGTTTTCTTTAAAGTCAGACCCACTACGTTAATAAAAAATGAGATGAAACGTAAGGGAAAACTAATGACTGAACGAGACAGGATAGCCTTAATTTGATTTATCTTGTATCAAATCACCTCAGTTTAACTTCCTCTCAAGCTGTACGAAATCAAGGGAATGTTTTGAATCAGCATATTTCACTAGAATAATAGAAATGCACACATTTACTATTACTATTGTACTATAATGCTAATATTACGTTCTTCCAATATAATCACAAAACAAACCTATATCCTAGCTTCACACACTGGATTGAGGTTTTCCAAAATTGATCTTTGTCTTTAAATCCAGAGTTCATGTAACTATTTAAGCAAAACCAAGAGGCTATTTTTCAGGAGTCAAGTTTAAATAATTATGCTATATATAAAGACTCTACTATATAAAATACTTTTTCCTGTAAGGATTTTTAGTACCTATCTCCGCTAAAAGGAGAGAAGAGAAAACTAAAACCTGGAAATGCACATTATCCTCAATTTGAATGTTCTAGTCAAAACTGTTCGGATCTAATATGACAAAGGATTCTGAAACAGGCTGTCAAAGCGTAATACTTCCCTAATTTGAGGATTGCATTTACAACACCAGCTAAATTCCTAAAGAGCTTTAGACAACCACAAAATGCAGCTATGCAAAAAAAAGAAAAAAAAAAGAAACAGTGTGGGGAGAGGCAGAACATAAAGGCTTTTCCAAGCTAAAAATAATTTTAACTCCTAATATTTCTGTTAGAATGCCTCGTAAAGGCTGTTTGATATATGGGGAAGGCAGAGCCTAGGAAACAATGACCTTTTAGAATTACTTACAATTTGAATCCTTCTGTCATCATCCTTAATGATACTGAGTAATCTTTCCGCAAGCAGAGATACAAGGGCTGTTGAAGTTGCAGGAAGAATGAGAATCTTTTGTAAAGTAACTAAGAGATGCTTTCTGCATTAAAGAGAAAAAAAACAATCAATCTGTTTGCTTACTCAAGAAAGTGGAAAAGTTAATATTTTACCTACATTGAGTTAGTGTGCTGAAGACTTTGTAATACATAATATAGCTATGGAGAAGCTTTCCTTATAAAGTGCTGATTGTGTTTTCTTATTTAGCAATGTTTGTCTTTTCCTGATTTTACCTGACTTCTCTTGACTAGAAAATGCTGACTCTTTTAATCAGGTGTCACTACTGTCCAATGAAAGGTCATACCAGCAGAAAACAAGAGTATCAATACTGTAGAATGCTTTCATAGACATTATCTGGCTGGAAACTAAAAAAAACTTACAACTATCCTGCCAGTCCAGCATACGTCTTACACGTGCCACAGAGTTTGAAATTATTGCTGTGTTTGTACTATCAGAACTGCAATTTTTCCATAAAATGCCTTCAATGGTATGAACTTCCAAATTTATTCACTCTTTTTACTTCACATCAAAAGGCTGTTCAAATTATAGGAATGACTCAGTTAACACAGTCCAATTCAGCTTGGCATCTAAAACATCTGTAACCTTTTAGGCTTTAGCAGACCGGGCTTGAAAACGTAAGAAACACACATGCTACTTACTGCAAGTCAGTTGCTGAGAAGATATCCATTTATCTCCTTTTATTTTTTTATGTACTAAGTTCCAAGTGAAAAGCCTTGTAACTTCATCATCTCAAAAATACGTTATGAAAAAGAACTGAATTTGTTCTCCCCACACAAAGTTGTATCCGCATTAAAACTCATTTTTCCGTAACAGTAAGCAGATGATATTTGACACACTTGTGGGAACAAGTCCATTAGAGACCGTGCCTTTTTTTCCAGCTAGGATTAGAACTATATTTTGTCTGTTTGATCAGGTTATTTTCCCAACAAAGATTTTATGCCTCTCCACAGTCATGAGTGTCTAATAACACAGATTTTATATTTAAATTTACCTTCCTCCCTCTTCTGTGGTATCCATGCAGCCTATGATAAGAATCAGTTGCTGGCCTATAAATTCTTTTGTCATCAGGTTTTCAAAACAAGTGAAGTCTTCTTTTTGTTCCTCACTAAGGACCGGCATATTTTGAAGGTAACTGAATCCAAATAGAACAGATATAATTACATTCAGAATCGTTGGTGGAAAGAAACAAAACAAAAAATTAACCACAAAACTAAAAAAAACCCCAAACACACACACACACCTTCTGCCAAAACAGACAGCCCCAAATCCCTACCACTTTTCTGTCCTGTATAAATAAGTGGCTACCTTAGTTACAAACCTTAAAAATTAATGTTTGTGTTCTCCTTTTCATAAATTAATAGTTCCAGGAAGTTAGTTATACCAAATAATGTAGAGTTTAAAAATAATTCACTTCATTAAAAAAAATCCCATGTTTGGGAATGAAAAACAGTGAGAAACAGAAAATGACAAGTTACACTTGTACATGTGTTTTCAG
>VXAK01005049.1:0-10607 GCA_013399435.1 Arenaria interpres
TATGATTCTATGATCTTTGCCTCCTCCCTGTAGCAATTGCCCTCCCTACTCTATACAAGCAGCCCCTACACAGTCTTCCCATAAGGAAAGGGACCCCTTGCTGCTGCAGAACTGGGAAACAAGTTGGGTCACAGCTAAGTAAAAAGCAGAACAGCCCCTAAAAAGCTCAGTTTGAGCCTTCTGGTTTTGCTGAGTCCCAAAGAAGGGATGAAAGTGACTGTAAGACGCAGTAAAGGAAAAGAAGCAAAAGAGCAGGTACTAGAAACCGTGAGTAATCAGAGTGCTGGGGGGGATGAACAGGGACAGAGCTGAGAGCCATCCATCCTTCCTAGCAGCAGTCCTCACGTGCTGAACCCTTTTTTCTGATGGCCACCAGAGCAGGGAGAAAGCAGGAGCTGCAGATGGGCACCTCAGCCAGCACCAATGTTTAAAGCACTGGTCCTCTCAGGCAGGCAATGGGCCCAGAGCTACTGCTGCCCTTCTGCAGACCTGGGCAACTGCTTGTTGTGCCTGTGCTTCGACCTCCAGCAGTACAGCTCTACTCCACACAAGTGTTTGCTTTTACTGAAGGGCCCAAAGAGATTCAGATCCATTACATTATCCATTGCAAGATGCGTGTATCTTACCAAATGTCAGCTCAAAAGTTAAGCTGAACCTACGAACAGCCCCCTTCCCCCATCCCAAGCACTTGTCATGTCTGTTATATGAAATTAGACTGTTTCACTTAGTCCCAATTACAATGTACAATATTAACTTACAGCACAAGAAAAAAAGTACAGTTCTATTAACTATGGAAATCAAGGCTTGACATTATGCAATTATGATATTGCTTTGTCCAGAGTTTGTGAGGGAGAAAGGCCATGTAAGAGAAGTGAAACATTCACTGCAGGATTTCTAGAGAATATTCCCAACAGCTTCAGCCCGTGTGAAGCAGTCACCTGATCTCTCCTGGCCTGGAGAAGCAGCCTTACTGTTTTTATAATACAATAAATACATTTTCTACTGTGACATAAACATATTGAGAGGACAAGTATGTTGTTTCACTCACTCCTTCTGTTAAAATGCCATGTTATTGCAAACTAACTTGGACCTTCGTTACTAAAACCAAGATGTGTACCCAAGAACAATCAGAAGCACATGTTCTTATAAACATGGCTCCTATTTCAAAAGTCTCCTTACTAATTTTATGTTACCTTCACCCATTTATTTACAGAAAAAGCTGTCTCTTCACTGACACTTACCAGTGTTTCTGGTACCAGTATCTACCCAAACCAGACTACAGTCTCTTTGGGAGCCTTTCAGCATGCAGTTTGTCTTTCCCACCAATACTACAAAATAATTAAGGATATTCCCTTTCCTACGCTCTTTTGCAGCATGGGCCTCCTCCCCTCAAAAAACAGCACAGTGTTGGTAGGAATTACATACAAAAGACACGCACAGGACTCAGGGGTATTCTTCTGAAGATGGCCGTTGAGAAGTGTATGTCATATTTCTTAGGGTATAGAGGAAAAGGCAGTAAAACAATTTATACTGCAACCCAGTCAGACAGTTTTGTAATTCCTACAACACGGGAAGCTCGAGGGAGGCTTCTACAGAGCTGTCACTGTTGAATGAAAGAGTAGCTGACATATAAGAGTAAGTAGTTTTCTGATTTTTTCAACTCTCTTTAAACCAATCTTTTCCAAACACATGGTTCATAAAATCCCATAGGAACTTCTCTGTCATTTCCTGAAAAATAACTTACTTGGCTTTCCAAGCTAAAAAGCCTCCCCCTTGCCAGCAAAACACTGACTATGGAAATCTAATTTGTAACCAAACCAAGAAGCTGCAAGATCTGACTTGTGTTTGATATTTTTCTTTATTAGCCCTGCAGAGCACAACAGTTACACAGATGACACCCTTTTAAAAACTCATTGTCACTGTGGTCACCTATTTGAATAACTTCTTTAGAATCAAACTTAAGGAAAAATGTGTTGATCTTTTACTGAAAAAGGGAAAAGTTCTTAGCACATGCTAATGCCTACAGTTACACAGACAAAAAAATTAGCCACCTCTGCTGTATTTGTCCATCTGGATCATCTCAGTGTCTCTTATCGGAAGTGTTCTACTAATAGAACAACCATGAGCCTTGTTATGAAAAAGATTAACTTTCCAATAGAAATAGCACATTGGGATAAAATTGAATATTGAAAAAAATAACTGATAGCAACAGTATATTTACATGAAATGAAGGAATTCTAAGCTTGATGAAATATAAGGACTCTTCTATTTTGTTACAAAATCATTTGCTATTTTATCTGGAGAGTCTACAAAGAGTCCTCTCATATCTCAAGGACGCAACTCCTAACTACAATGGAAGTGTCCCCATATTGCAGCCAACTACCTGCAAGAAATACCTTTTTTCAAGAAGTTATACACAAGACTATGTTTTTTCTAGAAACCTGCAGTCTGTATTACTTTGTTTGCACTTGTATTTGCCGTCTGGAGAGCACCTGGGCCACCTGAGCCCTCCTAAGCACAGATGTCTTGCTTACAAACCAAAATGTCAAATAGTGTCAAAAAACACATTAAAAAAAAGTATACATGCAGCAGGGTGATAAGCATTACAGTTCAGAAAAGCTGGCTTTGTACTGTCTCATATTCCATTGCATGCAAATTTAGCCTTTTCCTCTGCTACTTACTAACTAAACATATGTGAACATGAAACCCAACAGTATTTAGTCAAGCTACAGTATACACAAGCTATTAAAAATCAGCTCCACATTCTTCACGGTGAGTAAATACCAGGGAAGAGAAATACTGTACATCCATCCCGCATCTTTTCTTATTAGGGTCTCTGCAATAATCCATCTGAAAAGTCTCTGCTTCTCTTTACCTGTCAACATAAGTAGCTCATCCAAATCGTTTTCCAAGAGCAGTAGTCAAAGCAGTCAAAGCAGGTTGCTTTTCTAAATGTCTGCACAGCTTAGCAAAGATCCTTCATATATTACATTTAAATACTGGGATTAACCTGTCTTCAGACCCAAAATGGAGGATTCAAATGCTACTCTCTTACTAACAAAGATGAGCTGTCAGGATGCATGCAACATTTTCAGGCACATCCTTTCAAGAAGTTAACTCACTAAAACTTTCACTAAAATAGCATGGGCCCACCTTACAAAATGGACACCTAATTACCTCTGTTATTGCCTGCAATCTGTTTTATTCTTACATGCAACTGACAGCACTATTTCAAACACCAGCAAGCATCTGAAGAGTATCAACTTATCAAAGAATGCCACCTTGCTCACCAAAGGTTTCTCTTGCCACATTAATCTACTTTGAATGCTAATTCAAAGTGGGGTGAAGAAATAAACTCAAATAGCTATGAGGCAGTTTCATTTCTTACTGGACTAAGCCTGCTGTGTCTGAGAGGAGACCTGAAACAGGTTACCAGGATGTGGTTATCAATACATCCAACTGCAGAAAACCACAGGATTCTTCCTGTGTAGGGAAGATGGAGAGAATGGAAGTGACAAACTCAGCACAACTGAGTTGTCAGGAAAATGCAAGAGCAACTATCACAAACAGAGCCCAAAAATAACAAAATATTGTGCCCAAATTAAGATTTAAGTTTTTAAGCTTCTGAATTTACATGCTGTGACTAACAGAGCATTTATGTTGTAGTTGGCTTGGTGGTCACAGTGAACGCAGATATTCCTGAACCAGACTTAAACTAGTTCAGATACTGCTGGCAGCAGCATGGGCAGCACAAGCTGCAAAACTCATGGCAAAGTCTGGACAAAGCTCAGTGCCAAGGGGGCCAGCCTGGCTCTGTCCTGGCTACATCTGCGGGAGCTGCAGCCAGCAAAGGGCAGGCGTCCCACAAAAGGGAACAGGGTGAGTGTGAAGTTCAGAGAGATGCTGGGTTCGGATTTGACTTGAACAGAAGGGAAGAGAGAAAAATATTTCCTCATTTGCTCCCTGTAGAGTTACAGTATAAAACACAGCAAGCAGGTGAATCGCAGAGACTTCATGTAGAACTGCATTGGTATGAGTGGAAGAGCTAAGGCAGAACAGAAATTGACTCAAACACTCATATTTGAGAAAACGCAACATCTAAATGCTTACGGAGACTACATCCAGTGCAACTATGTCAACATATTGTATAGGTTCAAAGGCAGTAGAAACACTAATGCAACTGAATATCCAGGATAATATATATAATTAAAGTATCCTATTAGCGATTTTTGCAATACAAGATTGAATAACGTATCAGAGAACACTGGTTGTGCAATTAAATATTTATAATTTCAAAGACAACGAAAATTGATTCATTGAGAATTATTTTAATTTGCAACTGGCCTCTCAATCACCTGCAAGGGGCAAACATCGAGTAATTACATGCCTGCACATGTATCCAGCCAGATAAAGTATTACGTATCCTACATATTTCAGAAAGATTTTAAGTAAGTTATAAATTGAGTCTGATGCTGGAAACATGGAAATAAAAGCACGCATACTGAAAAAAAAGTGACCAGAAAGAGATGGTTGAAAATCATGCTACATGTTTTATTGATGACTATTACTGAAAGTGAAGATTACACAAGGTGCAAAAGTCTTCCAATGTTAACTAGAAGCATCAGAGTGAAAAATGAGTATTCACAGGTCTAAAAATCTGTGACAGTCTTTTGTCAAAGAAGAAAAAAATTAAAGACACAGCTGAGCACAGACTACCAAAGAACTAACTTGTCTCAAACACTTCAGTAATAAAAGCTAGTAGATTACTAAGCACAGCACCGTGAGAAAACAATACCCATAAACTAATTTTTTACCTGAAATTTGAGAGTCACATTTCATGTCTGGGTTCTGGAGCATAAAGAAATATTCATTTACTGTAGTAGAAAACTCTGTATGTTCTCCACCTGCAGATACCAAGTCCCCTATTTAAATACATACAGACATAAATCCCTAAATTCATTTCGATAAATTCAGAAGTACTATGAAGAAAAAAATGACAGATAGCAATAACAGTCATGAGAGATATCACTCCTTCCCTTATTCTTAAGCTTCAGATTTTCTTTTTGTCTTATTATGTAGTTAGTGAAAACTTCATTCCCCTATGCAAACCTCATCGAATCTTGGCAATTTCCTAGTTCTTACCTTTTGTACTGAATAGAAAATCCTTTGTCATTTCTATTCACACAAAACACTGTCATAAATAACTTCTTCAAATATTTTTTTGTTACTAAATGTCTATTATTGTGTCTCCAGTACTTGCCCGCAGAAGGAATGTAAACTTTTCACAGTTTAAGTTCTTAGTTGATTGCCTACATATTTGCAGAAAGTGCCATTCTCTATTTACAGGGCAGAGAAAATGCAACTTACCTTATCCTGTACGTGTATCTTAACTCCAACTGCCCCAGCAAGTAAGCGCTCATCTTTCTGTACAGCCTCTGTCCTTAATTACCTTTTCTATCATCCACATACCTTTTTCACAGGTAAGAAAACTGAAGGGGTAGTGAACAGACATTCAACTTGCATCAGTTGATTCCTCACCTTCCTGTTTCATGCTTCAGCTCACACACGCTACTGCTATTTTTAATTAACATCTCAGTAACATTTCAAGTGGACCTGAGGTGGAGTTAATTTAATAAAATATATTAATGGAGTTAATGGCAGTGCTAGGAGTAATTAGAATAATCTAATATTTTCCATTACAAGACTGTTCTCAGTTACTTATAGTTTTGCCAACCTTTAATTTTTGGGCTTAGATTTTCCATATCAGGTATGTGATTCAGACAGAAAATATTTTTAAAAAGTTACAGCTGAGGTAGTCCGAACACATACTTAAAGAAAAATATATTTTACTTTACCCATGTCAAAAAACCCCAATCAAAACCCCCAAACCCAGCCCAAAATAAAACCCAAACCTTTTCACACAAAGTCCCCTAAGATGTGGACAAGACAACCAGGAAGACAGCTGGGAGGCAAATTTGGCCAACCCATAAACTTCTGGAAAAAAGCCTAATTCTTCACAAAACTTTGCACAGAACATTTGCATAATGCAGGTTTTCCAATGGTATCAGCACTGCTGGTGCTCTGGTATTTTTACAGTGTACCCATGCTTACTGAAAGCTTATGGCATCTCCACGAAGTTAGAGCAAATTTCAGGCTTACAGAATACTCTTCCACAGTTCAGGAGCCAATATGATGTTAGGGAGCAGAAAAAAGATTGGAGGATCTTTTTAAGTTTTTGTAAGAAAGAGATGCTGGACAGGAATCTACACTATGGCGCAGAGGCACACCAGCTGAAAAGACCATACTGCAGGCCAAGGAAGAGCAGGGGAAGGGGCTTTAGTCTGAAGTACTCTGGCTCCTGCAACATCGAAGGGAATGCATTATTTTGTCGCATATATATCAGAAACGTGTGTCACTGCATCTGCTTGCTGTGAAAACCCATTGGTAACACATGGTAGCCCTCACCCTCCCTCCACTGCTGGTGGGGCAGCTGGATGATAAAAACTCAGATGCCTTTTAGTTTAGAGGTCTACAACAGGGACTAAAAGCTCCATGTCCCCTGGTCGTATGTCTGGGGCAGTACCTGTCCAAATGAGATATTCCCTTCTCTTCATTCCTAGTCACCTGATCAGGGGTAAAAAGTAGAAAAAGGGGAAACCATTGAGAAAAAATGTCTGTGAACTTAAGTACTCATAGTGTCATTCCAGCTTTTCACACAATGTAACCCAGCGTATTTGCTTGCAGCGGTTAGTCACACACTACTTTTCCCCACTGAATGTCTACTCAGCTTAGCATACAGGATTGACAATATCATGGGAACAAATGAGCAAAGGACAATGTCCTTATGGGCTCCTTCATGTAAGAACTAAAAAACATTTAAAAATGCAGGAAAACTGTATGTACGGAAAGTGTGGACTCGGGATTAAAGCGAATAGCGGTCATATATCATGGTCACTTTGGAAACTTTAGATCTAAAAACCAAATGCTTCTGCAATGCTGAACAACTTATTTCATGATTTTCCTAGGAAAATCTACTCGAGCACAATTCAGAGGCCCGAGGTTAAAAGCCCACGACCCCAGAGTCGCAGCAGATGCCAAGCAGAGACATACAATGTGTTTACACCCATGGAGAAAGCAAACACATCCTACCTCGCATACTGTTGTACAGGTCCCTATTTCAGCACATGATAAACCAACCCTGGTACTTACTCGCTTCCTTCCTGGTTTTGTCAGGAAGGCTTTTTAATATGGATTGCACGTAAAATGTATGGGGGGGAAAAAAAAAAAACAAACAACAAAAAAATCGCCCAAAACCACCCCACTCCCTCCCCCAAAGCTCGCAAATGCACTCAAATATCTCCTAAAGTCAAGTCCTCCATGCACTGCTGGTGCTGGCATCTAGCTGATTTAACACAAGAAGTGGTATTGCTGCAGGGACCACTGTTGTTCTACACATAGATTCAACATTTTTCAACTCCTCCTTCTAGGGTATACTAAAGAGGTGGAGGAGGAAATAGAAGAGTTATTCCACAAAATGCAGTATTGATTTTTCTACCTGAGGAAAGAGACTCTCCGTGAAAAATATCTCTTTGCTCCTCTACCTCATGAGAGAAGAAAAGTCTCAAAAAAAGACATTAACCTGCAAAACCATGAACCACTGCAGAATTTTGCTCTAGCCAGTGTTTTTGGTGAATGTTAACACTATGTAACTGAAAAATCATCAAATAGCATTCATACTACAGGCAGTCTTGAAATACACAAAAGGAAAAAAGTTATTTTCCTCAAAACTTCTTAATCACTGCAATTACTAACAAATACTGAATGAAACTAGTGGAGGATTTTTAAGCAGAACAAACTTACCTAGTTATTCTTTAAGACCACAGAAAATAGTGAAAGTCAATTCATTAAAATGTGTAAGCAAAAAACAGCTGGTGTTAAAAGGGTGACACTTTCTTATTCCTATATTACGTGTTAACTTTGTAAGTTATTGACCACTAATTCTACATGAAATTCTAACTCCCTACTAAAACTGAACACAACATTTCTGACAGTAAAGACTGATAGAATTTGTAAAAGGTCTTAAAGGAAGATACGAAGTATTACTGTAGTTTACAGTGACAAGATAGCGGTTATAAAATAATTTCAGGAAAAAAATAGGACTTGGATGCTTTTGGACAGCTGTTGCTTTATGTACAAATTACCCAATCCACAGGGTTTTAGAAAAGTCTTCCCCCAAGATGTGTCACCACATCAATCTGCAAAATAGCTTGTAAAATTCTACCCACCAGAAATAGAAATAAACATTGTAAAATGTGTAATCCTATTCCCAGATCCTTCTTTGCACTGAAAACAACATTTTCTATCAAATCTCCTTCTATACATTTTTTTAAAAGTACCAATGGAAAAATTACTGCGTGCAAAGCTCACTCAGTTTTTCTAGAAAAAAATGACTAACACCAGATCTACTGCCAAATCTGGCCTATGTAATAGTTTCATCAGAAAGTCTACATTAGACAAACACTGGAGCAGGGGCCCAGAGAGGCAGTGGAGAAACTCGAAACATGATAGGACAAGACCCTGCGCAATCTGATCTATGCTGGCCCTGCTTTCTGCTCAAAGCAGGGGTGGGGTTGGGGGGTGCCTGGACCTCCATATGCCCCTGCCAACCAAAATGACTCCGTGATCCTATGAAAGCTCCTTCTAAGTCAGGAGGAAAATTAGAAAAACAAAAAAAAATTTCTTCCTTTTCTGTGCTTGTGTTTTGGAAGACAGTTCGAAAGTTCAGTTACATATTCACGACCTTTCCTCTGTCACAAATTCATACAGTTTTATGTTATTGAGCAGCAATCTGTTGTTCAGCTATGCAGAGTAACTACCCTGAGAAGTTAAATTTATTCTTATTTATCAGATGATATGCTGAACCTGTTGTTTCTGTGCAGATCCTGTTGCAATATTTTAAAGGAGGTGGGCAGGATGGGAGACAATTAGCTTCACACTATTTCTCTTCCTAAGAGCCTTTCATCTTTCCTACCAGGTACAGAAAAAAAAACCAATGCAGGTCTAAAACTCACTGTTCATACAGTAATTTATTCATAATTGACAACATCCTTCCTAAATGACAAATAAGGCTGGTTTGCTTAAACAGCAATTCCAGAGAGCCAAGAGTGAATCCCAAGCAAGCCTCACTTTCTTGATTCTCTCAGTTTCCTCTGTGACTCTGGCAGTGCTTTCTTACACATTCATTATCTCCATTCCAAACAAGGATAATATTAGCTTTTACGGGTTCTACAAACAAGAGTGAAATTTCTCAGATTGCTGGTGATCTAACAGTGTCTTTTTTGTTGTTATCACTTAACAGTATAGCACACTGCCCCAACAAAGGTTCAAAAGCTAACTAGCAACAACTGGCTCTCTTCATATGTCATAAAAGTTGCTGGATTAATGAAGAAGCTTATCAGACTACAAACATGTATTAATCATGCACTTAAGATTACATACTGATTAATACATGTATGTAACACAATGGAAGTTACCACTTAAATTCTATCTTATGTGGTTAAGATTTAAGGTGAAGCTTCTAATAAGAGAAGATCAATGCTTTTCTATGTTTAGCAGCCTTCAAACCTATGTTTAATGAAACACAGTGAAAATTGAAAATTCAGCAGAAATTAAAAGTAAAATTAATTTAATGTCCAAGAAATAAATCATATAAATTTACATAAGCAAAACTCTCTTTTTCTGTATTCATCAAAATTGGCCCACAGTGTCATCTCACAGGAGCTATACTCTGTTGATACACGTCAATGCAATTCTCACAAAGACTCAATTCTGTGTATATGTCCTAAAAAGCAGCAGATGAAATCATTATGCTGTCAAAGCAAACTAAAATTAAATGTGTGGCATGTAAGTGGGATCGTACTGTTGGGTAAAAATGAAGGTGTCCAAAAACGCTGAAGGTATTGAAATAACCTTTGATAGGCACAGTGTCTATTTAGAGGATAACTGAAGCAATCTCAAAACACCACACAAGACACAAAGATACGCGAATGATCTTTATCAACAAAACATCTCCATTACTACATTAAAACAGAGAGCTGTGGAAACAGAATAGTAAATAAACCTCATTTAAAATACAAATCTTGTAACCACAAGTTTTTATATCCAATCAACAATACATAACTGCAAGATGATCTGTTCACACTTCACACTACAAGCTCTGTGGACATTTTAAAGTTGGTTGTTTGGTTGGTTATTTTTTCTAATTTTATGGTACCACAAGGCATCCATTTATTAANTGTTCAACATATCAGGAATAGAAGTCTGAAAATAGTTTTCGTATTTTCGCTTGTTCTTAAAATGGGAATTCAAATGCCTTGAATTCTTGGTGAAAAGTCACAGTAATGACTAAACAATGACCCAATACCTTCTGTCTTCGATCCCCTTCATACATGCTGGCTCATAGTGCTGTCATACCAATCTTAACATTCTTTCGCAGATTATGGTCCAGTCGAAAATAAGAACTGAAAACATCTTTCCTCTTCCCCCCACCTCCTATTTCAAGATACTTTAATCAGTGAAAAGTTGTACTTTCTAGACTGTTAATGCGA
>VXAK01005049.1:16298-27355 GCA_013399435.1 Arenaria interpres
GCATCTCTGCCATAAAATCCTTTACTACATAAGCTTCTATTCTTAAGAACTCAAAATTATCACAAATATCTTTAGACAAGAAGTTGCAGACAAATTACATTTTGTCCTTTCTAAGTCTGGTTCTTGTACTCTGTGCTTACACAGAAAACAGGAAATTCTCTTAATCTCAGTTGTCTGATATGCATAAATATCTGGGCTCAAAGCCTTGACGCTGATACAGATGATGGCAGCAATTCATAATCAATTAAGAAAAAAACAAAAAACCCAAGTGAACATACTTTTAAATTAACCTTGGATTTAAACTATTTGCTTTATTTGAAGTGCAAAGTATCTATCCAAAGCACAAGCAACATTTCTCTTCATTCAATGAAGTTAATCTATTTTGAGTTACTCTGAAAATCAAGGATGCGCTACTCAGTATTAATCATTCCCAAATTTTGCTGGACCTGGGAGGGAGTACTCTTTGGAAAAGCAAGAAGCCACACATTTCCACTGTAACAGAATAGGAGCTAAGACGACTGGAAACAGAGACTGTGACAAGCTGCTGACAAACGGATAGATAGAGGTGAGCAGAATTTGAAAGTGAATTATAATAAACACACATTGCTCTTCCATTCTTTAGATAATATAAAGTGACTTTCACATCTGTAACACTAGAACTTAAATCCTTTTAGATTCAGCTTTTATTTTCCTAAAGCAGATCCTAACTGCAGCATGCAATGATCTCTATGATTTGCTTATATTTAGGGCATTATTTTAATCTTTATTTCATTACAGGAAAACATACATAACAGGTATTTCATTCCATTTTAGAAGAGACAGAACACTTTTTCTTCCCTTTTCGTCTGTGAATAATTCACAGAAAACCTACATCACTGCATCTGACTTCAAAAGAACAGAAACTGACTCTTTATGACAGGGATATATGAACTGGGTAAATGCCCAAGCCATTGCTCAAAGCATGCCTGTAGCAGTATCATCCCTTCTTTCTAGACAGGCACACTAAGCTGAAGCAATGACTTTTCTGTTTTCCTTGTTAAACTCAATGGAATTAAAGTCAAAGTCAAAAGAAAAACTAATATTTGGATTCATTATGCATCAGAGGCATCTTTCTTTGTTAGTGAAGAAGTATAGATTTTAGTGCCATAGGCTGTTGTCTTATAAAAGGTTTACAATAAATCAAGAATCTAACACTTTCTAAAGGAATCCTGAAAGACTGAGAAAAACAAATGCATGTAGTCACAAACGCAATGTTTACTAATTATCAGTAATTTACAGTTCTCTCTCTGCTATTTTGAATCCCAAAGCACAAGACACCACAACCTGCATCACATAACCAGATCCTTCTATTGGAAAACACATCACTTAAGAGGGCTCCTTTGAGCAGGGGCTCATCTTTGCACTGAAGGCACGTCATTCAAAAGGGTTCCACACTGAGGATCTATGACAACTTCTGTAGCGTGCTCCCATGTCACTTTTTGCTCCCTTCTCCAGCTTCGTCTTCTTACTCTGCTTCTTGGCAAAATGACTGATTTGCGTTCTGTACAAAGTTCATTGTACAAGCAGTAACTTCCAAACACATATGACATTTACTAATGTATGTTGTAACAAGTCTTTTCACCCTGCCTAGGTGGCTCGACTGTTAACACCTCTCATTTACGTTACTAACTGTTTCAGTCTGTGAACTGTTTTCAGTTTTGGGGTTTTTTTTACTAATTTTTACTTTTTTAAGTTTTAACATTTTTATGTTAAATTAACCTGAAAATAAGATTTATTTTAAAAAAAGGTAAATTGCTACATCTGTGATTTAAGGAAAAAGAAAAAGCCTAAATCAAAATTTGTAATATGTGTACAGAAAAGCAGTACATAGAGGAAAAAAAAACGATCACACATTCATCTAAATCCACAGAAACATTGTTTCAGTCAATAAAGTGATAAAATATTTTTATCTTCTCAGATCCTGGAACCTGTTCCCTTTATCTAGTCTGAACATATAAACTTGGTGATCTTGTCAACATACTTCAAAAACCTTTCTCTGGATATATTTTGAAGAGATGTTTCCCCCATGGATGAAGAAGCAAAATGACTTCTGGGTGTTTTTTTCCCCCCCGGTATCTCGTTCACCAAGTTGCTGTTTGAAATTCAGAGTAGTTCAGTATGCTGACATTTTGTCATATTCCTAATTCGTATCAAAACCCTGAACTCTCCTGGAAAGTCATATTTTCATTTATCTCAGAATGGGTAGCTTTTTTTTTTTTTAAGAAAAAACACAGGTAGTAATACAATTAATCACTGAGTAATGCAACAATCATTTGCCCTAACCAATATTCCCTTTTAAAAAAAAACCATACTATTATCTCCCAATCACACTACTCGTTTACCATCAGAATAAATCATACACAGGTTGTGTTAAGTAGTATGTGCTCTGATAACTATTAGTATTATCTATTTGAAACTAATGATCTCAGTTGCTACCATGTTAGCAACACACCATTAACTTAAGGCACTGTAGAATTTTGCTACATACTCACCAACTGAAGAGGTGGAAATATACACATTCAATCTTTTAATCTTTGATAAGCACAATAAAAACAAATGTATTTGAAATGAAAAGGAAAGCAAGCTTTTGTTTCAAAAGTTTTGAAGAACTTTGTTTCAAGGTTTGAAGAAATAAAGGCTACATATAGAAGTATTAAAATATTTTAGGCTTAGATGACCAGAACAACCAGTAAACTCCCACCACTTGTTTCTCCACCATTCCCGCTCTCCTATGCTATACAATTTTTAATAAAGAGATGACAGTTAAGGAAAAGAGTATCTTTATTTTTTCATTATTATAATGCACAAATTACCAATATGACTAGAATTGCAACCAATTCCCTGAAAAAAGGGAGAAAGACACACACTGGACCAAAGTCCAGATCTTTGGTTCTCTTGTCAGAGTGGAACACGTGTAAAAGTGATCAGCACAAGTTTTCAGATACTGTTTATTAATCAAATTAAGCAAATCTCAACAGGCACAGAAAAACAAGCAATGCTGCTGCCTACTACCTTACTGTTACCTCATTCTGCTCCCATCTGCTGTTGTACCTGTATTAGAGAAATTAATCACTTTATCCTTACATGTAGCCTCTGAAGCAAATATGCTCTTATTCTCTATCGCATTTTCACCCAAGCTCATGTGGCTCTCTGTGCTTTTCTGAAGCAAGCTACCAGACCACTGCGACTTGCTTGAATAAGAAACTGAACTCTAAGGTCCTGGATCTCAGCTAGGGCACCTGGCTGGGGTAGTTTTTGCTGGAAAACAAGGTTTTCTCCACAGACCACTTAACAATGAAGATTCTCTATGGCTTCAAAATATTTTAAAACAAGGCTCAAGATCTTTATGTGCGCACCTGCAGGCGCAACTGCGGCATGTAATAACATATGTACAGAAACTACAGCAGTAAGTAAGAGGAGACCATTGGAAGGATATGGAAATAAACAGCATAGGTAGCTCCATCTGATTATATGCAATGCATTCCTCATTAAGAAATCTCAGTAAAGTATTAAAAAGGACAAAACTCAGTCTTCATGTTTAATTTAAAACTGGATAATTGCTCCATTTAAGAAAGGATCAAGATTCTTACACACTTTCATCTTTCTTCAACCTCATACAGAAAATGTTTCAAATCGTAAGATACAGATTTTAGGGGAGGAAGGAAAGAGATATTTCACAACATTGCTACTACAGAAAAACTGGAAACAGATGGATCTTATATATTGGTTCGAAGTGACCACATTGATTATCAACTAGTTGCACAATTAACTGCCCAACTTAGGAGAGCAGGGTATTATCAGTCATCTATTTAATTTAACAAATGAGCATTTTAGAAGGAAAAACATGCTTGCTATCTTTCTGCTAGACCTGTTAAAATGGCTTTAAAGTTTTCTTTTTGAGTGAAATAAAAGAAAATATCACTGAAGCATTTACATGGGCCATCAACCTGCCTCACCAGACTTTCCAGCTTCTTTTACTGTGTTAGGGCATGGAAATACATCAGCTCCAATGAGAACCGCTTTTCTTTTCAGCACACTCCATTTTTCAGCAACCTGTGAAGACTCTCTCAAAAGTCTGAACCTCCTGAAAATGTATCATTACACATCCAGTTTCTGACATATTCACACTTTGCAGTTAGCTCAGATGTTAACTATAGTATGTTTTGTACAGATACTTCCAACTCAAAGACAGTAGAATAATAAACAAATAACAAGTAAAATTCTTCTCTAGGATTTACTATTTTCAAGTGTGCTAGCATACACAATTAAAAAAAGTAATTAAAATTACTTACACATTTCCTAAATTCAATGCATAGAGTGACCCCTACTGGCCTGCCAGGCACCCCAGCAAAGATACAAACCGACAAAAACCACCACTCCAAGAAGTGAACCTGAGCTAACTTACATGGACATTCCCCAGATAAAGAGCATACCTTATTCAAGTTACAGAATGGCTAATGCTAATAACACAGCAGAGGCAAAAAACAGTGTTTTCTGTGGACTTTTAAACATTCATTCTTCTTGTTACTATAATAACAGAATAATCATGCTAATGGCTTGTAAAGAATGCTTATCATATACCAGTATCTACAGCCAAGAGCTACATTTTTATGAAGACTTTAAATTTTTTCCAATAAATTTCTTAAAAAACACTCAGTAGAAACAAACTTTAGTCTACTAGATGTTTTAAATGAGAAAAATTTATACTTCCTGTACTTTCCCAATTAAAAATGAATAGCAATTACGACAATAAGCCTCCATGAATCTGACTGTACTTGCTACTCTTTTATACATAAAACCCAAGTCACAGAAGTATCTAATTATTTGTCTAAATACTGTCTGCTTTAATACACAACTAATAAGCCAGATAACCAATGAAGTGTCTGTAATACACACACTTTATCACACAATACACTGTTTTATTAATTTAAATTATTAATGTTTTAGGAGAATCAGTTTAAGATCTTAACATGAATATGAGTACACTCACAGGTTAATAAAAGAAGAGGCTGTTTATTCGAAGTGCTGAATGTTCTCTTATTTTTTATAAATATATGTATTAGACACACAAACACACATTAATGTGTGAAATCAGTACCCAGCTAGGATCAACTACAACTAAAAACAGCAAAGCTCATGCTAAATGTGAATTTCTCTGACCATTGAGCATTTTAATAACACACATATGATTACAACATAAAGTGTGCAGGAGACTGACCAAACAAAAGAAATCTTTGCCTCTGATTTAATTCTGGCCAGGATTAATTCCAAGAATCTAGTAAGAGAAAGCAGTGCTAATTCCCACTCCTGAAAGAACCCTTTGCTTAGAAAGCTTAAGCCATAGAAGTAGAAATCCACTCTTCTTTCTGCTTCAAAATGCCTGCAAATTAAAAGGAATATTCTGTAGTGACCGAAAGTTTCCACTGTGTCTAAACCAAGTCAGTCCAGTATTGCTCAATATGTGCTAATACTGGAAGCTTACAAGACATCCCTCATCCCAGCTGCTCAGGAGTAGCTGGAACCTGGAAGCAGAACCTGGACCTCAGAGCTTCTCAGTGGCCACCAGAAGGCTGGTCTGCACCCTGCCTCTTACTTCTGACCAGTAGTCGAACTTGTCGAAGCAAACAATTACAGCCAAAAAGTTATTTTTAAAAGGCATTCAACCAGTTCTAATTTAGCACACCAAATCCCTAGAGCCTTCAACAGGAGCTCAACATTTTATAGAGATTTTATTTTTGGGAGCCATATTTAAATATTTACAATGTTACACAAAGGAGAATAAAAGAGAAAAAAAAAACAGTGACATGCTATAAAACATTTAAAAAGCCTGTAACTTGGCCTTTCTTTTTCTTAAACTATACAGTGAACTTTACTATTGTTTTCACTGAAATACTGAGCAATGCAATATCCACTGTAAAAGTATAAATTTAGACATTATTACGTCAAAAAAAAATACAACAAAAGTACACTGAGGTTAAAAGTCAAGCACTCCAGAGAATTCAAGGAATAATGTTGTCCATGTAAAAATTAATCAATCCCTTCAGGCTTAACGTCTCAAGAGATAATTAAAAACTTATTTCTCAAGATCTCAGCACTATTCAGTGAGCAAGCATTCTAGCATTGTTGTAGTGGGTCTTGTTTATGTTTCTTCCCAAGTCTTTTAAGTGCCATCTAAACACAGAACTGAACCAAACACCAAGCTGAGTGGTGCAATTGATCTGCTTGAGGATGCCATCCAGAGGGACCTTGATAGGCTTGAGGAGTGGACGCATGTGAACCTCGGGAAGTTCAATAAGGTCAAGTGCGCGGTCCTGCACCTGAGTCAGGTCCAGGGAGGTGATTCTGCCCCTCTGCTCTGCTCTGATGAGACCCCACCTGGAGTACTGTGTCCAGCTCTGGCGTCTTCAACACAGCAAAGATATAGACCTGTTGGAGTGGGTCCAGAGAAGGGCCACAAAAATGATCAGAAGGGTGGAATAACTCTGTAAGGACAGGTTGAGACAGTTGGGGTTGTTCAGGCTGGAGAAAAGAAGGCTCCTGGGAGACCTTATTGCTGCCTTTCAGGACTTAAAGGAGGTTTATAAGAAAGATGGGGACAGGTTTTTTAGTATGGCCTGTTGTGACAAGACAAGGGGTAATGATTTTAAACTAAAAGAGGGTAGATTCAGACCTGACATAAGCAAGATACTTTTTTTAGGACAAGGGTGGTGAAACACTGGAACAGGTTGCCCAGAGAAGTTGTGGATGCCCCATCTTTGGAAGTGCTAGAGGTCAGGTTGGACCTAATCAGCAACCCAACATAGTGAAGTATGCCCCTGCCCATGGCAGGGGGTTGGACTAGATGACTTTTTGAAGGTCCCTTCCAACCCAGACCATTCTATGACTCTCTGGAAGGTGATTTTTTACAATTCCTAGTCTACACCAAGAGAAAGGCCCTAAATCTATTAGGAATTTCAATTCCCTTTCTGTGGTAGTAGAAAGTAACAGAATGCCAAAGTTATCGCCAAGTCAGCTTCAATACCAGATGTACTCTGACCACACTACAGCTTCTTGTCTGTATTCGTTTCAAACCCCTGATCTCTTTACAGAGTGCAAAGCCACACTGTGACTGCATGGGTGTATGAGCATATTTGGCTGACTTTGGCATTTCCACATTCAGCTCCTTCTCAGATCATGGTCTTATGGCACCTTGTCTCTTCTGCCCTGTGCTAGCAGCTGGGCAGTCCATGCCCACACTGAGCTCTCAGGTTAAAACCACTCATGAGGACATTAGTCAGTAATCAAAGTTAAATCTTCAGTGTTAAGGACAGAGGCACATCACCATACTGCCATACACCCACTATTTTGCACCACCCTTCTTGTTTGATCATTTCCTTGGTGTTAAAGGTGAAAAGCTACATCTAAACATGAGCAATTAACTAATTACATAGATGAAGAATTAAGTGAAGCTAAAATACCTGTGGATGTCTCTAAAGAGAAAGAGAGGACTAGAGTGGCAGGAGGCAGAGTAATATTGTACTGCCTTGCTCTTGCTCTGTTCATGACTTCTCGCAAAGTCCATGGTCTGTGCAATGGAGCCCAACAGAAAGAACATGGGAGATAGCACACAAGAACTTTACTGATAGTCATTGCATAATGCCTCCTGCATCAGGGCAGAGACACATGAACATGCATGGGAGATCAGGAAACGGAGATGACACTGATCTTTGAGCACTGAAGCACACACTGACAAGCTGCAGCTCATCCCACAAAGCCAAAAATATGTGCTTGACTAACTAAATTAACTGCATTAATTGCAAGTTGCAATTGCAGTTGCATTAACTACATTAATTGCATTAACTAAATGCAAGGTTAGGTGATACCTACAGTAAATTCTACTGATAAAAGCATGTAACTTGGCAACAATGGTTGCCTTAAAAATCCCCCTGAAATACTATTTTAAAAAATAAATTTATTTGATCAGGTCCTGAAAACATTTGGGAATAAGTGGCACAAACTGCATGGTCTTTGTTCTGTTATCTCTGTCATTAGTAAACTTGAAGAGGCTTCTAACTTTCCAAACTTGCGCAGTCTATCTTCATGCCTCTTCAGATGAGATGGGACTGAGGTGGAATATGTCTGTGCTCTTCAGGTGTCGACTCTGGGAATGGCTCCTGTATAGCTTTCCCCTCCTACAAAAATGTGCCTGTCTCCTTTTTTAACAGACAGATGAGGACAAAGGGCTGGACTGGGGTTGGAGACGCAGAGCTCTGACCAGGACTCCTGTCACCCCTGTCCCTGTGCTGCTTTCATCTAGCCACCTCTTAATAAGGTACTCCTCTGGCAATTTCAGCATTTAGAAAGGTTTAATTTTATGTCAGATATACACAGAAGAGGTGCACTGAGGTAAGCATGGCACTGAATTTTCGCAGTTTCTTGACTAGCTTATAGAGGGAGATGTTGTCCCTAATGTTCTGCACCTCCCTTCATTGCTATGGACATTTACAGTTATGGAAACAGATCAGGGGGACCAATTCTTAAGTACTAAGCAAGATAGATACTGAACACAAATGCTTTACTGAATCATATTAGCACTGTTTAAAATATCTGATGTGACAAGTCCGCTCCAAGCACTGCTGTCACCTCAAAATTTAAAGCTGGGAGCAGAAAAGAATGATTATCTGCCAGGAAGACCTGGTAAAAGGCTGTCTTGAGCAAACTGACAAATGATGTTTCTTCTCCTGCATGCAGACACAGAGATGGAGCAGCTCATGACTGTTTCAGCAACTGTCCCACTATGAGATGCTCCTACACTTCCCAGGAGAAGAGAACAGAGCTACTTTGGGTGAATTCTCAACAGTTTAGAAAGCCACAGAATTTGTAAGTGATAAGAGGTTAGGGGATGGATATAGGTAAAAAAATTTTAAATAATGCAAAGGACAATTGCTGAGTGTCAAGAGAGGCTCACAAAAAGAAGCTTGACTTTGCTGGGAGATGGCCAGCTGTGCTTCAGAACGTCCACAAAATTTGCTTACGCGGGTTTTTCTGTACATTATAACTCAGTAGTGAGTGACCTCAGGTCTATACTGGCTCTGTATTTCTGGGAGTTTCCTGGCTCACCCTGCATCCCGCAGGCAGGACCAACTATACTTCTCACTCGTAACAGAAACATCTAAGCTTCGTACAGACAAGAGTTTCCTGTTCCTGAAGGGTGTTCTGGTGCTGCAGTACCTTTCTTATTCAGCAACATTTCATAATTAGTCTTTCTTACTCTTGGTGGATAGGACAGGAAATTGCACAGTGTAAGACTACAGCATCTTCAATCCACAGAGTGATTGCCTCCTTTTTTTCAACAGCCTGTTAAATTACTGAGATTTGTTCTGAAGTTCCTGCTCGGTGTTTTCTTTTCAATCTAAACAGCCCCTGGTGTATTTCATTCTTCACACTGATCAGAGATCCAGAGAGCAGTGTAACACACCATATTTCCTCCTACACTGCCTTCTCCTGTGGACACTCTTTCCCATACGCTCACATGTTTCTTAGAATGCAGTACCTAAAACCGGACATGGTACTCCATGCTTACTATATACTCATCATCATTGACCTCTTTTTTACATTCATCTTTCCCAATATGCATTTGCCTATACTGCAATAGCATGACATGAGTGACTTGTGATGCACAAAAAGCCCCAGACCCTTTCAGGAATATCTGTTACCTAATCTGTTGGATCTTACTCCGTGCTACCAATTATTTTTGACAAAATACAACACTTGGCACCAGTTCCTATTGACTTAGTACCCCATTTTCCTTTCTTGAATAATCTTTCCAATTCATCACAATTATTTTTAGTTCTATCCTTGTTCTCTAGCATGTTCACAATCACTTCCACCTTGGTGTTGATGGCAAATTTAATTAAGGACAGTCTTATGCTATCATCCAGGTTATTAAAACATCAACTCATACAAGACCTCAAGCAGACCCCTTTGCAATACAACCCAATAACTCCTTCCATTATTGACATATACATGGGCTTCTATGTACCTGCATCAAACTATGTACAAACATGTGTGTGTGCATGCACATCTATGTTCTGCCCCTATCTAAATACAAGGAGATTACAATGCCCGCAATACTTAGTTGAGGTTTTTTGTTTGTTTAGTGGTAAGTGATTTAGATTGCCTTCAGAACAAACAAAATTTGTGTTAACAGCATGCTTACTGGATTTAAGTAACTCGTACTTTCCACAACAAACCACATTTTTTAACTAGGAGATAAGGCAGAGCTGTTATACTGATGCATAACATGATGCATACATGTAAGCTAGCACATTGCAAAAGTCTATGTTGTTTTAAGAAGTCATCCTACAAAAAACTCCACCAAGAAATAAAAGCAAAACATACCTCAGAAGTTGGTTTACATTAAGCTTAAAAATAAACTTTCCTTCTTTCTTTTTATGTGCAAGACTGAACAGTGAGTTCTGATCCTAACACAATTTCTCTAAGGAACTGTGTAACACATCAGTATTTTTCTGAATATATTTAGAACAGAAAAGGAAAAAATGCAGGCTCATTTTAAAATTTTGCTTAGCTACGCAAAACTGCTAAGCAAATGTGGAAGCTACAGTGGGAAAGAAAGTGCAGACTTGCACAGACTTGCTAGCGGGGTGCTCAGAGTTACACTGCTGTCAGAAATTCCCTAGGTAAAACTAAAAAGAAATAGTTTGTGCTCGAGCATTTTTATAAATTCCTCAGAGATACCATAAATATTAATAAGAACATATTTTAAAACAGTCTGTTAAATATTAAGGCATGTGCATGTATGTTATACTAATGTACAACAACTGAATAAAAATCTGCTCTTCCCACAGGATTCAATAAAAAAATTCTTTTTTGGCTCTCCTGCGAAATTCTTGTTAACCCAAACTAACATGTTCAAAATAACACGACTCAATGATCTGGCAGTTTTTAAAGAACAGATTACTGACATGGTTTTGAATGTTTCTTAGATGAAATCACTAACATTAACACCTTCACATTAA
>VXAK01005051.1:0-57294 GCA_013399435.1 Arenaria interpres
TTTTTTTTTTTTAACAGAACAGGTGTCAAATGACTAAAAACAAAACCACAACAATTTTGCTTAAATATTAAACTTATTTCCAGACAACACTGAAATCAGTGTTACTTATAACATTTCTCAGAGTCATATTCTAAGTATTTATTTTAAGTATTTATTTAAGTGTAGTTTTTCTTGTTTTACTTTTTATGCCTTTCTATTTCTTTGATTTTTCCCTAATTCTTCCTCACAAGCACACAAAATTAAAAAAATGAGAATCAAGGACATAAGATGTTATTAATATGACATTGGTTTGGGCAAAGGTATGTATCTCCACTCTACATGTGGTAGCATTCATTATTGTTTTCTACTGTTTAACTAAGTGAACTAATATACCTGTAATTTGTTTGTATCATAAGCGAAAGGCAGTTACTATACTTACCCTGTAACAAAAAGTGGAAGCGAATAACTATTCTGAAACAGAAGATATCTTCTTGTACATCTTTCTTGGGTCCTGCCAACACAAAACAAAGGCGCCCGTCAGCTAAGCTTCCTCACTTACAGAGATCTGGCTGCCGATCTGTTCCACTTCAGCTCCTTTCTGGCTTGAGGTTAAGAGTATTTTTTAACCTGATGCTGTACTTCCATTCACAGCCATTTAGAGCTGCTTAACAGCAGAACTTCTTAACAACATACACAGTGTGAATTACATGCATATTCAGCTAATTCATGAGAAATGTACCATAGTATCTTACTGTTTCTTACATCCTGGACCGGCTCCCTCTTCTCCAGCAGTGTCACTGCCTGTCATTTCTCACATCCCAGTTGATATGAAATGTGGGTTATCTGCTCATCTTACTTTCAAAGAGCAATACTTCTGGAAGGATGTGGGTTATCTGATTATACGTGAGAAAATACATTCAGTGTTCCTCCTCTCAGCCAATTTTTACTGTGAAAAACCAGATGCAGATTTACCAAAGGCTAAATTTGAAAACATCAAAGCCTACCAAACAGCTATGCTGCTAACTGAGAGGCTATCTGAAAAACACTGTGCATATAGTGTATAGCGTTCTTAATATGTTACCTCTATGAACCCAAAGAGTAGTAATATTTACAATGCTCAATTAACATAGTAACTTTAATATTCATTAATCTTCACAAGCTATTCCAAGTTTTCTGCATTAAGAATGAGAAATAGCAGTAGTAAAATGATCAAAGAAGGGTTTTTTTATTTGTTTCTAGGATATTCTCACTCAGACAATTCCCTGCAGTGATTGTATTTTCTTTTGTGGAAACAATCCTTAATTGAAGGGAACTGGGGACATCAGGAGGTGAAGGATAATTTACAAAGAGAACTCCAGGTGGAGGAAAGCACCAAGGAAACCCTTGTGAACCAAAACCAAAACTGAATTGGGTAAACAGAAAAAAAGGTAAGGGAGAATTAAAACACAACTGACAAAGATCAACCAACCCATCTGGATGGAAGCCATCACTTTGTGGGAAATAGAAAGCAGAAGGAAGTGACCATCAAGTATTCCCTTTATAATGGGCTGACATCACTCAGTTCTCTGCTGGACAAGGATATCAAATTGTCTGTGCTTCCATTTTAGGACAGTGTGGAAAGCCATACCTGGCTGTAAATTTTACTGCCGTTATGTTTTTGTTCTCTGGAGAATCTAGTCTGACAGCAGGAAGACAAATACACCGAAGAATGGATATTCTTCTGGGTGATGACCTTTGCAAATACTCTTGTTCTGCCCTAATAAATGGTAATTCAGAAAATTGTTGTCATTTAGTCTGCTTCTGACAAACAAAAGGGAAAAAAACAGGCCTTACTTCCTGAGTCACTGGATTATCAAGAGCAGTAGGAGATTAGTGTATTGGGAAAGGAAGGAATAGCTTTATGAGGATTTGGGAATCTCTGAGACCTCATCACCACCAGTGACCCTCAAGACCTTCCTATGTGAAAATCCAGCTGGATACCTGCTTCTCCCACTCTGTGGTTTGCAACTCTTTACCTATTATATTTGTCTGAGCATATTATGTTCTCCATAGAAACATTAAACTCCCTTATGTGAAAACTAACCCATATGGAAAACTCATATTTCCCAGATAGTTGATTAAATATATTTCATATGTTTGAAAGATACTGTGAAGTTTATACAAAGCTGGCTAGAATTCATACCACATATAATCTCTGCTGCGGAACAAGATATGCTTTAAAATGAGTGAGAATACAAAAAAAAAGATTGAAAGGCTATATTATATACCCCCCAAAAAAGCAGTTATTTTCATATCAGACAAAAATTGTGGTAAGGAATTTGGACTATTTTGTAGATGTCATATATTCTGTGAATGATTCTGGGGTAGTACAAACACAAACCACGTGGAAATACATATTGCAAGCTCGTTTATTTAGGAAGGACAGACAGTCTTGTGGTTTCAGACTTGGAAAAGCTGGGTTCATTTTCTGATTGAGACACTCAGGTAATGTTACCCAGCCACTCTGTTTATCTTTTGGCCTGAGTTGTCGGCTGTAGAGCAGCCAGAGCACCATTTCCTACATGTGTCATGAATACGAAAGAAATTTGTTAATGAAGACGTGACGATACAGGGTATATAAGAGTTTTTATAAATCAAGTCACATTCTGATTACATGCCTGAAAATTTTGCTATGATTGCTTATAATTCAAAATTTAGCTCTGTTAACTCTGTGAAAATATGATAAACCTGGTCAAAAAGAGACATACTTACTAAGAAGACTTTTTGGGGAAATTCAAGTGGTTTAAGAAGTGATTTTATTATCTGTGTCATTTCTTGTAATATTCAAAGGAGTCTGCTAAATGAAAGACCAGTCATAAAAGAAGATTAAGAAAATATACATGCTTTTAAATTAAATATCGGAGGCACTTTGGCTGTCTCTACAATACATTAAAAAGGTTAATGTCTGATAAGGATCTAATAAATAATCCTTCAATTTACTTTAAAAAATTAGTTCAGTTTTTATGGAAGAGGTACTTTTAATCTAATAGTTATGAACAAATGCCAAGACAAATAATCACTGTGGTTTCAAATATATACAGATGTCTTTCCTCTTTCAGTCATCTGTTGTTCCACTCCAACACTGAATTCTGATTGTGGGCAATGTGCTAAATGTTCACATATATACAATGACATCCACTGCAACCTCCACCCCCACCATGGAAGACACGGAAGTTCATTCACTAAACAATGGAGTCCTGAAGGTATTTTGAAAGTTACTTAGGTGGGAAGTGCAATGCATATAAAAAACAATATTAAATAATGCTGATCCTTCTATGAATACAAATCATATTTCTAGAAGCAAAGTTGTTTCTTATCAATACATTTTTCATTTGATTATTCACTGAATTCAGTTGTTTTTAAAGAGCTGTTGGAGTGAATTAACGAGATACTAGGCTGTACTGTGCATGTAGAATCAGGTTTATTTTTCTTTCTAGTTATTCCTCATATGGATAATCTGAAACAAGTGATAATCAGTACAATTTTTAACGAAGACTTATCACAGCTGTCATCATAATTGGTTTCCCATGATGCTTATAAAAATAAAATGGATAATGATAGAAGAAGTATACTCCTATTTTTTGCATTGTTCTACAGAGTTCAGCTGTGCAATCGGTTTTCTCACAAAGTCTTCAGTGAAAATGTCTTCGGCATTTTTCTCATTTCATGACAATACCCGGCAATAGTTGGGTAGTTGTTGTGCTAAAGTAATTGCCTATTAGACTAATCACTACTATCTCAGTATTGTCTGGTGCTTCTTCCCAGCTGACTACCTGTTCTTTCTTGCTTTAGGCTGTAATCAGACTTTTGCTACAGGTCATCTTCCTATTTGTGTATTGTAGGATTAAACTTTGTAATTCGTAAGTCATTTTACAATCTTACAATATACACCAGTAAATAAAAACTAGTACTGAATGCTACATATCACTTTGAAATACCTCTTTAGGGACCATTGATTTTGAATTATCTGATATGTGTACAGATTTTTTTTGTGGCTTGCAAATAAGGATCCTTATTGCCTAACTAGAATCCCTATGAAGAGAACCGTTTCTATTTACTAGTCTGATCTTTTTACCTCCAAAATACTTCTTAATGTAGAGGTGTACAGTGTACCTTAGAGTCTTATATTCAGGAATTAGATTATTCCTTTTTAAGCAAAATAATTGCTGAACTACAACCAATATTATTAATGTTAAAGCAAGAACCAAAATATGATTTAATCTAAGCAAAAATACATTGAGAATATTAGGCAAACAGAATGCAAATAGCAAACTAGAAAAGCAATTAGATTTTGGAACTACCATGTGTGTGTGGCAGAAAACAATGCGTGAGTGAATTTTCTACTGTAATTATTTAAAAGAGGCAAACAGAGGGTGACTGTGGACTGATAACTCAAGGACTGGCCCTGTACAAATTTGAGGGGTGCCATTAAATGAAGTTAGCAGGTAACAAGTTCAGAAAATGAAAAATAATATATCATCCTTTTGCACAATATGTTAGAAATGTGAATCTACTTACCAAAAAGTTATTGTAAATGGCAATTTTTAATGGATTCCAAGGAGGTTGCACAAGCTCATGGAACAGAGGATTGCATCAATAAAGGTGCATAGAAACTACCTCTGGACCACAAGGTTTCTGGGATGTACACTGTTGAAAGCTAGGAGGTTATTCTGGGGGATTATCACTATAGTTACTTCTTTGTCATAGTCTTACGTGCATACTGACTTTTGTCCAGTGTTGCAGACAGGTAGTTAGGCAAGATGGAAGTCTGGTCTGACTCAGCATACTTGTTCACATATGCTCTTATGCTATGAAGAATTAATAATGTTTGCATGTTTTCAGAGGGATTTTCTAAAATACCAAATTGATTTAAGAGAATAGTCCTTAAAGGAGTATGAAGCCTGCTTTTCAAGGGTCAACAAAAAAAATCTTAAAAACTCTCAAATTTAGCTTAGCTAAGAAACTCCTATCTTTGATGTTATCAGAAGTTAATCAGACTCCTGGATCTGAAAAATGACAGTTTCATTACATAAGAATTCTCATTACAGTAGTATTATTTACTGATACTCTCTTAGCTACACATAGCAAAGGAGCATTTTTTCATGTCATATTTGGGAAAACCTGCTTTTTGTCTGAAAATGGGAACTCTGCAATAACAAAATAATTACTAAAAACAAGCAAAAAAAGAGATCAGAAAATTTGGGCCCTGATGTGAAAGGATTTGAGTAAGGTCTAACCACAGTTTATGAACAGTGAGACTATCAGTGGTTTTAACTCTTCTGAAATGTGAAGATACTTGTCTTCCTGAAGACTATTATGCTATATATAAACTAAAAACAGAATTAAATCCAGAGATGCCTTTTCACATGTGCAGGAGATCTGACCCTAAAGGAACATGGGGACAGATTCTAATTGAACTTCACACTCCTAGACACTCAGGAATAACAATGAAAGGTCCTCTTCTTCCCCCTTTCTTGTTCTTTGATCTTATAAATTCAGAAGCAAAGTATAGGAACCTGCAGTGTTTGGACATCTACACATACTTGTGGAATATACATCTTAGGACACAGAATCACAGAATTGCTGAGGTTGGAAGAGACCTCTAGAGGTAATGCATTCCAACTCCCCTGCTCAAGCAGGGCCACATAGAACCACTTGCCCAAGAGCATGTCCAGAGAGCTTTTGGATACCTCCAAGGATGGTGACTCCCCCATGTCTCTGGGAAACCTGTGCAAGTGCTTAGTCATCCCCACCGCAAAAAAGTGTTTCCTGATATTCATATAGAACTTCCTGTGTTTCAGTTTGTGACCATTGCCTCTTGTTCTGTTACTGGGCAACACTGAAAAGAACCTGGTTCTATCCTCATTGCACACTCCCTTCAGATATTTATACATAAGAGTGCAGTCTCCATTAAGACTTGACTTCTCTAAGCTAAACAGTCACAGCTCTCTCAGTCTTTTCTCATATGAGAACTGCTCCAGTCCCTTAACCATCTTCATGGCCTTTATTGGACTCCTTCCAGTACATCCATGTCTCTCTTGTGCTGAGGAGTCCAGAACTGGACACAGTAATCCAGGTGTGACCTCACCAGTGAGGAGTATGGGGGAAGGGTCGCTTCCCTTATCTTGCTGGTAAAACTCTTCCTAATGCAGCTGAGGATACCATTTGCCTTCTTTGCCTCAAGGGCACATTGCTGGCTCATGTTTAACTCAATGTCCACCCTGGGTCCTTTTCTTCAAAACTGCTTTCCACCAGGCTGGCCACCAGCATATACTGGTACATGGAGTTGTTCTTTCCCAGGTGTAAGACTTCACATTTCTCCTTGTTGAAAACTTCATGAGGTTCCTGTCAGCTCATTTCTCCAACCTGTTGAGGTCAAGGTAGATTCCTTTCCCCAGGAACTGAAATCAGTAGGTTCTCCAATTCATGACTAATGCTCTCCTACAGTATTTCATTTCAGTTCTGCGTCTCCCTACCCTTTGTTTCTTCCTTCTGGTAAGATTCACCAGACCCATCTAGAGGGTTTCCTCGAGTCAGGAAAATTCAGCTTTGTTTAAACCATTAAGAAACCATGAGCATAGGATGAAACAGATAAATAAAGACACACACACTTCAAAAAAATAATACAGAAATTTACCAGAGTATCCACAAAGATATCCATTCAAGCATGAGGAAACCTTAGTATACAGCACCTTGGTAATAACCTGCAAGCTAATAAATGTGGTGCAGATTTATTTCAGCCTCCCAAAGCTCTGTTGTGATTACATCTACGTTTAACTGAATGAGCAGCTCTGAATGCTTCTAAGCAACCCAACTTTCCTCATTTCTCAAGAAAGAGACAAAACTGTCTTTGAAAACTTAAAGCATAAGGTATCTTCTGACCAATGAGCATTAGGAGCAGAGTTCCCCTGTGAGCAGATTATCTCATTACTGCTGACTGCAGAACTGTTTACAGCTTCCTCAGAGGCAGCTAGTACTTCTTGTCTTCTGAAACACGGGACTGAATGACACACATCAATTTTGTAGTCAGTATTGCAGTTTCTGTATTAATCCACTCCTATAAAGCATCATTTCAGGAAAGACTCAGAAGAAAGAAAACCCAGAATTGAAACAGTTGGCTTAAAATTCAGGCTGATCTCTTTTTATGATGTGAAAATATCTTTCTTGCTAATACCGGGAGCTTATACCCCCTAGAGGTGTTTGTATGAAAAAAAAAGTGACAGTTCTATTTAGTTTTCTTCTGCAAGTCTATTTCAAACATGAAGATCTACTGCAGAAATCTAGAGAGTCATTGTCTGGTGTTGAAAGTGTTGTCACTCACCTTTCTGACTGACAACAGACTGACACATAATACCAGACGGAGAAAAGAAATGTAAACTTTTATGTAAAACAAATAAAGAGATCAAATTAACATTTCATGCTGTTATACCTAAAATTCAAATCCAAAATTAGGGCTAAAACACGTCCTATGTATAGAAGCTTCATGGTACTAGATACTCAACACTCTGTTTTGATACCCACTTCTACTCAGTCACTGTCAAAACAGGCTTCCATACAGGGCCTGACCTTGTCTAAATCCCTGAAGCCATTGCTTTTAGTGACTCATGGCAGGAAATGCAAATTCTGGCTTAATCCCATTCCATTAATGATAACAGTGGATTTTCCAAGAGCTATGATGGAAGCAAATTTCACTCATTTCTGAGAACTTTTCATGGTTTTTTAGCAGTCCATTACATCTGTAATACTTAAATGAACTGGAAGAGCTCAGTGCGTGTGCATGTACCCATTCACCCTTCAAACAGAAAACTGGGTCTTTAGAGGTTTCCGGTAATTGTAACCACTTCTTATATTTATTATGAAAATATTATATACTTTTGATTCCTTTAGCATTACAGTTCTAACATTATTGTGATGACTTGCATAAATCCTTTTGGAGATTGTTGGGTAAAATGAGGATAAGTTTTGGGGTAAATTGTTAGTCCAAAGGATTGATGGAGGTAAAATATGGCAGGCTTCATTCAGGATCGTCCACCTACTAGAATTCACTGGAATACTAGATAACACATTAGAGATGCTTTTCTTGGCACCGCTAAATTAAGTTCCATTTTGGGAAGGCAGTCTAAGGGGGGAAATACTAGGACACTAACTTGCCTTGAGAGAATGAATAAATATTCCTCAGCAGATCACATTACCTCCTTGGGATATATGTGCTGGTTCTACAATGTAAATCTAACTGACCCAATTAGCCCAGGAGCCAAGGTTTAGCAGTTGTACAGTCCATTTTATGGCCTCGATAAACGTTTCTCTTCTTAGTGGTGGATATTTTCAACGGACTTACAATGAACTCAAAAGTGTTTGATGCCTGTAATAGAAGTAACTTTCATACTAGTGACAAAATAGGAAATAATGTGTTTAACTTTCAATAGCTAAATTTGAAAATAAAACAGAAAAAAATATAGAAGACAGTGAGACTTGAATAGAGACTGCCATTTTGTGATCTTATTTTCTATTAATATTAAAATATTTTAATTTTTTTCATGCTTTCTCAATAGAAACCATCCAGGTATTCTATTCTGGTATGCTTCATTTCTGTCCATAGCCCACCCCTAACCTTTTTAGTGGCCATAGAAAGATTTACAATTATTTACATGGAGATTATAAGCAATGTGCAATTTGTGAGGGCATCATATTTGGGAGTATCCCTGGAGCCTTATTTATGATTTAAGCTTCTTCCAGATGAAAGAGCTACACAAAAGGATTTAGTGTTAACAATAGCTCCAAATATTTGCAGAAATGCTTTTTTTATCAGGCATCAGTATGTACAATTGCCAACATAATGTTGAAGCGCAGTGAATGCCAAACAGGAGAATTTCTGAGACAAAGAACCATTATTTGCTGACCATGCATGTGTTCTACTCAGTGTTGAAATAAGATTTTTTCAGCTGCATTGTGTCTGCTATTTTGACATGCCATAGTGAACTTAATTATAAGATCACAGTGATGTACAGTGTGTGATATATTTATCATAGTTTGAAGTCCTATTCTATTCAATTGCTTTACACTGGCATTGAACTGTTTATCGATCATAAGTAACAGTTTGATCCATAGTCAAGAACTGAAATTCATACCTTTCAGTACCTTAGTGGTTTGATAGATCCCAGTCAATAAAAAAGGTGTTGGAGCACACGGCTTTATTTATTTGGGTGAGGATCTAGCTAAGTATGCTAGTTAGCATTAAAGACAAAAAATACAACTTGTTGATTTCCAGAAGGACTTGCAGGTTTGTAAAAGTGGTGTGTGCACACAGTTGATTAATCAAGGGAAATAAAGTGAAAAATTCAACATTGCTCTAACAGGCCTAGATCAGTCATATCATTCAAATTTCAATTACCACAGAACAAAAAAAAAAAGAACACTTCTCCTTTACTATCTAGTATGAAAAACAGCACAAGCAGACTTTTTCTTCTTTACTGGACAACAGACAGCCTTTACAGTGGGACAAGAGTTGAGCCTACATTATCTTTAGGTAAAACAGCAATAAAATATCAACTTACATCAAGAGATCCAGGCATAAAGCAAGAAAACATTCTACTCCAGAACATACCATATGAACAGTAACACGTGAGTAAGTCACAAATAATTATACAAGAACATGCTTAATCAGGTGTCTGATTCAGGACCTCTGGGGATAATGTTTCAAAAACAAACACAAAGTCCAATGAGGTGGGAAACTTTTCATTATGCTCACTGAGCTTTACTCAGGACCCAATTATTTTGCAGTACAGTCACTAAAACTACCACTAAAGTAATCTTTTTTTGGTTTGTTTTCAAAACCAAATTCATTACATTTTAACAATTTTCTTTTAGGAACTGTAAAATTAGTTCCTGATTAAAAATTGATATTTAAAAACTTTAACCCATAGTGAATTAACTTAGACAAAGCCCTATTTATAGTAGAAGTGCTGACAAAATCCTAATAAAAAGAGCACCAGTGGCTCTACTATATAACAAACAACAAACAGAAGAGGAAAGTTAAGCCTTCTTTGGAGAAACATGCACAGTCTGTCTGTTTGTTCTGGTTTATTGAGCTATTCAATGTGGTATTGTTCAGTGAAAGCAGAATTTATAGGAATATATTTGTTCTATGTAGTGCTACAAACCCAGAAAAAAGTGACGTGAAACGAAAGGGCCTAAGGGACTGGTCATTGCAAAACATAGCTGAAATGTCTGCATTTCTTTTGTCTGCTCCTTTCTTCTCCTGCCTCCAGCTATAGCAAGAAATGAGAAGTTCAAATTGAATCATATTTGATATTTACTTGATATACTGGATCTAGCAGAATTGCCATAATCACTTTACCCTTTTTGCACACAGAAACATGTCTCTGCATTTGCCTCTGCATAAACAACCATACTTCATGCTAACACAAGAAAAGATGATGGTGAAACTCCTACAGAAACGAATATAATATATTGGTATGAAGCATAAAAGTAATAGAAACTGCAGGGGTACTGCATGTTGAGGGGTGTAAAGAGGAGTTTTGTTCCCAGGGTAGACCATCAGATTTAATTTACACCAGGTTGTAAGGTGGAATGTCCTGAAAAAACGTTAGGCCTGTAAAAGAAACAAGATTCATCCTTCAAAACCTGTTCCAAATGCCTCAGACGTAGCTCTGCGGTACATGTTAGTGTATTGGCAGACATGGCAGACTCACACACAGAGCTCTTTTTTTCATGAGGTCTTTGCTCAAAGAAAAAGGGTCATAATCCTGTGCATATTAATTCTTAGTAACTGTTTAGGTGTACATTTTACCTTTTCTTCTTCAGCATCAACTAAACTGGGTCAACTAAACTAAATGAGAGCTGTACTGTTGGGGTACAGTTGGTTATCGTAGGCTTTCAGTTGGTTATTGTAGGGTTTCAAAAGGCAGAGAAACATCTCTAAATCTGGAAGGCAAAGAACCTCAGATGATCAAGAGCAATTCAGGAAAGACTGTTTGAGCCTCTTTAGATCTGAGCACCAGGCTCCAGCTCACGGTCAGAGATTCTTGGAGCAGTATAGAACAGTACGGAGCAGTACCTCTTTCACACTTAAAATCTGATGATGGTTCTTATCTTTTAGCCTTCATGGTCATGTTAGTATCTGAATTGCTTGCTAAGTCCTGCTGCCTCGAAGGACTGGTCTGACATAGTCCTGCTTTCTTGAGTTTCCACAGAGGAAGCATAGGATTTGTAAGGATGTTTACTGAACCACTGCCAGTGCCTGAGTGCTCTTGGGGCACTAACGTCCCTTCTCACATCCAGGGCTCCCCCTATGATACCCATAGCTCAGTTCCCTGTTCCAGCCCCTGGGGCAATTGGTTCCTGCCCCAGTGAATCTGTAGGCTGCTGTCTCCAGTCCCACCACAACCCTACCAAGCCAGGTCTACCTGTGGACTGACATTCAGTTCCCATCCTCAGGGAGGTGCCCAAAACCTGGGATTGGGGCTGCCCTGGCTTCACCCCGGCCTGACCTGATCCTGGCTGGGAAGGAAGAACCGGCCATGGCTGCCAGGCCCTGCCCGGCCACCCCTGGGAGACCCCACTGATCCCAGCCCAGAGAACCACCTGCCCTCATGATTCTCTGACAGACATCTTCTTGCACTGTAACTCATAGTTCAACTGTAATATGAAGACATGCTTTTTACTGCCCACCAAGGCCTGATTTTATCTCTGTTGATGAGAGCAGAACATTTTTTGGTCTAGTACTAACAGATGTGGCAAGAGAAGACCATACACTAGTTGGACTGGAGCACAAGAACACAGAGCAGCTCAGGGAGGGCTGGTCATTAAAAATGGGGCTACCCATGTGTGTGTTGAAGAAGATGTTAGCCTTCAACAAGGACTGTAGAAACTACATAATTACCTTTCTGGGTTAATATTGAGGCAGGAGGCACCCCATTTCCCAAAGGGGTGAAAAACTGCTGTGAAAGAAAGGGAAGTTTCTTTCTTAACCTAAGTGAAACTTTTTCAGTATGGAAATTGCTTCACTAGAGCTTCGGGATTTAGCTCAGATCATCCTGAGGTTCTCTAAAGTGATAAATTCCAGGACAAAAAAGTCTCAAACAAGGCCTGTTCTCCAAAATGTCTAGTTTTTCTATGAAGCTCCTCCAACCTTTCACACAAGTATTTATGGGGAGCAAAGAAGCTGGCTGATTCACTAGTACTCTGGTCTACTTGTATCCTGTTACTGAGCATTCTAGTGAGAATAGTCCTTTTGTTTTAGGCTTTGGAAAAAGCTGTCATAACTTTGCCTCCCATTAAATATACGTTTGATGGGGAGCTCAGTGAATGTGACCTGTAAGGAAACAGAATAGTGTGTTTCAGTCTTCACAAAGGAAACATTTATAACAATTTGTAGCTGAGGCCGCCAAATGTGTACTTCAGAGATGCACTAGAATTACATGTAGAGCCTCAAATACTTTAGGGAAAAGGGGATTTCATCTCAGTGAAAGCTGGCTGTTTAAACATGCGTGTATATATATGTAAATATATAGGCATATATATATGTATGAACAAAGAAGCATTAAACCCCAAATGTTTCTTTTTTTCTTCCTACTCAGTGTCAATGAAGTTTGTCCCTAGGCATTGGACATTCCTGGCACTGTAGCAAAGTAGTAACAGAGGACAATCAATTTAGCTGTGCTCTGCAGGGAGTTCCAGCAAAGGACATAGTGTGGCTACATCCAGAAACAAGGGTCATCCTTTCTGAGTATTTATAATCCTTGCACCGGACAGGAAAAAAAAATAATAAAAAATTATTCTGGTCTTTCACTTAGTGGATTCATGGCCCATCACATCTATTCTGTCCTTGTATTTGCAGACATGTTTTGTATCCCACTGCTCCCCTGGCTGCTGCTCAGGGCTTATTTTCATCTTTAGAAGACAGTAGTAACCACAGAATATCCTTTTGACCTGGACATCTCTATCCTTACTTTACAGGAAGGAACACGGGCAAAGTTGCATGGATCAGTGATGATTAAGTACTACTGGTTGTTTCTTCAGTTCTGTATGTGCCAAATGGAAATAACGATAACTTCTTTTCTCCACTTTTTGTTTGGTATATTTAAACTTCATGCTTTCCAGGGCAGCATTTGTCTCATTAGCTGTTTGCACAATGCTTAGTGCTGTGGCACATCACCTTTAGATAGAGCCCCATGGCACTTCCAAACAGCTGTTAAGTTTACCTAAGGATACAAGGGTATGTCAATAGCAGACAGAACCCGATTTATTCTACTTGCTGTCTATCTGAGCTAGTTTCCAAAGGGAAGCAGCATAAGTGTACTAAGCCATTAACATTGCACAGAGTGAACTTCATCAAGTACTGGGACTTGCAAGCATTTGCATAGCTTCAGGCCTGATTTACAGTTTGGTTCACGGGTAGAATGGAGTGCACGTGTGCTTTATCTGCACAAGCCCACACAATTGTGCGAAAAGATAGGCTGAAGATAAGTTTGTATCTTTCATTTCAGGCATTCTTAGTTTGCAGTCTTCAAAAAGAAACAATAAACGCCATTAATAAAAATAACAACCTTTCTGGCCTAGTAAACAGAGCTCATATACCTCGATAGCATTATATTGGCAAAAATGCACTCCATATGCTCATGAAGGTTACAGGGCACATTTCCATGTAAACACTCAAGACAGTGAACTTCAAATATTTGGAAGAAATGTTTATTTAACAACTGAATACATGCTAAAAGAAATAATTTACAGCAGCAGTTTCATTACATTTTTTCTCTCCAGTTTTCTAGTTCCCATCTGAATTGAAGTGATGAATATAGAAGTAGAATTATTTACTACCCAGTGAGGAATGCACTTAAAGAATGAGCACATAACTTTGGCACTGATATAGCAAATAAACCACCTTAACACCTGTGTGGCAAAATCTTGCGTTTTAGTATTATGCTAAACACACCAAAATGGAGTACCTCTAGATAACAGTACTTTACACTGTACCTCCTTATCTAGTCAAAAGTATTTACATCTCTTTTGGCTAATGTGTAGGTAGCAAAAACTGAACTATTAAACACATACCATTGATATTCACTAAATAATACATAAAAAGGATCAGTAAATGCGCATTCACATGCATTTAATTTATTTAATATTTTTTTTTTTTACATAGTGACTTTATTGGGTCATGGAGATTTAACTCTGTTCTGCAAAGATGCACATTTTCTCAGTTTGATGTTATAGTTTAACATAACCATACAGTTTTTAGGAGCCATTGAACAAATTCCCATCTTCAGTGATCCATGCAAGTGCAAAGTGTAGATGAGTAAGAAAAATGTTCAACACATTTTTGTTCCTGGCAAATGGATATCTTAAAACAAATCAAAATAATCTTTTGATTATAAGTCAAATTCTTTATTTCTTTCTGGCTTATACATAACTTTTTACTTACTTTTTCTAAATTCAGTAACTAGAGGTTTAGAGGGTTTTATTGACGATTTACAGAAATACCATTTTTACCTTTATCTTAAAAACTCATGTTACTTTAAACAGTAATGACACAAATGGGGGTACAAATTTTACTGAAGCTGCAGGGCATCTTTCTATACATGAATTCATTAAGGCTTATGTTCTTTGAAAAAAGGTCATTTCACATCAGTATTAAATGCAGTTTTAACTTGACCATAATATGAACGCAAAAATAAAAAATTTCCACTGCTGGCTTGATCTTCTGCCCTCTTATTTATATTAGCAATTCCAAAGACATAAACAAGACTAGTCATGTCATGATGGTTGGATTGAAATTCGTAAGATCTAATCATATCAATTGTCCAATTACATTGCCAGGTTACCTTAAAAACATTGCAACTTGTGTAATTTTTTCCCACAGATTATCTTTCTCTGTATAGAAAAACCTATCTTAGAATCCTGACTTAATTTAATTTGTTTCCTCTTCAGGGATGGTGAAAGAGCTTGGTTTTGGTTTGATTTTTTGCAGCAAGTTTCTATAGAGCCAGTTGCTACTAACATGGTAGAGGAAAAAAAAAAAAGGTAGATAGCAATTTCATTAATATGTAAAAAAGGAAACAAAATAACAAAGTCAGTTAGGGTCAGTTGAAATCAATATGTATTTTTCCCACTGAATTCTCTGAGGTTCATTTTAAAACTGATTCCTTTTGTAACAAAGAGTATTCTAATAACTCAAGGGTATACAACAACCTTTCACAAAGGATCAAAGAGTGTTCTGTGATTACAATTAAATAATTCAAGTGACAACAATGCTCAGAAATTAATCATAATCTGAGCTGAAAAATTAATATTTCTGTACAGGAAAGCACATAGTTGAACCTATGTTTTAATTCATACCCATTTAGCACATCATGAAAGCATAGGAATTTAATGGCATATTGAAGTTCACAAGAGTCAGATTAGACATGAGAGACCTAAAATTACTTTAAAACTAAATTCCCAAGTGCTTTCCTAAATCATGTCCTTACAGATTTGCCCTTGTCTATTCAATGAATTTTTTTGCTAAAGAATTAAATGACAAAGTATCTTGCAAGTTCATTGCCTGCAAAAGATTCAAAGGGGACTAAAGTGACTGGGCCGTTAGTGAAAATCTAATTGCTATGAAGGCAAGAAGCCAAGGCTTCGCTAATCAGAAGGATACTTGAATTAGAAAGTGGCAAGGCGACTGGGACATATTGTGAGAGATGCTGCCACAGCAGTGGTGTTATATTGCATCTGATAAGGCTGATAGCGTAGTGATTGATAAATTAAATAACCTGGAGTGAATTATGACAAAACAGATCAGTCATCAATACAGACACACTTCTATATAAAAGCTCCTTTAGCAAACTAAGGACTTTGTTCTAGTAAATTTCCCCACAATGACATTATCTGAAATTATGCCATTTACGGACTCTACCAAGATAAAATATGGGAGGCTGGAGAAAGATGACCTCAAAAGAACTGGACACCATAGAACTGGGGACCAAAGGCACATCTGTGCTGAGGTGAATAAATCCACTACTTATAACCCTAAACTGACACTTATGGTGCAAGTACATTGTCTATTTTACCCTGTTGCTCTCCTGTATATAGAACAAGACAGAAGTGCAGGATGAAATTATCTGTTAGTATAAACTAGTCTTAAGCTGAACTTCACCAATTTATGACTGCAGCAGACTTTGCCCATAGATAAAACTGTCCCTTAGATCTTAAAGCAGAGATTTGGCTTTGAAGTTACTATTTACGTGGCTGGTTCTTTGCATTGGGTGATTTGGCCCACAGAAAGAATGGAGCACTGAGAATCAGTAATGTGGACATATTTCTACCACTGAGCTGGGAACAAAACTCCTTAAACTGAATGTGAGCTTTTCTCATGGATATATGACAGTCTATGAGCCACAGTATTTAAATATTAGCATTCACAAATATTTACGAACCAAGAAAGCAAGAATGTAATTAGTAGAGGGTATTTTAATGCTATTTACTTTTTTAATTAAAAAAAATGTACAACTGAAAATCAACGCTCTCCTCTTCATTGGTTCAGTCTATAGCAAGATATCATACAAGTTGAATCATTTCAAATACCATACTTAGAAAAAAAGAATGCAGAAGACTTCCATGCTATACAGCGACTTTCATGTTAAAATAGCTTAGTTTTAAAATTGTTTTGAAGTTACATGTCATATAGATTACTGAGAGGGGAGGTGGTTAACTGCAGTGTGACTAGCTCCCCTGGAAGATTTTTCCAAACAAAAGAATAAAGCAGCTCGTAATTTGAAGTTGTCTTTTTTTCCTCTAAACCAATAATTAGAAGTACAATATTCCTAAGACGAAAAGTCTAATCTATTTTAGAAAAGAGCTAATGTTTGCTGCATATTTTTCATAGTACATTTAAATTATAGTTTTAATAAAATACATCTTTAGATCAAAGCTGAAAGAAGTCATCAGTAGTAGGCCAGTGTACTCCACATTTTTTGTTCTTCCAGATGATGGATGGCTTATGCTGTTCAGATTTCCACAAACAATCTCACTCAGTATTGTTTTTCCTCTTCTAGCACACATAAACAGGAGAACTGGTAGACAAAACAAGAACAAAATCCTTGTGTCCAATCACGTGTTTAGACGTTCATCAGCTTAATGAGTTCATGCAGTTTTATATATAAGTCTAGAAATGGTAGTGCTGATGATGAAAGGTGGGGTTTTTCTTTTCTTTAAGATGACAGCATGAAATACAACATTTTGTTTATATGTCTGGCAAAAGAGAAATCAAAACTTGCCTGCTGAACTCTTGCAGAACTTTTTGAGCAGTAAGTTATGTCCGGGTGAGTTACCATCCTTGAAACTCTGGTCTTTCTGGTCTTAGAATCAGAGCAGAGAGAAAGGACTTACTAGGAAAGTTAGAAATGGATTTTATTTAAACCTGGTGGAAATTGTTTGAACTTTCCACTCTTGTAAACATCCACATAATGCCATGAAAAAGTTCATGAATATTGCATTTTTTCCAGTTATCTGTCTATACAAGTTTCTACTTGGATGAGGTTCCTAGAGGTAATGTAGCTCAGACACTACGTGGTGCCCTCTCAAATTCATGGGTCCTCCTGTTCCTACCTTTTTTATTCTCTTGTAGGTGCTTCCACTTATTTGTATTCACCTGCGCATTGGCAGGCCTTTGCCGGCGTTGTTTGCGGTCTCTTTTCCAAACTTGCTCACAGAACTCATCCATTGTGTTGAGATTGGGGTGATTGATTAACTGCATGAAGTCTCTGTACCAGATCTTTTGACTGGGGGTCATGCTATTGGTAGCATCCTTGATTTTGGAAGCATCACCATCATCTTCTTTATGGAGCAGCTCTTCCAGGTGGTCAGTATCAATTACTTCCAGGGTCACTTTGAGCAGAGTTTGCATGAACCCATGCTCCACAGCATGACAAAAATAAATACCAGAGTCCCTCCGTTGAAGACTTCGTAGCAATAGGCCCTGTTCTGTCCGGATCATGCGATCATCCACTTTTATCTGTATTGGAAAAGAGTGGTAAGTTCAATAGTTATCTTTCATATATGTGCAAAATTAGCCTCTAACCACAGTAGTTCCTTAGTACTGCTCCTTTCAGCTGGTAAAACTTGGCCATAAGTTCCCCAAACCACATGAATGGAAAACTCCTTGCCAGTCATCTTGGCTATGGAATGCTCAAATACTGTGGAAAAACCACTGATGTGCTGCGAAGAGAGTCTGGAGGATTAAGAACTTACTCCTTGGACCCTACTGCTGCGGAACAAAGATCTGTGCCAAGTCTGTCAGATGGATTTGCTGGTAAGATTATGCAAAATGTGAGCCTATACACAACAGAGTCAACATGGATGCATTTGGCTATATTGCCGAGGTCACATTTATAATTAGCTTTCAGTCAAGTGCAGCTATATGTGGGAAAGGTTCTCCGGCTTCCTGTTGTTCCTTACTACAAAAACCCTTATGCATAGAAGTGGGTGCTGCATAAGTGGGGCATTTACAAAGAAACAATAAGGATTAATCACAAAATTTTAAGAGTCAGAAAGCAGCTGTCCAAAATACTGTATTTTTCTGAATTAATTAATATCTAGGAACGTAATTTCATTCTTGGAATGAACATGTCACTGCAGACAGAAAGGGCACAAACCTACTTGTTGTTCTCTCCACCAACAATAAATTCTAAATCATTTACTACTTATGCAAATTAAGCAAACAACAAAACTATCTAAAGCTGCTAACATAAATATTTAGTACATGCTTCAAAAAAACCCAAATGCTTAAGAGTATTGTGAGTATATTTACAAATACTTCAATGCAACAAACAAGTTTTTGTTTTCTAGCTTGATCTCCCTACCTACCAGAGTAGATTATTCTTTTAAGATATGCGTGACCCAGCTTGATAGTAACATTTCTTGAGAGCGGGGTGAGTAATAACATAAGAATGTTGGTGACAAGAGAAGAAGAAAAATAAAGTATCAGCTTAGCGTAATGCAAGTAGGGAAACCCTGTGCTTTTGCCTCTGTGAATATTGCTTTTTACAAAAAAAATGTGCACGTTTTCATACCTTTATGTCCACTTCCTTGCATCTCTGTCTTATCTGCAATAAAGTCTTAGAGCATGCAGTACATAGGAAATGCTCCTGTTAGACTGCCTTTCATTATAATTAGATGAATGCACTCAGACTTCTTTTCAAAGGCAGTTTTAAGGTCTTTGTAATATTTAAGTTCAATATAAGCCTTGTATGATGTTTTAGGTGGCACTTGGATAGCATGATGACTTTTAGTATTTCTGAGCCAAATAAGGCAAAATTGGTGTGTTTTGCAAGGGCTCTGACCAGGGAGGGGATATGAATGTTTTCTGATGTAGCAATCTGTAAAACTTATTAGAGAGCTTATGGGATTTTACGGTGATAAGAATACGGTGAAGAACAACAGAAATTATAAGATTCCAGCGAAACTGCTAAATTAAAATACAGATGGACTTTATTCTGGGAAGGACTCAGGTTAAAGTATATCTTCATAGAGAAGACTAGTTGAATCTCCTAATTTTTTCTACTGTACCTCTTCTTTGCGGTCATCATTTTGCTTCTGGAACTGCCAGTAGACTATGGCACGCTGAGATTTTGGACTGCACTCAAGGAAAGTGCTGCTATTCTCTACTCCATAGATAATCTTTTCCTCAAGGGTCTGACCATTTGGGTTATCTGCAAAGCAAGAAAAAAAGAATTAAAATTATCAAGAAAGAAAATTCTTAATTGTTAATTGAATTTGTTTGTTTAGAAATTAGGCTCTCTGAAGGTGTTTAAAGATAAAAACCTTAAAAGAAAAATTTCCTTACATCAGTATGCCGTTTTGAAAATCTCCATCACCATCTAGATCTTTGTAAGGATCCCTGGTAGTTTTGGTTTTTTTTTTTTTTTTTTGGTTATTATTTTTGTATTTTAAATCCTAATAGCTGTTAACATATCAATACGTGAAGTTAACGAATTCCATTGTGAAATTTTGTGTAAACCTCATCATTATGCATCAAGGAAAACATCTAGGACATGAAAAGAATTTTTAATAGCAAACCGCATGCAGTGAGAAAACTCAGGGTGTAGTTGCAGAATGTCTGTAATGATGCCTCCTGGGCTCTATGATCATAATACTTTAGAGCAAAGTAATAAAACATGGGGCTATTTAAAAGTAGTATAATGTGTTTAGATTATATGGCACTGCAGTTTGCTGAAGCTGTTAATGACCAGGAATAATGTTTTTGAGGAAACAATCTTCAATTAATCATTTCCTCTCATACTGATATAATTTATGGAAATGTAATGAGGTTAATAAACCAGACATTATAGGAGGGGAAAAAGAAAGTTGAATAAATTACTTCCTTTTGTAACAACAATGTTTCAAGATATTCATCAACTTGCTGAAAATATCACATAGCTATAGGACCTATATGGTATTTGATTCTTCTCCAGTACCACAGAGGCTGTAAGGCATCATATTTCAAGTCTCAACCTTAGCTCTTTAAAATGCTGTTATGGACTTAAGTGGGTACAGTACAATAATCCCAGAGAGCAGATGGGGAGGAACGGGTTGGTAAGCTATTTAACACTGTGTTGATCTCATGGGGTTTCCTATCTCTTTGCAATTTTTTGTCATTCTTTCCATTTTCCACCTTCAAGCTTTAAGGAACTTCTTTTGATATGATTTAACAGGAAAATGATGTCTAATTAAAATCCTCTCAGAGAAATCCTTTGTCAAGTTTTGCTTGCTTTCACTGTACCTTTGTCATATTGGCCATGTTTAGCAAACACAGGCTGTTTGCTAGATGACAGAGCCTAAGGTAAAAATAAAATTGAGCTCCTGGTTTATGTTGATACAGCAATCATATGTCTTTCCATAATGACTTGCAGCCCTGAGAGAAGATGGGAGAAGGGATGGGGGACAGAATAGGAACTGGTGCTTGCCCAGTTCTCAGTGAGGAAACATCAAATGGCATATTAGCACTAAGCAAATAGGGAATGGGTTAGCTTGCTTTCCTCTGCTGGATTCTGAACCTTTCCAGCAAGTAAGTGGGGTGCTATATAAACAATTAAGTGAAACAACTTTTATGGCATCTCTCAGAAACCACATCCCTATGAAGAATGTCAGTGCAGCTTTGGGCCAGGAATATGTGGAGCAATGGAAGAATGAATTAGAAAGCAAAGCAGCAAGAGAAGGGTAAGACAGCTGGAAGAGAAGGTAGCCAAGGGTACCAGTGGAGACGTCTGAGATTGAGCACAGGTGAATTTCTGTCAATGAAACAGAGGAACTGGAAGTATTTGAACAGTTTAACTGAATATAAATAGAAGTGGTAAGATAAAGATTGTAAATGAAAATGATTTGCTGATAACTCATGGGCCCAGATTTAACATTGTGAACGGCTGACTGATGTCCTGACTCTTCTGTTTCAAGTTAGGTGCTCTCATTTAAGAACAGAATTCACACGGATGAGCAGGCAGCCAAAGATCCTCAAATAGTCAATGAGAGGCAGTTCGATATCTGAACTGGAATCCACAACAGATAGCACATGCAGGGCTGCAGCATAAGACAGTCAGTAGGAAACGTCCCCTTTTATAGCCTGGGACACATCTGTTACTGCTCCAGCAATGTGTTTCTGTGAAACAGAGATTTACAGGCTTCCAGAATAAAGGATGGAAACATGGGGATTTCACCCTAGGATGCATGCTCTATTTCAATTCCTTTCTCCCAGGCTCCATGAACTTTGAATCATGGTTGCAGAATGGCCCAACTTCAACAACAGCAATCTGACAGTTTGGGTGCTTGTATTGGAAGTAGAGTTCTCAAGTCAATCTCCTAAGCCTAAGTGGTCTTTGAGTCCTCTTCTCCCACATCCTAAATAGCTGATTTAACCAGCAGGTTACTCATTAGGTGGCTTGCAGCACCACTTGATTATATTTTCCTGGACACAGCATAGTCCAAGTGAATTATACAGGAACAGAACACGTGTAAGACTGGTCTCATTTTATCCAAGGAGACAGTCTTCTAGATTCTAAATATCAGTACAGAGGATAAAATAGATTATTTCTTTGGAAAAGGTCCTAATACCCATGAACAGTAGCGTATTTTTAAGTATATAGAGAAGTTTCTGCTGGAAAACTTAGGTACCTAGAATATCCTTAGTATCTAAGAAGTTAGTCACAAGTTTTCATGGAAGCCACGTTGAAGGTGGGTGCTCTGGTGCCATTTCAAACTTCTGAGTGTTTTCTTGGATCTGATCCATGGCATTCTAGTGTGTTAGAGATCACCACAGGAAGTAGTAGAAACCCCCTTTAAATTTCCTCACAGCTCCAGAAAACATAGTATAGGTGACAGTCACACAATGAGAGAGGAAGGATTTAATAGATCCTTCAAATTCCATTACTATGACTTAAGGGAGCTGAAGGCAGGGTCCAGAAATGTCTATAAAGTTCATGTAATATTGAGCACGTGGAGTGCAAGAAAGTAAGCAGAGTGATGGAATAATCACAGGATCAGAGTGCAGCTCTGGGACTGAGGGAGAAGCTGAAGAGACTAGAAGGAAGAATGAAAGTCTGGGAAGTTTAGAAGAGCAGCTGGAGGAATATGAAAACTATAGAAGTCATGAAGTTGGTTATGAAATTCAACCCAAAATCCTGTCTGAGAGCTGTAATTCCCAAAATGAACCCAACAGCAGTATCAGTTTACTACTCTGATAAATATCCTTTAAATACATAATTTCTGACATAACCAAAGAAGTATGAAAGGCTAAGTACTTATACCAAGAGTGCTTTGCAGATGAATGAATCTCACTATACAGTTAAATTCAGAGTGATTCTTTGAGCTTCCTCTGGGATAAATCACCTAAAAAAAGATGCCTCTTCTTTCACAAATTCTTAAAAAAAAAAACTTGATTAATTTTTTGACAGCACTGGAATGTTACGCTTCAAAAAAAAAAAAAAGAAAAACCCCACAAAATTGTTCTTTAGCTGACACAAAGGTAATCATGCTTTTATATTTAGGCACTAATGTTTGCCGAACACCTGTACAGCTAAAGATCCTCAGCTGCCTCTAATGTTGCTATGTAGTCATTTTATACTGTTTCTTATACATTTGCACAGAAGGTCAACTGAAAGAACTACCTAAACCTTATTGAAAGCATTATTGCTTGAAACTGATATAAAAATAACTTTCTGTAATGTCTTTAAAAGTGAGATATACATTAAGAGATTGTTCTTTTTTCTTTTTTCTGTTGTATGAAGAATCAACAGGCAGTTACTGCAAAGGAATGTGTAGACAAGTAGTAAATGATTGCTGAAGCTTATTTTTGGCTATAGACAAACTTGATTCTTCATCTGTTGTCCAGGAAACTGCTACTCATAACCAAGGAAAAAACTCAACATAAGTTGGCATAGAAAGTTTATGAGCTATGCAGCTCTCTGTACATTGCAGGAACATTCATAAATGATAAGTAAATATACGAAAATTTTATAGATTTACAACTCAGAATTCATTTAGAGAAAATTTCACTCAAGAACAATCTAAAATATCAATTACATAAAGTATTTTGACAGTACATTCTTGAAGTCTAGGACTTAGAACTGCATTACCTCAGTATTTTTGTAAGCTACTGATTCTTCTAATTACACTTGTTTTTGTTTCACCATTAAGCAATATTTTCAGTGATGCCTTGTTTCTCTTCTTATTTTGACAAAGCTGTAATAACGATCCTTGTGATCAGGTGTACCATATAATAGCTTTTTTCTGACCTTGAGTTCTCATGATTACTGTAATGAAAAAACTGTGCTGGATTGCTCTCTTCCCTTTGGACAGAAGATATCTTTTCAGACAAATATGTATACCAAATATGGGAACATATGAAAACCAAAATCCTTTGAAATCTTTTCTTTTTTCTATGAAGATAAAGAACAGACCTACAGTTGTAAAAAGCACAGCTGGCAAGGGAAAGAGAATATTAAAAGAACCTGGACTTTTGGTAGCCCAGACCATTGTCTTACTCACGAGTAAATTGTCCAGATAGTAAAAGGGTGAAGCTAAGATGTGCTTCTGCTGGTAATAAAATCCATGTTTAGTGCCAGGTGAAATTTTCTTACTGGGGAACTGAAAATGTCATCTCAGCCCCACTATATGGATAGTCTCACCTTCACTGGATAAGCATTGCTAGATACCATGCAACCGGAAATTTGTGAACTTTCAACTAGTTTACATTGAATAGTTCAAAAATAAACTAGTGCATTCATGAATTCTCAAAACATGACAACTGCATATTGATCATAGTCTATTAATGCATTTTTCCAAACCCTTTTCCCCCCTGAGTAGCTTGGCCTGAGTCTGAGAATCAAGAAGTAAAAAGAAAAGCTATATTATGTTAGCTGCAAGTTTCAAATCATTAAAAAGGAAGACAGAGAAAACTATTACTGTAACGTAATGCCGGTGAATTATAGCTGGCACAAAAGTACCAGTTTGGACTATTTACCATTCTTGCTACTACAAGGACTGGAAGACATGAAGGTTTTGAGGTATCTCCATTTTCAGCCACCTCCTCTTTATTTGTCCCAGAAATCTGGCCAGTGGTTTAACTGTTATTATAGATGTACCACAAACATGAGTAATCATTTTTTTCCAGCAGAGGGAAGTATTGCCTTAGTGTTCTCTTTACTTATGGCAAAATGGACTTTTTTTCCTTTTCTAAGTGAAGATCTTCTGAAGATTTTGGCAACAAATTAGTAACTGTAAGAAGTTTATCAGCCAAACAATTCAAGAAAGAAAGATCTGGTCAATACACTGTGAAAATGAAACAACAAACAAAACCCAAAACCAAATGACATCAAAGAAAGCCCATGCTGAAAGCGCAGGGGACAGGCCTACTGCAAGGAACATCCTGATTTTAAGGACCTGTAGTGTGGCATCTACAACAAAGACCATTCCATATTTAGCAAAGGTAGTTAATTATGTGCTTGATTATGATCCTATGCAAAGTATATGTAGCGACATATGTACATATTTCTTGCTGTTCTGAAGTAGATATGGCTTTTTCTGACATATTATGCCTAGCCTGATGGTATGGTATTATCATGTAAGAGAAGTAGAAAAATTAAAATGCTTAAAACTGTTAACTTGAGGAAAAACAACAAAAAAAGAAAATTGGTTTTTAACAACAGATCCAGGCCATTGTAAGCAATCTAAATTGGGATAATGATGTATTATATTCATCTTTCCCAGATGTTCAAGACAATTTCACCAACAAATCATTCATATGCTTCCTACTTTACTCATGCAAAGTCTGTAGATTACATACAAATTAGTTGTACTTCAGTCATACCAATAACTCACCATGATGCTGCAGGTCTGAGCAGTGGGTAAGCGGGTCTCCATTTCGGATGTCTTGTCGTCTAGTACGTCTGAAAATATCACATTTAAAATGTTAGTGACCTTCTCATTGGTCAACACTCACATTTGCCATTACTGAAGAGCAACAAATGGAACATATATATATAATTACAGAGGTCAGAAGTACACCTAAACAACACTTTGAAGGAAATCATATTGTTACTACTATATTCTATGCTTTCTAGAATCAGCCTTTACATGTAAATTGTCCAGAAAATGTTAAAAACATTCCTCTTGCACTGAGCCTATTAAGCTTATTTTAACTTTGTTAGTACTATTGATCACAGAAAAATTCATTACTTGATTCATAGATAAAGGGATTGCTAAGGGATCAAAGTACAGTTTAACATATACCAAAAAACCCATGAAGAAACCACAGCTTTTCTGCAAGTACAGAATACTTTAAGTATCATGGCATCTTCTAGCTAAAAGTAATGTTGGGGGGGATGGCTTTGAAGCAATGTCAAAGTGCTGCATTTTCTACAAAATCTATATTAAAACAAATAGATCATTTCAGCCACTACAGATCTCATCAAAACATTTCTGATAAAACATTTTCCAAAACTGTTGCTAATGGCTTTGCCTTTAGAATAAACAGGATAAAAAATGTGGATAGGAAGATTTTGAAATGCCATTTATTCCATCCTTTGCAGCTTGAGTCTGAGTTGTAGCTCTTATTGCATGTCCAATTAACATAGTATATTCTTTCCCCAGCTTGATTTCCACTGGCTCTTTTGGGAAACATATTGATCTGTGCTAAAAAATGTTGTATTTAACAGAAGAAACCTTTTTAAATACAGTTTTATTTTACATTTGTCGTTCTCTCTTTGTTTGCTCCTATTTTTATTTAAATAGCTGTGACACAAAATTCAACTGAGCCAAAGAAAAGCGTTTCATATAAAAAAGAAGAAAAAAGAACAAGGCAAACAAAGCTGTGTTTCAAGTGTGAGCACTTTACTTTAGGAATCAGAGAAAGCCTGAGGGCTTGCAAAATTAGAGGAGAACAAAGAGGATTAGGCTGCTGAACAATGCTGTGATTCCAGATTATGGCATCCAGCAACGGATATGCAAAAGTCAAGTAGCCTTGTAAAAAGCACTGTTGGACACTCCCTTGTGACAACAACTCGCATTTTTTAAAAGCCATTGTTCTGCAGTACAGAGACCATCTCTCTTCTCTTCACTAACCCTGTTTGCAGACTCTCACTAACGGCCCAGCACCAGCACACACTAAGAGTTCTCAGAGAGTCACCATGAACTGCGCAGCTGACTCCTCTTGGCTGAAAGATGTTAACCATTTATTTTTTTTCACCACTGAAAACTATTGAAATGTTAAAACTGAATTAAATTAATTATGTGAAGTATGGCAATAGTTGGGTTTTGGGGTTTTTCTTTTGAAAAAACATTTCAGAATGGGCATTTTTTAAATCTTTCTGAATAAAAACTTCTTTAAAATTATCCTAGTGAATCAGCATGCTTTAATAGGAAGGAACATACTGTCAGTTGATATATGATTCTAAAAATGTACTAAACCTAGTTTCAGGTATCATCTTCATATCACTCATTACCAATGAATAAAAATACACCAAAACCATAAGGAACCATGAAATTTTGTTACTTTTGAAGTGCAGCATATTTAAAGGCTACTATTTGTAGAAAAGAAGTCTGTGGAACAACTCATATTACTGTCCATGGAGGCTGGATGCGATGTTTAGTTAGAAGCTCAGGAAAATATCGCACATATCACCATTCAATCAACACAATGATTTATGAAATATGAACCAGAACACATCTGCATGGGGTAAAGTTAAGTGGTCATACTACAGGTGCTCTGAACTGTCATTTAGGCTTGTAAAATACACAAAGAAAGAAAAGTGAATTAAAATCATGGCTCATAAAAGCTCCTTTTTAAAAAAGAAGAAAAAAAAAAAAGAAAAGAAAACAAAACAAAAAACCCCAAAACCCCAAACCAACCATTAGTAAAGCATATGTGCAATTGCCTCAGGACTCAACCTTCCCAATATTTCTGGAGCCTAAAATTAGAAGGATTCATTATTAGGAAAATGTTGACATTTAAGCTGTTTCCAGCAATGCTGATTTTGTCATAGATGCACTCAAAGCTGGCTTGAGGCAGTGGGTACAGCAGGTATCAGGTAAAACAGATCATCTCCCCCGGTAACCCAGACCTTTACTCTGCCACTGCTGCTGTTGCCAACGGAAAAATGGGGTGAAGCAGGATGGGCCAGTGGCTGTTTCTGGGTGCATTGCCAGGATCCCAGCCGTCCAGTACTTACTTTTTCTTTCATAGAGGCCTCGAGAAGAGCAAAATATGCACCCCAAGGCTCTCCTCTAGCTGTGCAACCCAGTTTAGCCACAGTAAACCTGCCCCTTAATCCCTGTAAGAAAAGGTCCCAGTTTTTAACCCCTGATGGCAACAGTGATGGCAGCAGCTCCATCTGCTGTTTAATGACTTGGAGAGACAGATAAGGAAGATAAAGAGCCCTATTTCTTTCATCAGCTAAGCAGATGAATGACAGCATGATGTGCTCTATGGGTCTTGAGATGGGCTGGGAGTAGGAATGGGTGCTAGTGAATGATGAGAAAGTAAGAGGTTCAGGGATAAAGATTAGTAGGGAGGTAGCAGAGAAGAGTCAGTCATTTTTGACCTTACTCTCTCCTTTGGCTCATAGGCCATAGTCAACCACACTGACTTCTAACCTTTAAATCCAGATCAAATCAATCTCTCAGACTCTCCTTGAAAACCTTACTGGTCCATCTCCTCTGTTTCCTCCTCCTCCTACAGAGGAACTGCCATGCTCCCACCACAAATTTGAATTTAGCTCTTACAGCTGAAAAAATTTGACCAGCTCTTCTTTTGGGATGGGTTCAGTTTCTCCTTTTTAATTCTTTTCTGAAGAATTTCACAAAAAGCTTGTCTCAGATTAACTCTATTTCCTGGTGTAAAATAGAACCTGATGTCCCATAATCAGTTTTTTCTTTTGTCATCAGTATTTGTTTAGGATATATTGTAATGCAAACTTTGAAATTTTAATCACCTCCATCTGAAAAGTCTGTGACACAAAAGCTACTTCCCACCCTTTGCTACATTTCACATCCTGCAATGACCACTCCAAATCTGGAATTTGAAATCCCTAAATTCTCCAATTTAAAATAAAGATAATGGCTTCTTATGCATATAAACCCTTGCACTCCTTGTTTCTTTAGCATGAGATGTTTGGCATATTTGATTTAATGTGAGCACTTTTTTATCATTTTAGCCAATTTATCATGGGAATCTCAATGTCTATTCCTATTTGCAAGTAATTATCTATCCTGTTATTCCTTATTTCTACTTCAGTAGCTAAGAGCTGTTCAATAACTAGCTTATACATTCTATGAAAAAGAATTTCAGAGATAAAGGCAGTCAAAGAACATATAATTTGAAATTTTCAGATCAGGCAACTAGGACTTGTAAATTTTTTATTAAAATGATATTTTTCACTTGCAGAGTCCGTTTTCCCTTAACTTTTCCATTGCAAAACCTTTAGCATCAGTGCAGAGTTAATGTAAAATAGTGGTTGTTCTGATCTGGCAGCATTTAGATACACATCAACATACACAAGTTATACTTTTGAATATCTAAAAAAACCCAAACCAAAACCAAAATGACTTTCCATTTATGTCCAAACACTTTATAAATATTTCCTTTTAGTTAGAATTCATGAAACTGCAGGACAATTTCCCTGGTCAAGTAGTTCTTTTATTTTAATATCAAGCCCCCTCCTAATGTTAGAGAAAGGGATTTTTTTCTTTTTGCTCTTTGTTACTGAAAATAAAATTATGAATCCACTTCAGACAACTCTTTTTTGAATGTTTTTTCACAATAGCTTTTTAAGCCAACCCAAGAAGTAGCAGTGTTCACTTTAAATCAACCAAGACTTCATATTGCTTGTAACTCCCACAATTATGTTTTCTTTGGAAGAGAAAGGGCTCCAGTTAACTATCCCATGAAAAATCTCCAAAGCCCTCTGGTCATATTGAGCCCATCAGTTAAAACAAATAGCAAACCATGCAGACATCTGAAACTGTCCCTACCTCTTAGCAGTGGGGAAGTAACGTGAGCAAGATGAACCATCCCAGGCACAGTAAGGGTCTCTCGCAAGGCAACACTCGGCACATGCTTTTCCATACACATCACAGCGGTGTAAAGGAAGCTGTGAAACTCCAGTGGCTGAGCCAATGTAGAGCTGTTGCTGTTATAAAAGTTTAAAAAAAATAATATTTTGTTTAAAATTGCAAATTACCATGTTTTTGCAAGGAAAGAATAAAAAAAAATGTATAATAATATGCTAGGACCATTACAAATACAATGAAGGCTCATTATCCTGATGTACACTAAAGGACAAGAAAGAATTGTCCTCAGGATAAAAAAATCAAATAAGAAAACCTTTGATTTTTGTATGAAGCGCTCAGTGGCTTCTCTAAACGGTAAGAAAAATAGAAGTACTCTTCCATTTTTACTTTTGTATTCAGATCCCTGCACTGGGAAAGCACTACAGTCAGTGACAGAACACAATGGAGAATATGCTTTTGAATTTAATGAAAAAGAAAACCAACTTGAACGTAAATTTCCTATATATGACTTTGATTTGTGTATGTGTGGGGGAAACATAAAGTAAATTATTTCAGACTGATGCAAAGATATGTCTGATAATTCTGATGCTTCATATTCTTTTCCATAGGTCACAGACTCTAATTGAAACATGTCTTTAATGAGGGAAGATGACTTACTTTATTTTGGACAAAAAACCAGTGTTGAGTGGAAGATGTAGTTCAAACGCAGAGAGAAGCCATAAAGTAAATAAAAAAAACATGCATACAAAATGAACTACAGCTTTGTATGGCATCACAACAGACTATCTTGTCTTTCTCAATTTCCTCTCTGATATCAAATTCATGTGCTCCATTAGGGAAGTTGGTCCCCAGAGGGACATAAGGAAACTGAACTACTGATCCCACGTGATAGTCCAAACAGTGATATTTCAGCTTAGCACTAATTCACAAAGAAAACAAGTAGTGTAGTAAGGAAGTAAAGTTCCCTCTGAGATGCAAAACCAGGGAAAAACAAAATAAACAGATAAACAAAAATCAAATGGCATAATCTTCTGTTTTGGAAACACTGACAGTTTGCTATCAAAACTTTAAGCTTTGTCACCCAGCACCCATAGTAGAACAATTAACACATGTCTTTTTAAAGTCTCACTCCAAACAGTCCCACCAAGAAAATACAAATTTGTGTTCATTTTTCTTTCTTCGAAAACATAAGGCTGGTGTGAAAAAAAGAAATTCAAGAAATTTTATGAAAATTCTTCATCTCCTGCATTGTGATGTCCCGGAGATACCCCTTCTAGGGAATTCAGGAATGGAAGGTGGCTGAGGTCACCTACCAACTGGAAACGATGAGCACTGGATACCAGGAGACAGCAAAACCAAGAACACTGACAAAAGGTGTTGCATTGACTTCTTTCAGAGACAGCAGCTTGACAGTTTATACAGACATACTAATTGTAACAGAAACATCCCCTGCATTTGTATAAACATCAGTATTTTCTCAAGGAAAACATGACAAGGAAAAGCACACAAAGGAAAATTCACTGGTAAATTGAAAACCAAGCCCTGTCTTCGCAGCTGCTTCCCTCTGTTATAGTGCCATAGCTGGGCTGCAAACCCACGTTCTCTGAGCAAAAATCTCTGACTGTGCAGAGCTCTATACAAAGCCTTGACTACACGTACCAGTCCCCAGTTAGTGCTGCACCCTTGAGAAGCAGAAGACAGGCAGCAGACAGGATAAACTGATTCCTTCTAACTTAAGACACGTAATGAAGTACCCAGCTCAGGGGTACGTTCTGCAGTGAAAAGAGCAGACATACAAATTGTCAGTGACCTAACCATTTCTCGAGGGATGCCTTTTCTCTTTACTGATTATGGAGGCAGCACAGGTCAAGTCAGAGCTTCAGTTAAGTATCTTAAATGTCCAGATGGGATTGATCTGAGCCCTATGTAATTGGGGCATTAATACCTGTATAAGCATGTAGAAATGTGTGGTGCAACTAATATAAAAATCAACCCAGAGAATACACATGAGAAAACAAAGAATGGTGTGATGGTTTCCTATGCACCCCTTTAACCAATTTCATTTCATCATTCATCCCTAATTTCTGATTAATATCTTCAGAATTAAAGAATGACCAGAAATACATAAAAAAAAAAAGAAGTGAGACAAAAATGGGGTTACTTAAAGACTATTTCTTGCAGATAAGTTCATAAAGTTCAGTCAGTGAACTACAGCACGTGTTTCAGGTGCTGCACAGCCTGAAGGCTGCTGCCCTGTTTGCTGCTCTTCTGATCATGGCTTTAGACTCCAGCTGGTGATCATTATTCTCGACACAAATAACATATAAATCCAGGCAGTATGAAAATCAGAAAATACTAATAGAATGATTTGCAACAACGGTCCGACCTAACTTTGCCATACACAGTCAAACTGCCTTTTGGGCAAAGAGTGTCTCCCGAGAGATTTTTAACTTAATAAATCAGCTGATTATCAGATCAAATCAGAGGGGGGGGAGGAGGGAGGAAATTGTCCCCTAAAAATTCTTGCAGATGTATCAGAACTCCAGAAAAGTTGAGGAGACTAATGTTTTAAGCAATTCAGCGGTTTCTGTGTGCCCCATGGTGTTGCCCAAACTGCAGTCTGTCCCTAGAAGACGGACAAAGAAATCACTGAGAATTTTGCAATTGCAATTAAAAAAAAAAAAAAAAAGGAGATATGAATAAATGTAATGCTTAAAAAGAAGAACTCAGGCAGAATTTTAAAAGAAACTTTAGGGAGCATGAGGTTCAAATCCCATTTAATTTAATTTTATGTGTTGACAAGTACATGATGCAGTATAGTTCAGGAAGCTGTTTAATTGACATATCCATTTTGAGCTGGCCCTTTCTATATGCTCACTATAGACAGAAATGGTGATTTCTGAATAAAATTCAGTACTTTGGGAAAAATACTATAAAGGAAGTCACTAAGGTCTTTCTGAAGGCCTCTGCCACGCTTTTGATTGAGAACCTTATGGAGAAGAAACAAAAGCTCTTCGTAGCAGTTCACCAGACAAGGAGATGGCCTGTATCAGACAAGGAGATGGCCTGTATCAGCCAAGGATCTCCTTGTTTTATCCCCATCTTACCAGAAATCCAATGGATTTTTAAAACAGAGGATTGCAGACCTGATCCTGAGAAAAAGATGAGAGCTTGCTCTACAAAAATGTCACCTTTCACTGAAAGCCAGGCCTGACTTTTTGGCCTGCTTCCACATTTTTAAATCAAGAGAAGAATTATGGAGCCCCACCTGACAGACTCATGGCCAAGTGGTAGTCAGGGGGTCCCTGCAAGGGGCTCCCACAGAATTGTGAATTTTGGCAGCTGCAGGGTGTTACAGTGGCTCTAAGGATGCTGTCTGCTGAAGGTTTGTGTCTATTGCTAACCATGCATAAGTTGTTTAGGCAATAAGGTTACACAAGGCTAGGGTTCTGAACCTAATTAGGACAAATACCTAGCTTCAGTGAGAAAATATAAATATCATTCCTGTGAATTAAAGCCAGTAGAGTTGAGATAGACTGTATCAAGACTTAGTTTTACATATAAAGTCTAAGTCTCCTTGTTCAAAGTCATTCTTGCTCCAGGGCCAAATTCACACTCATAGAGAGAGGCATGGGAACCTTAGAGTTTCATTTATTTTAAAACTTAAGCTAAGTTCTGCTGCTGACAAATTTGTAGATTTTGTTCTTTAGGAAAAAGAGTAATTTGTAATATATCATATTGGCATGATGGCAAAAGGCGCTGCTTTGAACAACCAGTGTAGGAAAACATTCAAAAATAAGGAGAAACTCCCCGTACCATGTTTTTGTAATTGAATGAAAGAATTTTTACTGGAAAACATAAAATGAAGTGATTGCTTTAAAGTTATTCAATAGGACATGCTGGTTTTACTGTTTACATTTCATGCTCCTGCTTTCTACAATGCATAGAATTATCGTGCTGTTTATATGAAAAACGTCCTGCTTATCAGAACACAATGAGTAAAGTGTTTGAGTTATAAAACTACAGTCTTTTAAAATCATAAATATAAAATGCAAACATGTTGCCATATACTTGTTTGATACAGAGACACAGTGCCAAAATCTTGTCACACTGTATCATGCTTCTGTCATTTTTAGCCTGAGGCTGCTTGATTTTTCATGAGTTTAACTCTGCCTGAATAACTTGTGTTTTATGCTCTTTTTTAGGTTTAGACAATTTTAGCAGTGTAAATTTGTTTTCAAAAGACTCAGGAAAAATTGTAATCTCGCCTGCATAACTAAAGATGCTTTGAAGAAGAAGTTGTGTGAAAATACATGGTCCATTATCCAACATGACTGGCTGCTTTAGGGGAATGTACTTATAAAAACAATCCAAAGCAGAGCATTTTGGTATGATGTGAACATATATACAACTTGATAGGTTCGTTTTTACGTATCCCAGTAATCAATAGTCCATTTTTTTGGCCTGCCATTTTTGTTGTTTTAGGTGGTAAACTATGTTAGAAGAGTGTCCCCAAACAAAATGCTTTCTGTCAAATACATTAATGTTTTCAGACAACTTTCCTAAATGCAGTTTATTCTGAGTTAAATAAGCAGAATTTCAAACATAATATGGCAGTTCATTACAGACTTAATTCAACTTCTGTTTAATAATGTATAGAGCAAGGTAGATGAATTAACTAAATCTTATTTATAACACACAGAATTTTTTGCGCACCCGGTCCTGGAAGTAATACCAAATCTCCTCTTTACTGAAAAGGACATTAATGGAAAAATTAATGAGTGTGATGAACAAGTTGCTTGTATTTACTGAATTAGGCTCCAAATTAATACAAATATGAAAAATAAAAAAATAAAGTATTAAATTTGACATTGAATTTTATGGCCTAGACTTTTGAGACAGGAAATGACAGTGGCTGGAGTCCATCTACCTAATTCCAGGCAGAAGAGGAAGATCGGCCCCTAATACCTGCTTCATTCCTGGACCACAACCCATAGTTCTTTGTATGACTACATAATTTATCAGCTGCTTTATAAAGAAGCCTAAAAATAATTGCCCATATTTGCTTGGAAATGTAGGAATCACCTTTACTGTAAGCCAGTCAAAACTTTACCTCCATCTATCAAAAAGTCCAGTTAGTTTTAGCTATGATCTGGTCTATAACAAAGGCTGTTGTAAATATATTTTCTTTAAGAAGCTAGTTACTAGTGCACTCAAAAGCAAGTAATAAATATGAATTCTGGAGCCTGGAACTCATATCCTAACCATGCCACTGAATCAGAAGGCCATAGAAAATTTGGACTGAATCAGATCTATCCTGCTTGTTCAATCTGAATGGTGCACATCCAGGAATGGAATGGGCATTGGACAGAAAGACAGGAGGATGTCTCATTTCCAGTCTTTGCTTCTACTCTCTGCATTTTGTACAAGATCATTCCTACAGTGACTAGAACTAGTCCCATGGAAGTAAGGTACCAAGTCTGGCCACTCCTTTTCAACAGTTTGTCTGTCATGAGAACATTCCATAATGTGTAATATTTTTTTTCTTGAGAGCCTCCAGACAGCTGGTTATTTTGTGTTTAGTTTCCACCTTACCAGTAAGTAACACAAGTTAGGCTTTTCCTTTCTCCTTTGCGTGTCACATTTTCCTGAGAAACTACTGATGTTTATGTAAAGGGATGGGATGCTGCTGCCATAATTAATACATCTCTACTGGCTGCCAAGTTACTGTCTCTAAAAGACACAGACCAATAAATCTTTAAAAGTGATTTAAAGCTTGTGCTCATAGTACCTGTTTTGTGGAAATCTTCATTGCTGAAATAACAGTGGGCTCCTAGAGGGAAAAAAAGAGTTAAAATATAAAATGAGTTCTATAATCATAAAAGTTCTGCTAGAATGCTATTTGAACAACCCAGAAATCTTGAAATTAAACTAGACACTCCCTAGTAATAGTGCTTCTTGTTGTCTTTTGCAACAAGTGGAGTATTCTTTAGCTATAAGTGAATTAGAATGGATGTACATATCAAGGTGCATCTTTGATTGCTATATTGACTGGAGACATATGATTTTCCATGTTTCTTATGGTTTTATTGTGATTACTTTGTTACTAGTTTCACATCTTGAAATTAATATCTGCATTTAATATTATGACTATATTTAAAGAAACTCCCAGGAAATATGAAAATAATAGTGGCTGTATCAAAGTATGTAGATGCTATATTAAAGCTGATAACACTAAATTAAGCAACACCCTTTAGCCATAGCAAAGTAAAATGTCCATTCCTGCAAAACCTGATTCATAAAAACAAGCTTTAATCCCAAACGTAATCTTGTTGACTGCACTGCACTGTTCACATACAAAGAAGCTACTCCTATTTGCAGAACACAGAACTAAAACTGGCAAGAATTTTTTTGCACACTGAAATACCCATTATTTAGTCAACCAAATGGGTCACTAGGAGAGTTACTCCTAGCTAAATCTACTCTTAATTATACTTATCTGTAGCAAGCAGATGTCAAACTAATATCTACTCTTTTACATGAGAGACTGCAGGAAATATTTAACAGAATAAGTACGTTTAGATCTGATTAAAAGGCTGTGATGCATTTTAGGTCCAGCTGCTTGAATGGATTTAATCCTGAGGGTAAAAGTGGCATCATTTGGTTACAAACTGTGCAAGTCACTTCTGTATGAATTTTATTCTATTTAAAAACCTGCTATTGATCCCATGCATCATACTATTGGTTATGTATATTAATAAAGTCCTTATTAAGCTTTTACACTTGTGTAGCTTTTAACTTGCTAATCCTGAGAGAATTTGATATGGGTCAGTGGATGTTAAGCATGTGGACCTGCCTTTACAAATGGGTTAATAGACCTTATATTAGAAAGCATCAATTAAGTGTAACATTTGAATGAAAATTGATCTCATTAGCTTGTTTGCTCAGCTGTTCAGAGAAATATTGCACAAATGGGGTTAAAAGAGGCATTTGTTATCAATGTAATAGATATAGAAGACTTTCAGTTTGGTGGAATTATGAATGAAAAGCATTGTATTCAGCGCATTGCAGTTTAACCATCAAAATACATTCTTTATGGTGCACGTAGACTCTTTAGTAACTAAAGAAAACTTGCTTTTCATTGAGGTACATTTAAAACAGATTGCAAATTCCCTATTGAAAGATCGTATCTTATGCATACAAATTCTCCTTATTCCACTGAAGTACATTAATGCCTTCTTTAAGGCTTAAATGTATGCCAAATGAGATAAATGAGCTTTCAAGTAAATCAGAACACCAAAATCCTTTTGTGCAATGAATAAATATGCATGTAAAGTGAAATACCAGATTTGAATTTGCCATTAACCATACTACTTCTGTAAAGCCTTTCTGAAATAAAACTTTCACTTCATTTATTTTCTTTCATTCACTTTTATATTTCTCTGATCTGCTTTACCTTGGCACTTCTACTTAATTTAGGGAAGAGACTCATACATTATCAACAATTGCCAAATTACCCTGCATTAATGTAATGACTTTTGCGTGTATAAAAAGGAAAAAAGCTGGGAGCCACAAATTACTTGTCTCATTTTCTCCTCATAGTTTCTACTTTTTTCTTCTCTTAAAAAAAAAAAAAAGAAAGAAAGAAAACACCCCCACATTTCTACCCTCAAAAAAACCCCAATGGACTGCAGAAAGTAGTATCTTGCACTTTATATAGTAGATTCTGTGCAAGATTGGTACCAGTAAAGGCAAGATTACCTGTAAAAGGAAAAAAAAAATGGAAAATACAATATAAAGATATACAAGGTCTGTTTAGGTATGTTTTGTGTGTTTAGATGCCAAAGGTAAAGGGATGGCAACAGGGTGTGATGAGGACATGGTGGCTGGGCCGCTGTGGCAGGTTCAGAGCCCTTGTCAGCACATCTGGAGTGAAATCACACGACGCATCATCTTCACACTGTCAGATTAACCTTGCCCTCCCAGCTAGGTACCCACCCCCCGAAAGCCTGGGGCCTGCGAAACAGAGCTATAAAACAGCACTGACAAAGAGAATAACGTGGGGAATGTAAAAGATTCGTTGTTGTGTACAAAACATGAGACATCCCTGGGTTCTGTCTGGAAAGTGTTTGAAAGGTTTATTCTGCCTCGACTTGCAGGGGTACTTATGGGATGCCTTATTTTTTAGGTGGCTCAGACGGGATAAATGGAAGAGATTGACTTTCACGAAAAAAGTAGTAAAGATTAGGGAGTGTTTATGGTGTCTAACCATGAAAATCAGACCCTAAAGTCACCTTTGACAATATAAACACTTTCTTTGTTTCTCAGATTATTAAGCATAAGAAATCTGTGCAGATCACTCTTTTTCCTAAACTATCTTCCTACTTACATTGTGCTGATAGTTTGAATACTGTTAAGAGTTGATGCAACTACAGAATTCATGTACTGTATATCTCTGCAGGAGAAAACAGACTTTCATTATTCCCAGACTTCCATAGATACATATTTAACTCCAGCATGTAATAGCTTTAAGATTCAGAGATACTAATTTACTTTTTAAACCACAAAACAGGAGCCCAGAATGCCATTTCCTTTATCATTAACCTCCAGCTAGCACTGAAAGTTTCAAGGTTTATTTTGACTAGTGTCTGGGTCTCTAAATGACAAGCTAATTAGAGGGGCATGCCAGGCTATTCCTTGGCTAGACTGCAAGAAGTTTAGTTTGCAGCTGTCCACAAAGAAATCTACAACCTGACACTTGAAATTCAGCCGCACTTACCCGAAAGACTGTCATTTCTTCCAGCAAGACTTCCTCTAATTCGTGCCAAGTCTCCTTAGGAATTGAAACCACTTTAAGAACTGTTCCAATATCTTGAAAAGAAAAGAAAAAAAAAAAAAGTTTTCAGGTGCTTAAGAAGCATACTTCATTTTCAGAGCAGCCAGAGGTTCTTCTAGTATGCAATTATTTCACATATAAAGATTGTGAAGCTGCACATCTCTGAGCACTTGTTCAAAATGCCAACTGCTATTCAAAATAACCTAGAAAAACACAGGATGTCAGTAGGACATTTCACCAAAGCCTTTCAAGTATCAAAATGCAACAAAGATGATAAATACTACTGTAGTCATTAAAGAATGAAAAGGACTGAAATACTATTTAAGTCACAGTATAAAATGACAGATGTTTCAGTCGTTTAATTGAGGAAGGAAGTGCACTAAATTTACCCAGGCATGTTTTATTGTCCATATTGAATATGATGTTTGTCATTCTTAAAATGCATATGAAAATGCTGTCAGAAGGCTCAGTATAGATATAAAAACATCTGGACAAATGTTGTTAGGCAGATAAAGCTGTTACATCTCTTAAGTACAGGCGATCTTCCTCATGTCAAACAAAGTACCTAAGATGTATAAGTCCCTTAAGGCATCTATTTTTCTCTGTGTGTTAGATACTAGTCTTCACTGAGGGGTAAAAAGCAATACAACTTGTATCTTCTGTTTAGAAATAGGTGTGTGCCAGCATTTTAATACTATATCCATTTACATTCTTGGGGTTTTGCAATTGGCTTTAACATGAACAAGGCCAACACTTGAAATTTCAGAGCTACAGCCTCTGGTTTTGTGAATATGGTTTGTGACTTAAGACCGTCTCTGTTTTACAGCTTCTGTGCCTGTGATTCATTTTTTTTTTGTTTTGTTTTCATGAAAAGGATTTTCAGCAGGAAAAAAAGAATAAAGGATCATTTCTAGGTTGGTACACATCATTGCAGGCTCTCTGAAATGGAAACAACAAATGGATGCAACTTTTCTTTTTAACCAGCCAAGTGGAGTGCCATGTAAATATATCATAGGAATAACAACTAGGTTCCTGAGGACCTTTCATGTTGCACATTCTACGTCAGTAATAGCTTAGGAAAAATAAGGCATTTTAAACTAGCTAAAATTCTCAAAGTAACAGGACTGTAAAGGTCAACATTCTCAAAACAAGAATTAAACAAGATCAAAACATGTTTTGTATGTATATATATTTGTGTGTGTTAGTTGAAATTTCTGATTAATAAGATGACAACTCACCACTTCTATATTAAATTGAAAAAGCAGACTAAATTGAAAAAAATAGATTACATGGGTTTAAAATGTCATTTTAATAAAATGACTATCTTAAAAACTACAGATTTAATGAGAAAATTCTGGTATTTCAACTTTTTTACAGGAATTTGGACTAAAATATTCTAGAAATCCTAGAATATCCTGTACAACTGAGATTTCCATTTTTCCATCTTCTTCCCTTTAAACAGATGTTGGTTTCTAAATACGTATTTTTTAAGTTTAGAAAGATGATTTTTTTTTCATTGTTTTCTTTCTCTAGTCACAAAGTCATAGATTCTTTTTTAAAAGGAAAAAAAACCAATTCTTTCTTAAAACAACAACAACAAAGCAAAGCACAACTTTCTTTTTACTTAGGCAGCTACATGTACAAAATAATTTAACAAAATATTCTAGATAAGTTGTTTGGGAAGTGGTTTTCATTATGGTTACTGGTACTAACTGAATATATTTCTTTCAAGAAGTATTGAGAACAATGCAGAAAAAAAGCAATATAAACTTTAAAACAAGAAGAAAAAAAATAATCCACATTTCTACAATGGAGTAATCCAGAAAAACAGATAATGTAACGTTATATTTGTAATGTAATGGATGAGTTCATTTCCTTATTTATCGTGATAATTTGATGACTGTGGTTTTGAGGAAAATACATTGTATGGGTCAAAAAAGAGAGCTCAGATCTAATAAATATAACAGTGTAGCAATGTATCGTGATTTTATTCTGTGTTGGACTATGGCTGTCCTCTGTCACAATCCATCAAAAACCGTATTCCAGAAATAAAAGGGGATTTTTGATAAAACAGCATAAGAGAAATTGTGGAGTCTGCACAGGGCACTGAGCAGACATGAGTTACCCAGATATTGTTGTTTCAAAAAAACCCCTGACTTTTAAGTGGATCCTGCAACAATTGCAGTGACTTGATGCTTGCGAAAGCCTCTGAGGTCAAAGATACACCCTGTTAATCACTACAGTGACTCTGGTCAGGCCACAGGTACTGAAGTGGGGCTTTATCTGAGTTCTAGATCAAGTTTTACAGAGTAGTATTTCAAACAATTTCACACAAATGGAATTAGGCTTCTCCTTTAGGATCAATAGGCTCTGTTCAGTAAGATAAGATTACTGTTATTAATTTGCTTTACTGACAGATGTACCTTGACTGTGCCAAATGATCCCAAACATCACACACGCAGGATATGCATTAAGTGCATATCTTAAATCCTGTTTTTTTCTGATATAATTTCAAGCATGCTGATATGATTTTATTTCCATTGTGAAACACACTGGTACAATCACAGTGGGAAAGAAACTGCTCGGCTAAAGATTTCACCCACAGGAAAGGAAAATGTGACCACACTGGATGGCCATTAATTATGTTGTGTTCAATTATCATCAGTTATTTAATGAAAAGGGAAGGAAAAAAGTATTTCTTCAACATATTGAAGTTCAGCAGCATGTGGGAATAATGCAGATTGCTGCAACAGCAGTGGGAAAATACACAGAAATGTATCTAATCTGATGGGACAGACCCGCACAGAAAAAATCAGTCATACCCCAGAGAACTCAATTCTGGCTTTGTCATAGGTTCAGATCATCAAGCGGAAAACTGGACCGTGACTAGAGTCCCTAATCTGCTCTTCAGCTTGCTCTTTTCTTGGAGAAGATGTAATACACACTGATTGTGTATCTGTTTCTGGTTCCTTTGACTTTGACCAGCCGGCTTAGTGCAGCTTTCTGGAGGAAGGCAGGCAGGGCCTCAGTTCTGCCTCTTTTCCTTTCCTCCTGCATGGAAGATGCCCTTTCCTCATTCTGAAAACCACAGTAAGGATAGTGAGCTCAGAGGAGCACCTTTTGTGCCCCAGCTCCAAGCACAGGTGTTCCAACGCCTGTTCTTGTCCCATAAGGGTATAACCTCCTCCTGGAAAAAGTACAATTTCTATACAAAAAAGTAATATTTGAAGAAATAATAACACTCTGCACTTACGAAGCTGTGTTTTTGGTGCTGAAATCTGTTTTGGAAAGTGCAAGTAATAACCTTTCAATACCTTTCTTACAAATCTTGGGTGCAAATATCAGCAATGCTGGATGGGATCCAGAGCATTTACCACACACCTGAATATTAGTGGTTTAGGGAATTCGGTGAGTGGGTAAATTCCCAGCTCAAAGGTAAGAGCTAGATATCACTGAGGCTCTTTTGGAGGGAGACCTTGCCTGACAAATTTAGATAAGAACCACTATATATAATGATAACTTTCTAAAAGTTATAGCTCAGGTTTAAGCAAGTCTCGGGTACTGTCTGAAAACAGACAGGAACTTCTGCATAACTATTCATCTTACTCGTGAAGAAAGGACAACGAATCCCTCTGGAAGTACTTATCTCTCTCCCTTGCAGAAGCCAACTCATCTTTCTTAGACCGAATGCCAAACTTTGGTGAGATAAATGCCACCTCTCATGCTCAAGATGTAGACATAAATCAGCTCCTTATGTTTGTTCAGCATCGAACTCCGGATGCTGAAGGGCTTGTTCCTTCACATCGCAGCCAAGGGGAGAATTGCCATTAATTTTTTTTCTGGGCTGAATCAGGTCATAGAAGACTTGTTGAAAGGCACAAAATACTGCCAAGTGTAGATGGCATTGAAGTTTCCAATGTGTGATGGAAAATATTTGTGCTGTGTAAAATTCTATGAAACTACTTTTCAATGTTTTATGCAAGAACATATTGTTGCACTGGTATCTAATAACTCAGTTCACAGCTTTAAAGGGCTGGAACACTTCTGCAGAGCTGCATTTCCTGCAGTAAATGTTCTGAATTGCTACGCATGCACTGTGTTTGGTACACAAAGCTTCATCAGCTCTCAGTTTACTTATAATATATTTCAGGCATCAACATGAAAGAGATCTTGAGATTTATTGCTTGGGAAATCTGACCCCAGGTCTAGAGCACCAGAACTGTACTTAAAGCAAGTCAAAAATTGGACTGTTATAAGACAGACAGCCAGACAGACATTTTTGGTCCAAAGCTGAAAAGAAACAGTGGGGTTTTGGTTTGACTTGTTTTGGCTTCATGGTGCCAATGTCTAATTACTAGCAATTATGTTCAATAGAAGTTTAAAATACTTTTATTAAGCATAACTGAAACAATCAACCAACTAATGGAAAATCTTCAAAGGTGAAGAAGCAGATCCACCAGCTGCTAATCAGCATAGTTCTGAAGCCACTGAACATAAGCAAATGTGTATCAGCTAATTCCACTGCTATTTCTCATTATTACCTTTCTGGGAAAAACCAAACCAAACCAAACCAAAAAAGTATTTCCTGAGTGCGTATTTCCACGTTTATTAAATGCCCAAACTGTATGATTCCACAAATGTTTTGAAGAGGATATCATGTTTACATTTGAATATCAGCTCCTCTTAAAACACTCTGTATGAGCCAGATGTCTTCATCTTAAGTAAAATGATGCATTCTTCTGGCAAAAGAGCTGGGCATCTTAAGGTAACACTTGAAATGCCTGAAAAGACACAGGAGACATTTCCCATACCTGGGTATTTGTCTCATTCATGTTAATATCTCTTATGCTGCACTTCAAAATGGGAACCTCAAAACTGGCATTTTAATACTAAATTATAATTAATAAGGTAAGATATTTCTAATAAAATTCCCTAATAATAGTAGTTGAAAAGAGAGTGGTTTGATCTTAATCCAGTTGGCAAAGCTCCTAAAGAATTAAGCTATGCAAGCCATGGCCTGAAAAAACAACACTGAATGTATGTAACAAAGGTCTCCCCACACACACAGTTTTGAGTCCTGCCCCAAATTTTCACAGGTATACACTGGAACATAGATCAGTGATATATCTTTCAGAGTATGAAATTTTATCTGATCTATCTATCTGCTCCTGGAGGAGCAGACGGTGTAGACTTGGGGCTTCTCACCTGTGCCAATGAACATCACATCGTATTGGCCATCTTCTGCGTCTACTCGATCTACTACTATCTGTGTGAACTGGTAATCCACGTCTGTTTTGATCATGATTGGACGGTTGTTGATGGGGAATACTGGGTTGTACATGGCCGGATGACTTCTTGCAAATGTTATAACTTCATCAGGAAGGTCCTTGGTGGAATCAAAGCCTCCAAATGTTTTACTGGGACACTGGAAATAAAAAAGAAAATGTTTTACATTTTATTATTGATCACTAGTAACATATTAGAAAACCATTTCATTACAATCATCCCAACTCCTGCAGTCTATAATTAAATATGACAGGGGATCTAAGTGTTGCATGACAGATAGCAAAAGTTAATTCTGTCACTAAAAGTCTCTTTTAGTGATCCAATCACTAAAAATCAAAATCCAATTTATTTTGGATTTAAATCAATATGGTTAACAGAATGTAAGTGATCCTCATTCATTGTTTTTCTTACTACTATGCAGTGCAAAAGGATTTTCAGTAATTTACTGATTAGTGTTAATCCTTAGTAGGCAGAAGGAAGAAATTCTGAATTATCTAAAATCATTCAATATGTGACAAGCAGTTTCAGTATTTGTTTATGTATACAACAGAAAATGAATTAATTATGCCGTCATCTTAGTTTCAAAGTATTGTGTTCAGAAGTTGACTGGAAATCAGTTCCTCTCTGAAGAATCAGACCTTTAAATGCTGGGGCAATTCCCTGTTCTACTGACTTTTCAAATTCGTGGTTGTCTCAACAAGCCTGTGTCATCCGTGTAGTCCGGACAACATGGATCCTGTTACACTAAATCAAATCAGGTGAGTCATGTCCTAAATGCATCTCTTCTCTCTCCATTGATTCTAAAGAAAGCCTAGTGTGAGTGTTGCTGCTCATACCGTTGAGACGACTCTCACTAAAGAACTGAAATAAGTCCTCACTGTTGTGTACTGTTCAGGAACGGAAAAGTTGTTGTCCCCTTGGGATTAAGCTCATCCCCATGAAGTACCACAGTAAAAAGTCCCTTTGCCCCCTTATACAGCCATGGGAGGGCCAGTTTTGCCCGTAATCTGTGAAAAGTAGAGAATTGTCTGCTCACATTCTCCCAACATGAGCAAAACATAGATGCTAAGAAGGGAAGGAGAGGTAAGACTGTGGCTTTGGTATCCACAAAAATATTCCTCCACTTTCACCTACCTCATGTCCCCACGGGGAGATATGAGGACTGTAGCTAATCACCACCATTTGGCCTCGTCTCTTCTGTACAATTGGTAAGTATTTTATGAACAATTAGAGGCTACTTTAAAGTAAGCATTAGAAGTGTGTTAATAATGTTGAATGGATGAAGAAAATGAACCACTATGGTATTAAATCACCAGTCCAAAGATACTCGACAAAGGACTTGGCGTCCCCCGCTCCTAATCTGTTCAGAGATACCAATTTAGGATACATAAAACTCTGAAACACTGTTGGCAATTATTATGTTTGCAGCATTTGAACCTGAAATATAAACATCTGGTGTTAAAATGTCCTAGATAATTTGCCCTTTATATCCACGTATAGAATATCTTCCAATAAATTAAAAACCTAGAGGACAACATCTTATTAACCAAGAATCCAGAGCTTGCAGGATGCTCAGCAGAAGAAATCAATTGTCTTTGCTATCACCTTGATCCAAATTATTAATAATTCATCAGAAATTAAATTAAAAAATCAATGTTGTCAAAAGGAGTAGTTGTTCTACTCAGCAAAAGGATGGTTCCAACATGGACATATACAGTGTAAATTGTCCCTTCTTGGCATATTTGTTAGTAAGCAAATTCCCACATTCTGTTCCATTATATTGTGTGGAAGGGAGGAAGGGAGGGAGGGAGGACATTTGATTAATGCATGTGGAGCAGACTAAGCAGAAAGCAAGTTAGTTATTTACTTTATTGAGTCCACATTTTTCAGCTTTTTTATTATTATATGTTCTTGCTCTCTCATACAGAAATATTACAAAGGTAAAATCAGATGGGCCTTTTGTAATTGTTGGCCAAGCCATTGTATGTCTCAAAGATTGTGTTTAAAATCCAACATTACAATTTTAAGTTTCCTTTGCATCTTGATTAATATTCTAACTACAGTTCAATACTAATAACTGAGATTAATTAGATAATGATTAATTAGACAATAGATATAAAGTGCTTTAAAAATCACTACACAAGAACTAAGTATTTTTAATTGCAGCTGGGTAAACACTGAAAAAACCAGTAAATGAATATTCATCTCAATTTTAAGTAAATAAATTTCAGCTGTGTTTCAATTGCTTGAATATTTACTTTCTGGCTGATTTTCTGACAAAGGATTTTACTTGCAGCAATGTTGACCAAGATTTTATGCAGAAAAGTCATAAAACTAGAATTAGTGTCATAATTCTGTGTGTTTAAATGAGACTCCCAATTCTGAGAGCCAGGTTACATCTTGGATCCCCTGCTTTTATAAGACTAAACAAATTACAATTGCTTTGTGATTTTACATCTGAAGTCTGAAGTGTGTTACCTGGACTAGGCTGTGGCTCACAGTAATCTCACCCCATTTTAGGAAACTAACTGAGATGAAATAAAACTCTTTCGGATATAACTCCTCAACAGGTGACATTTAACCCATCTGTAGTCCAAATTGCTTGCAGAGGAATCTCAGTCCGCATAAAGTCTGAGCTGTCCTGAGAACGAAAATCCTGTCACATTTATTCATGTTGTGATCACAAAACCAGGATACACAACAAAGACATTATCCATAATGTTAATGACGGGACTACTATTGACATTAGTGGGTCTAAGTCAAGCTATTTGGCAAGGTGCTTCATCTGAACTCATGTTTGTATACCTGATCGATCCCACTGATAACAAGGAAAGAGAAAGTTTTCAGGTGCCAAGGTAAGAATGAGTACAAATGTCCTGAAAAAGTTTGGAGAAATGAGCCTGATCTTTGGCTTATGTAGAGGCTAAGAACTCTTGCTTTTAACATCTACTTCCAATTGCTGATCCCCAGTACGCTCCGTCAGGGTGTTTGATCAGTCAGAAGGAGGTAAATAGACTATACCCTAACTGGCCTATTAGGGAGTCCAGCAGAATAAATCAATAGCTACATTTTGGTGGGAATAAAACTGCTTTGGTCATAACTGAAGATGGACTCTTGGTACCATGATGCAGAGCTCTGTAGCTGAATTCACAGAAAGTCCGATATTAATTCAGGATGAGGTATCTCATTCGACATGAGGCATATACAAAAATCCTCCCTCCTCTTCGAAATGCAGTTTAAAGATTTAAAAAAAAAAAAAAAAAAAGTTCTATAGATCTGAAAGGAAGAATCCTGGCAACTTCTAGTTAAATGTGAATCTGATGTAGAATTGTTTACAAAGTTTTCTGACTTTTCAAAAGAACCATTAACTTTCCTTTTTCCTTACTCATACTGGGCAAGTCACCAGATGCTCAAGAAGTTTACTGGTACCTCACCTACTAAATTCCTCAGATAATTCAGCTCTGTTTAACTGCACTGAGATGTGGAACTGGATCACCATAAGAAACTCAGACTTTTTCTTCCTTTCCTTTCCCTGTTTCTTGGAAAAGGAAACCACAAGTCTGACATCTAAAGGAACTTCAAAAACCTTTCTTCTTTATACTCAACAGGTCTTCAAAGTCATTGAAAATATATACAACGTTATCACTTTAGGACTGAAAAAAAAAAGAAGCAGCTTCTTTTCAACCAGAAATTATTCTAATTTTAAAACTCATTTTTATCCTATTAATACAATAAAATGATTTCAGCTACGGTGAGAGAAAAAAAAAAATCCTTTTCAAAGTAGACACCAGGATCAGAGTCAGCGGTAGTGGGCTCAGGGAAATGGATGGCCTCAGCCACTCTTTAATTAATGTCATTTACAGTAGCATGGCCTCTTGCACAACATGATGTAACTGGGGGACTATGTAGAATGGTATAATTTGGGATCACTCTCGACCTTAGGCAAGAAAAATGTTTACAATGAAATCTGAAAGCCTTTGGACTTTCTTTGTGAATCTTAGTGTGAGTATGTTATAGTGAAATTATAAGGGTAAAACCCATCCTGAGAGCGTAGCCAGGAGAACAAAAAAAAAAGTATATATAACTTAATTGTATTTCCCTACTTTGGCAACAGATCTGGTAATTTAGGTCACTTGGTCACTTAGGGGTTGGATTCAGGTCCCTGGTTCTTGGCTTGTTCTTGGGAATTTGATCAAGTTATTCTTCTCCCACATGGACCTCAGTTCAAGACCCTCAGACAAGTCTCGGAATAACTCAGAGACCCTGAGACCAGCAGAGCTCACATGTTGCCAGTCCCTAGGGCAAGTATTTGTGTTGCACATTCAGAACCTCAATAGAGCTGTGTCTAACCTCTGCTGAATGTAAGAGAGCCACAGTGCACCAGTCAGTTCTTTATCTCAGTCTGTTTCTGTGATAGAAACATGTAACATTCTTCTTTGTGTGTAGTTTTACATAATTTTTTTTTGTTTTTTGTTTTTTGTTTAGAAACGTTAAATCAATACTGGAATCAAAAAGGAATATCAGTATAAAGAATAATGAACACTAACTTACTAAGCCTGTCAGGCGGAAAAGAAGATGACATCATTATATAAGAAATACCAAAAATATGTACTCATTCACATTTTCCACAGGGATATAAAACAATACAACTTCAAAAAACCCCTCTAACATATAGTATTAACTATAGCAACTAAAAAAAACAACAAACAAGTTCAGCATCAAATGAGAAATTGAACCTCTGCTATGTTTCAGAGCTTGTATTTTAACTCTGGAAAAAGTTAGGAATCCCTTTAGTAGTCAGAGTGAGGGAGTGAGGAGTGCTGAGGAATCTGGCTGTCAGGGAGCCACTGTTTTCTTTTGCTTAGGAAGTCATTTGCATTAGGCTGAGCAGATATGCTGTCTGACTGTTGAACATCATTTGAAAGATCAGGTTTGAATGAACAATTTCAAAACATACCAGACAAAACCGGAAAATCCGATGATTTAACAGAAAGGATCTAAGCTATTCCTGGTTTGTTTTGAGCCTTACATTTAAGGAGACTTTAAAAAGAATGTTCTAGATGGATATATTATTTACATTTATATTAGTATGTTTATATGTATACGTAAGTACCCATATATTTCATCTTCAGCAATGATATTTCAGAATTTAAATGGGTCAAGCTGATTTGTGCTAGCTAAGGATGTAGCCAATGTATACAATTAACATTTTTTTCATCAATGTCCCATCCTCTTAGACTAGTGGCAACTTTACAGGCAGTTAAATATTTCTATGTGATGACATCAGTTGGGAGTTATAAATATAGTTGTCTTATATACACAGATATTTTAGTCATTCATAAACTAGAAACAGAGAAACAGGTAAAAGCATAGATTTTAAAAAATACCAATGGGAATTAGAAATTATTATAGTCAATCTTTTGCAGAAATATCTGTCTTACTGTACTAGATTCAATGTTGAGAACAATCGAGTATTTCTTAACAGCCAGGCAGATGCTCTGTTTTCTGTTCATTCTCACCAAGAATGATTCAGCCAATATTTGGAACAATGACAAATTCCAGGGAAAGGATAATGCAGAATAATTTATTAAACATTTGACTTTCAGCAAAGTTCTCCAGTCATTGCTCAAACTTCTGCTGAAGTTGTTAATACAAATGCCAAAATTAAAACCCCAATGAAGTTGCAATTGCAGCTTCATTCTTTACAAGTAAATCAGTACATTTTGGACCTGGAGGAATTGTTAGCTTTCCCTTCTGCCACCCTATCCATTTCATTATCTTTTTCAGTTTCTTTCCTGGATCTCAGATCAAGGATCATGCAATGTGTGAAAATATTTTCCATAGTTTTCCCTTTTTAGATTACTATACTTCTTAGGGTACTTACAGTTCCTGGCCGTGGATATGGGACTCGCCCTTGGTAAGGAACCCACTGGTAGTTTGGGCCATCTCGGTGGGCATAGGGACCAAGAAATACCCTCCTTACATCAGTCATGCTGTACATGCACACTGCTGATCCCTTGAAGATATTACTAAAAATGAGGGGAGAAGAAATCAAGTCAGGTTCTTTAAATTATCAGTCGGTTTAATTAAGTGGAAGAGCTATGGGAATAGCAGCTTGTTGCTTTCTAATTTATTGCATGTGCTGATTATCAAAACTCTGACATGCTCTCAGAGCAATCCTAACTCACCTCTTGTGAAAGTTCAGCATAACTGATACGATCTCTCAGATATTTTCCTATGCAGATGGCTGCTATTCCACTGTTTAAAACATATTGTCCCCAAAAGGCCAAAACCCCAATTTGAGTAAACTTCAGTGGGGCTGTCCCTAGAGGACTATTCAATTCTTTCCTACACTTTGTATTTTTCTGTTTTTTTAGCAGTCTCTACCCTCATTTAAGTAACACACACACAAACTTCAGTATTGTTTCTTACCTTGAGATTTCTTACAGAAGACAGTAAGTACTTACACATCTCCCTCTTCTATGCCTGGTTATCACTAGAAACATTCTTTCTGTTTAGAAACTGAAACTTTTGTCCTTCACAGATAAATGTGGCAATGCAACCAGTACTGCAAACCTTCCTCAGGCTCAAGCTACAATTATGATTTTGTTCTCGGTGAGAGCATAATGAAACCAAAACATTCAAGTCACAGTTATATGTGAGTCAATAACAGAACTTTTGAAAGATTGTTAAACTTTCCAGGTTTCAGCAATATTTTTTATTAATACCTCCTTGACTAGCCAATTTCTCACACCGCAGCTTTTCTATTTCACCCTGCCCCCAAACAACTATATTTATGCTTGTGTTATTTTTCCAGGTCTGTGTGGAAATGACTACAAATTCTGATCCCCACTATAAAAACCCAATTCAACAGCAAGAACAGCCTGAGAAACTGATAGTTTTTGTGACTACTTGCTCCAGAGTGATGAGGTACATTACTCATAAGAAAAGAAACCTAATTCATTACTTCTTACTGCCATTGACTTCTTAGTTCAAAGGTTAAGAAAATTTTGTGTTTCTGAAAAACATTTTTAACAAAGAGACCTCTTTCAAACAAGCAGCCACCCAAGTTTCCATGCAAGTAAAATGATACATTCTGTACCTGGAAGTTGTAAACACTCCATAGACTATTGGATTTTTAGGGTCTTTTGAGTTCATTAGGAACACATCCTCTGTAACAATAACAAGAGATGGAAAAGAAAACAAAGTTAAATTCGTATCGATAATACCTGAAAACATTTCTGCATTCAAAGCCATTTCTGCCACTTACGTAGTTCGTCAAAGTGTGTGTCAATGCCATTGGGTCCTGGAACCGAACAAATCAGACGTGCTTTGAGGAAAGTTGTCCATTTGTTAACAAGGCTCCTGTGTCCGCCAAAGTCATTCTAATAACAAAAGTATTTTGCATTAATACCTTATAACAGCCTATGATTGAAGTGTCAACAGAGTACAGAGAAAATGTAGTAAGTAACCACAAGATGGTACTTGCAGAAAACGGAGAAAAGAATATACCTTCTACACAGGAAAGCATTCTTATGTTATCAAAGACACTAATTCTGATTTCCTTTCCTTTTACATTGTATTGTTACATATATCACAGTATCACATCATTTAAAAAACAAAATCAAGAAAATCCAAACAAAATTAAGGGGTTTAATATTCTTAAGTGGGTAGCAACAAAGTAGAAATGCAAGTTGCAAGTGACCAAAAAGTAGATTAAAATGCCAGAACATCCGTACTTATGGCGTAATTAGTTTTCAAGCAGCTACCTCTGGATTTGAAGTGATAAATTGAAGTTGTGCTTATGGATTAACATGAAATTTTGCTGTAAACATCACAGTTGCCAAAGCTACAACATTATGAATATCATTGCATTTGTAGAAATGTTTTTAAAAATGTGTCAGAAAAATATGTGGACGTTTATCAGTGTGGATGAGTGATTCAATCTGAAGTCATTAAGAGTCTTCTGAAATGTTGCCCATTTTTACAGCTAAGCTTAAACAACTGTTTCACTAAATCTTCCTTTGCCTCTGTTTTAAAGATTTTCACTGAAGTGGGAATGGAAAGGTATTAACATTCCTTTAAAAAGTAAATTCTTCAAATGTTTCTGGTCTACCTGGAAGTATCACATTTCCTGTAAAACAGTCTCTCTTTTGCAGATGCTATCTAAGACTCAGAAGATGCCTATGACTTTTTAAACAAAATGTTGTAATTTGTGAAGCTTTCCCAAACAGAGAAGAACTGAATAGTACATCTTTGGGTGTGTTGACCCCCAATTATTTTTCACTTGGGATGATCTCTGCTTCAGTACAATGTCAGCGTTCATACTGGATAGTTTACAGGCAACAAAATGCAGTTTCTAAAATCACTCGCAAAGCGTCTGGTAAGAGTATTCAATCTCACACAAAGAAGTCATCATTTTACCTTGCAGATCTGCCCTATTCGGGCATGAGTGGCTTTTCCAGTGTGCTCTCCATCAATTGCATTTTCACGGAAGAAGAAATAGATTTTGTCATCTTCTGGATTGTCGCTCTCTGGTATCAGGTGAGCACTAATAAATCTAGGATCTGAGGAGAAAATGCCATTGTTCATGTTATCACTCCATGAACTGATTCACTTGCTTTCCTTATACAAATGAATTGTAATTTTGCTTCCCATTAATTGATCTTTGTATCTAATGGCAAACATAACTATGTTAGGTAGAACATCACCCATTAACATGTGACAAGTATTCACATTCCTCTTACCTTTAACACATAGAGGTGTTTGCTACAGATATTTAATGAATGTACCTTAACTTTATTATTTAACCAATGAAACATTCATGAAGTCTCTTTACAAATGGTTGTACAACATTACTGCATGGCTTCCCAATTCCATGCATTTATTACTGACATTTTTCTTATTTCTTTGGATGTTTTGACTTTCGGTCAAGAAACTTTCTGTATGTGTTGCACATAAAAGGAGAGAATCATTGAGACAAATGTAATGTTCCTAATTTTAGCAATAATGAAGAATATGTAAAGAAAGTATTTTACATCTAGAAAAATATTAATGTGTTACTGTCAAAAAAAAGTTAATAAAAAATACAGTTTTGACTGATATTGTCTACTTCCACACTATGATACTCTAAGCCCCAGCATTTTTGTCTCATTTTCAGAAGAGAAGTGAATTTTTGAATTTCTATTCAAGTTGTTGAAATATTTTGCCTTGCTTTTTTTTTNGTTGTTGAAATATTGTGCCTTGCTTTTTTTTTTTTAATAGAAAACCTTTATTTCTTGACAATTAGAGTGACAACATTATTTGGTGATAAAGAGGACACATCAACAAATGAAAATACATAAAATGCAGGCATACTGATTTGGTACATAAAAAAAAATGGTGGAAAGAAGTTTTGGGACAGAAGTTTATAGAAATCATAAGAGTAAATTCATACCAGTGGTGAATCTGGCTCATCACTGTATTTTACAGAGATACATCATCTGGTATCTTTCACTATATTTGGAAAAAGAAGGCATATCCAACAGATTTACCAATCTGTTTTATAACCATTTTACATCCTGCTGGGATAATTAACTGCAAACTATATTTAACTACTCAAAGAGTCCTGTTCTTATGTGAAATTATAAGCTATTTTAGTGTCATGCATTAACATCTTTTCAGTGTATGTTTATTGCTATATAGTCATGGAAATAATGAAGTGTACTTTGTTTTGCCAGTTTGCACTAGCTGTCCTGTGAAACTCATGACCTTATTAAGGATGGCAGTGTTTGTAAGCAACAATATTTCGATGTATTTATATATATTTGCATGTATGTGTTTAGATGTGTTTATTATATTGTATATAATTGCATAATTTTATGTCCGTGTACAAATATATTCTCATGTATTCAGTGTGTATATATATATGTATATGTGTATATATATTCTTGTGTACGCTGTATGTATGTGTGTGTGTATATATACACAGTACATGAGAATGACCATACTAGCTTAGACCAAGGTTTACTTAGATCAATATATACAGACTCCAACATTGTCCAGAAGTAATTATCTGGGACAAAGAAAGAATACGCTAAGTACAAATAATACTCTTCCAGAATAATCTCCCTTCTTCCAACTATTTTCAGTGTAGCTGATTCCCTGAGCTTGGTTGCTTTCTATGTGCTTAGTAACTCTCAATAGATTTTTCATCCAGTTTTCTATCTAGACTCTTCTTGAACCCATGCAAATTTCCAGCATTCATAGTGTCCTTTCAGAATTTGTTCTGTATGTACACAGCTTACTCAACTAAAACCTGCTTCTGATATCGTGTTTTCAACATTGATCTTACTAACTTCATTTGGTGCCTCTCAACTTCTGTATCGGAAATACCCACAGTGTTCAAGATGTGGATGAGTTGTGCTCTTATACAAGGGTTATAGCAATGCTCTTCGTTGAATTCTCTGTTCTTTTACTATTAAATCCTAACTTTTAATATGGATGTGACAGTTCCTAAGCAGTAATCTGAAATTTTCATGGAACTTTATGTGCCACAACCCCAGAACCTCAGTCTTCATTGGTAATGTTCAGTCCCCAGCCCATCATTTTATATGTGAAGATAGGCATGTTTTCCTCGTGGTTTTCCCCATGATTTATCACTACATCATTCATCAAGAATAATTTAATTTGTCATTTGATTGCATAGCCACCCAGTTGCATAAGATCCTTTTGTAATTCTTCACAGTATTCCTTTGTCTCACTATGCTGAATAACTTAGTATTGTGCAAAAAATTTTCTCATCCTGCTGCTCTTTTTCAGGTTATTTATGAACATGTTGAACAACACAGAACAGATCTCTGTGTAACTGTGTCTATTACCAATTGTTTATTTAAATAAATTTTTTTACTCATTTGAAAACATCAAAATTCTGTAAGCAGCTTAAGCTCTCCACCCCAAGCCCCAGTAACTTAAGCTACTAAATTCCTTTCTTTCTAGCAGGCATTTAATAACCTTCAAGTTACACTGACACAAGGCCTAAGATAAATATCTAGACTATATTGTACCAAGGTAAATATCTATTATTTTATATATGATCTAGCAGAACTCTGAAGGCAACTTGTATTACAAGAAACGCGAGGCTACAGCTTGAAAATTTTGGCATTACAGCCTGTGGAAGGATACATCAGAGAAAAAAGATACCCATTAGTAGACACTTTTCTGGGCTACTGGATCTGGAGAATCTCTTGTCTGAATGTGCTGTTTTTCCAATCTTAAGGTCTTAATGAAAAGGTAGAAGAAAATCATCCAACCAAAGCCTAAATAGATTCCCAAATGGTTGAATGATTTTTTTCTAGTGCAATGGGTTTTGTAAATCACAAGATATCAAATTCCAAAATAAATCACCATATTATCAGGCATCAAAAATCTAACTTTACATTGGCCTATGAAGATACTGTGGGGAGTCCCATTTGAGTCAATAATATTGCTGATATAGTACAGGTTATATAAACTTGCCCTCGGTTAGCATATTGTTATTCTTTTCTTTGCCTCTCATAATTTTGCAAGTGAACCTAGAAACAGTAAAAGAGTCCAGCATTAAAGCAGGAATGATAAAAGAATGGCAGAAAAATAGTTTAAGAAATAGAAAATATGTGTTTTAAAGAATTCTGTCAGAATGGTAGCAGCAGAGAGGGGTGTGTGAGGAAGGCATATATGACTAACGCTATAGCCAGAGTGCGTGTGAATATGCTTTGTATACATTTCTTACCTGTGCTCATCTGGGATGAATTCAGATTTTTGATTAGTTATTAATAATCCTAACTACACCCCTGAAAACAAAGCGGCTTCACAGCCCCATATTAGAAGAGATTCATTGTACATCGTGGAAGAGTATTTGTTGAATAACACTGGTGTTTCTTACTGAGCAAACCTCAGGCTGTTTCACCATCTGCTTAAATCGATATGTTGTAGTCAATAAAAGAGTGGTTCTTCATGTTATAGGGTCCTTGCTCTTGTTACCTGGTGGTGTTTGGTTTTTTTACCCTCTTCTGTATAACAGATTTATGTCTATGCATTGAAGCAAATAAAGGAAGAACAGGCCACATGTGTTCTGTTGTATATAGAAATAGATTCATTTTTCTTCAGAATGAATATAATGATCATAAAAGCAACATCATGATTATACGTGTGGAGAGAGGGAGAGAAACGTGGTTGATAGTTTTGTAGGTTATAAAGCTAAGGAGTGGGTGGTGTGAACTAGTGATCTGTAGTATGTTCTTTACTGTTTCATTAGCGGAGGAGCTGTCTGACTTGCCCGAGGCTTGATGTACACTTGCATTTAACTCCAGGGCTTCAGACCATGTTTGCAACTCGCTGTTTAGGGTCATGATGACTCAATCAGCCAGATGGCCGGCAGTCACGCAACACAGCCCTCTCCATGGACTACCTAGCATTTTTGTACTGCTTTTCTTTGAGGAAGGGAAGGGAGATGTTGTCCACAGATGAGGGACTTCTCCTTGACTCTCCTAATTGCTCACCCATGCAGCAGAAGAAAGAATGTCATCCATGAATGTGTATGTTCCAAGTATTGAGACTGCCCTGCCTCACCCTGCAAAATTAAACAGGTTGGGTATCAAGCGGTCCTCATGGGAAGTTTAAAATAATTCAGTCAGGGTTGACCTATTTCATACATTTAACACAGTCACAAAAGCAGCACTGGAATGAACTTCAAGCAAGTTTTACTGAATGGGAAGTGGGACTTTGATCCAATTGTAAAAGTCATTGCACTGCAGCTATTGTGGACAGACAGGATGACTTCATGTATGAAATATTGGGTATTCTGTGACCCTAAAACTGTCTCCAATCTGTGAAATGCTCAAAGATACTGTTACAACAGTTTAACACTTTCTTGTTTAAAACAAGTCTCCCATCGGCTAAAAGTCCAGAAAGCAGGTTTTGGGAAAATGAATTAAAAAAATATTTTGCAATGATTCATTGCTTTAAAAAAACCACAAAAGCAGACAATGTGGAAGAGTGCTTTAGAAAACAGCATACATCAAACAAACATGTCTGAAACATGTTTAAGCATGATCAAAGGAGAAACAAAGCCACAGCATAAACATGATCAAAATAAAATTACAGCTAAAAAACCCTTCTCTGATCTTGCAGCCAACGTGAACAAGCTAAAAATAAAAACCTAGATTTTTATTGAAAACAATCAGCTCCAAGAAGCAGATTATTAAAGCACACACCTTTTTCAGTCTCCTTTTTCTAGTTGTCTTGGCTGTGGGGCTATTTCTCAGCTCCCACACGACACCTTCCTAGCGCCACTTTTTGTGTGCCCTCCTGCCATTACCAGCTCTGCAGACATTTCACTGGCAGCAGCCCATTAAACTGTCCTTCATGAGAAATCTGGCTCTTTATGGAAACGACACCTTGGTCCAGCTGCCTTTATGATTTATATGCCATTGTTTGCTTAGTTAAGTAATGGAAACATGTTTTGCTTGTCTCAGCACTTCAGGTTGCGAAAAAGCTAAGGAAAATCGATCCACGTTTGGTCTTTTACAAATGTTACTCTTTAGCAGCAACAGCCATACTGCCTCCCCCCCCCCCCC